>CM021103.1:89949246-90160806 GCA_007115665.2 Sequoiadendron giganteum | reverse complement strand
AGATAAGATTTCAACATTGTCTTTGGTTTCTGCTTTTTCATTGCTGGTGGAGGTTTTGCTTCTTTTATTCCTTTTCAACTGCTTCTCTTCTTACAATCCAAGATCAATTTATTCTTGTATATAACATCACTTATGTTCCTTTTCCTATTCACCTTTTGATTTATTATTCTTTTGAGGTTGATAGATGGTGCAATAGGGGGTATATTTCTCTTCTTAGAAGCTTTGGTGCTTGGTCCAGAGGAAGTAGTTACATTAACTACTATAGGGGCACTGTGCTCTACCTTCTTCCTTTTACTACTACTATTGTGCCAAATGTTTTAGGTAATTCAGAGGTAGTGGTGGAAGATGCTCTGGGAACTTCAATTGATCTGACCCTCTTTTCATCAACTTGCTTCAGCCTTTTTCAAGCTTCAACAAAAACTAGGGTTTGATGCCAAATACTCTGAATTGCCTTCAAATCACTTCAGATCGCTCTGCTTTCTTTTAAATCTGTAAAAGTGATTTAAATTGACTTGAATTTTTAATTTATATTTTACTAATTTTCCCTAATTTTATATTTAATGCATTCCACCTTCAAAAAGATGATAAGAACTTTATGAATACACTAAAAACTCCCTAAATGCTCTGTAAATTTCCAAAATTACAAGTTTTTTGCTAGAATCTTTTTCAACACTTTCAGAATGAAATCTTACAATACATATTGAATAGTGTCATTTCTTGATACCTCTTATAATGAGTTTTATAAGATTTCTCTGTAATTTCTCCCTTTAAATCCACTAACGGGTTTAGTTTTTAGAAGAAGTATCCACACTAGATTCATGTACAAATGCATTTGATTCATCCTTATTCTTAGGTTCTTCCATTTTCTTCCAGATTTTCTCCATTTCCTTTTTAACTTCAGTAGGATCAATTTTATTCAAAGTTTTATTCTTTTGCTCCAAATTAGATTTCTTCCCATTCTTACTTCTGCAGAATTCTGAAATATGTCTAGGTTTATTGCAAGTGTAGCACACAATATTTTTATGACTAGAATAATTTGTAATTAACCTTGATCTGCATTGGTTACCTTTATGTCCAAGTGCATTACATGTGTAGAAATATCCTTGAAAATATCGAATCATTCTACTAGTATTGAATCTATTCATCATCATTATCTGACTTTTGCACTCAGTAGATCTATGTCCAAACTTATTGCAAGTAAAACATTGTCCAAAAAAGAATCCAACATTCTAATTCATTATATTTCTACATTTTGTTGCTTTATGTCAAAATTTATTACAAGAAAAATAAATACCATTGAAATATGGGTACCTTTGAGCATTAGGTTGTCTGATAGGAATCCTTCCAATATTGCTTCTTTGATTCTTGATTTGTCTACCATTGCCTTGAGTCTTCCTTTGATTTTTAACCTTGTTAGGAGTCTGATTTTCCTTTGATCTTTGTCCTTCTTCAAGTACCAAACCATCTTTATCCTTAGAGGGTTTTTGAAAAGAAATCAAATCATCAAGCATTGTAGTACTTGCTTTGAATTTGTCTTCATGAGCTCTTGATTTCTCCAAGTTTAGACCTTAGGGTTACCACTTCTTGTTCAAGCTTTGTATATGAACATTAGTCTTACTCTAGATTTCAGCGTTCTGACAATCTTCAATTATTTTCTTCTCTTCCACTTGTACCTTTATTCCAGTGATGTCCTCATTTGCTTTCTTCAAATGATCACTTACTTCTCCATGCATTTCTTTGAATTTATTGATTTGTTCTTTTAGTTTATTGATGCACTCATTTGATTATTTTAAGTTTTCCTTCAAAGTTTCTTTCTCATTTTTAATTCTGTCCAAATCATCAAGAGAAACACGGAGTTCTTTAGTTGTAGAGATTTCTTCCAAAAGAACATGATAATTTTTGTTAGCCATGTGTTCAAACTTCAAGATCTTCCTTAAGTTGTTAAAATTTTCAAAAGGAACCAAGATCTGATGCCAATTGTTGAACAAACAAAATACTGAGAGGGGGGTGAATCAATATTCTACTAAACCATTTAACTACTAACCATTCAATAAAGAAAACATATCTAGCTGCAACTGTTAAAAAAACATGAAAGGAATCATAAAATCACATGACATATGAACACCAAATTTTTTATGTGGAAAACCCAGAATGGGAAAAACCATGGTGAGGATTAGCTCACGATATATTATAACCAGTCATAAGATATTACAGGGCACACTACCAGGACACACTATCCTTGAAAGGCTCATAGAATAAAATGATTAAAAAGAGTGTGGCTCATTTCCAAAAGGATGAACTGATGAAATACACCTTCTCCGTGCTGAGTTCAATTCCAATTAAGCTTTAGAAAAAAAATCCTGCATCGGTTTGTAGGTTCATAGAAACTATCAAAACTTCACATGATAACACATTGTCGCACATCACTACTTATGATTTTTGCATAACACACATACATACATCTCTGTCTATATGTCTGTATATATTCATTACTAAATGTTTCATATATATACCAACTTACATGAACATACATTAATTATGCCGACCTAATTAGATGTAAACATACTCGATTCAAAATAAATTTTCAAATCAAAGAGAAACTTCTTTGGTGCTCAAAAAAAATGTGCAAGACATAATAAAAGGTCAGCCCAAACCAATAAAGAACTCTTTAAACATCCATGAACTGTACACCATTTGTCTAAGTCATCCAAAAGAAGACCTTGTACCAAAAACTGTAAGCCAAACATCTATCATTTATATCTCTTAGCCTATTCAACGAAAATCATTGAAAACTTGTCCATGGCTGAAATTAATAGTTTTGATTAACATATTTAAACCACATAGGCCGATCTTATGATATGAACAATTCTAGACCATATTACCGGATTAGAGTACTTGAATCACTGTTTACTGGATAGACAAAAAATGTCACAAACCAATGTTGGCATCAATGAAAACACACATGAGGGCATCTTCTTTATTCTTCCAACAAAATTTACCTGCCTCCCAAAGTAATGGATGATTTTAAATCTTTCATTCTAGATAATTCTTTAATGGACATATTTCCTAAAAAGGGAAAGTATACCTAAACAAATCATAGAAAGTATTTTTTGCAGATTGTGGAGTGGCTGGATAGGTTCTTATCTTTGCCAAATTGGTCCTCAAGGAAACTTAACTTATCTTCTGAGATTTCACCCTTCTCAAGGTTAGATCATTATGCAATATCATTGGATATAATAGCTACAACCTATTGCTCAATGAGTAAACCATCTTCCAAATTTGAAAACATGTGGTTTAGGCACTCAAACATTTTGCCCCTTCTTAGTCAATGGTGGATTAGTGATCCATATACAAGAGGCTCCAAAATGTATCAACTATGTAAAAACTTGATGCATTTCAAACAATAAATTATATATTGTAATGTACATGTTTTTAAGAACATCTTTGAGAAAAAGGAAACGGTATTCAAATAGTTAACAACAATCAATGAGAAAATTATTTCTCAAGGTTTATATCCTATCACATTTGAGTAGCAGAAAAAGTTACAAATAGAATGGATAGAGTTAGTTGCAAGGGAAGAATTATATTAGAGACAAAAGTCTTGTGAGTTGTGGTTGAAAGAAGGAGATCACAATACTAAGTTCTTTCATTTATCAACTCAGATTAAGGGATCCATAAATTTTGTTTTCACAATTCAAGATAGTTCCAATGGCTCATTTCCAACCAAGGAAGAGGATATTCAAAAGGAAGGTGTTCAATTTTTTTCACATCTTTTAACTACCCCAGTAATTTAATCACCTACAACTAATATGGATGGACATGAATTATTAGAATTTGTACCAAAGTTGATTCTTCAAGAGGACAATGATTATTTAATGAAGCCATTCACCTTGGAAGAACTAAAAAAGTGGTATTTTCTTTCCCACCAAAGAAGGCCCTAGACCCTAATGGATTTATAGCTAGATATTCTTTCAGAAGTGTTGGGA
Organism: Sequoiadendron giganteum; assembly: GCA_007115665.2. Taxonomy (NCBI): domain Eukaryota; kingdom Viridiplantae; phylum Streptophyta; class Pinopsida; order Cupressales; family Cupressaceae; genus Sequoiadendron; species Sequoiadendron giganteum. Next base: position 90,156,820 of record CM021103.1, on the reverse strand, counting down.
CTTCATAGGCTTTGATCTTCTAATGACATTGGAAGAATTAAGGACAAGGACCATGCTAAAGAAGTTCAATGTTATGCACATAGTAATTATACCAAAAGTGACGAATCCTAAGTATTTTGTAGAATTTAGGCCAATCTCATTGTGCAATATTATTTACAATATTTTTGCAAAATCCATTTTCTTTAGACTCCAACCTTTCATTATAAAAATCATTTCACAAGAATAGAGTGGCTTTATGCCTGGAAGGGAGACAAAAAAAGGGGCTTTGGTGGCACATGAGGTACTACACTCTATCAAGAATAATAACTTGTCATCCTTTATAATCAAATTGGATATAATGAAAGCTTATGACAAGGTGGATTGGGCCTTTTTGATTCAAATATTACAAAAAAATGGATTTAGCAATAAATGGTGCAAATGGATCCTTTCATGTTTGTATGGGGAAACTTTTTTAGTCATCATAAATGGGTCTCGAATAGGTTTTCTTATCTCAACTGAAGGGGTCCAACAAGGGATCCTCTATCACTCTTCTTGTGCATTATAATAGCATAAGCATCGAGTAGATAAATTCACAAAGTGCATTCTCAAGGGCTATGACAAGGTATTGCGATTCCTCACACAAGAATCTTGGTTACTAATTCATTATTTGTAGATGATACCATTTTATTTGGTAATTCTTCAATTAAGGAAGAAAAGAACGTAAAGAAAATTATAGATAAATATTCATCTACATCTGGTCAAAAAATAAATGCATCCAAGCCCAAGATATATGTATTTAATGTAAGAGCAGGCATTTCAAGAAAGATAGTGGAAATTATAGGATTTTAAATGGCAGATCTTCCTTGTTCATATTTTGGTATACTATTCTTTATGGGTGCAAATAAAGTATCATATTGGGGAAAATTTATAGAAAGAAGAATCAAAGCAAGAATATTGTCTTGCAAAGCTAGATGGATTTCTTTTTCAGGCTGAATTTTAATGATTAAATCTATTTTAGTAGTGATTCCCAACTATTATTTGGCTGTTCTGGAAGCACCTAAATTAGTTTTCCTACAAATTGAAAAGATCATTAGAAATTTTTTGTGGAAAAGGAACATGGATGATAAAAAGAAGATACCTTTAATATCCTTAGATAACATGTGTTCAAATAATCTTAAGGGTGGAACATGTGTATATAATCTTGCTACAATAAAATTGGCCCTTGGTGCAAAGTTGGTATGGAAATTGTATATAAAACCAACCTCAAAGTGGGTTAAAATAATATAGGAAAAATACTTGGATAATGGGAACCCAAAAATAATTCTAACCATATCCAATCCCCCAAGTGGTTCAGTTATGTGGAGCTTCATAGTAGCATGCAGGGAAGACATTACATATCATGGGAGGTAAATAATGGAGAACAAGTTCAATTCTAGAAGGACTCTTGGAATGATCACCCTCCATTAAATTCTGTTCAAGAATTGCAATTAGTAGAGGAGATTATGTCAATAAGTCATGGTACTAAATTGAAGGATTATGTTCTCTCTGCATATGATTTTATAGGTAATGTATTTTGGAAATATTGCTCAACTATGCCTATTTCTGCCAATCAAAATGTAGTGTTACAAAAAAATCTAAATGAAAGAATTGTGTTTAAATTAGATAATTTGGATAGGATCATTTGGGCTCCTAAAAATGGTAGTTATTCAGTAAAGCAGGGATATAAATAAATAATTTGTAATGGTATGAACAACCAAACCCAATGAGCATATTCATTCTATTGGAATCCTATGGTCCTTCCAAAAGGTGGAAACCTTCCTTGGTTGGATTTAAGAAACAAAATTTTAACAAGTGACATATTGGCTAAATTGGGGCTAGTTGAGCCACTCGAATGTAGCTTGTGTGGGGAGGCTTTTGAAGATGTGGATCATTTGTTTGTTCATTTCCATTATGCACAAGAATTTTGGTCATTTATTAAAGAAAAGTTAAGTTGCTTTTCCCATTTCCCAAAACTCTTTTGGATCTCTTCTCTAGTTGGCCTATTCTTTACAATTCATCCTTATTTTCATGTATTTGGAGGGTAGTTCCAGCTATAGTGATATGTAATATATGGTGGGAAAGGAACAAACACATCTTTAGAAAAGTGTTCATTCATCACTTCATCAAACTCAAGTAAAAATCGAGAAAGCTTTTTCAGAGGTCACAAACTTGTGTTCAAACACACAAAAATGTTACTTCTCTTTTCACAAGATATGATGGAGAAATACTAAATCAATTGGAATTCATGAATTTTCCCTTCAAAGTTAGTTTTCATCACCCCTCTAAGAAAAAGGTAGATAGGAGTACAACAAAGTGAAAACTGCCAGCATCAAGATTTTGTAAACTAAACTTTGGTGGTACATCAAAGAGAAATCCGTGTTTATTAGGGCCAGGGTATGTATCAAAATATGTAATGGCTCACTAGAGGTGATAAACCAATACATCTTCCCTTTGGCACCCATAATTTAGTAGAAGAATTACTTTATGGTTTAAAAATGGAATTGAAACTCGAAATACAAAATATTCACACAGAGGGTAACTCTCTAATAGTAATAAATGCATGAAAAGAAAGGAGAATACACAAATAGTAAATTAAATATATTCTACAAAAGGTTTGGTTTTTGCTAAGAAGTTTTCAAGAGGTATATATATCTCATACATACCGAGAAGGTAATCAACTAGCTAATCATCTTGGAAATATTGGATGCAAACAGTAGGAGGTTGAAATACTATAGGGAACTAACCTCATTAATGTATACCCTTAATTGGTAGCTATAGTAGCTTTTTAAATATTAAATCCAATTTAATGTAAGGTATAAATATGAGGTCTACATGTTGCTCATTATAATTGCTTCAAGTCGAGGAGGAAGGATGAACGTTTGTCCCTAGGCATATTGATAATATGAGAAATGAAGTGATGGGTGGAATGAACAAAATATGCTACTTACCATGATCTAATTTAGATTATCTCCATGATCATAATATGAGTGGGAACGTGAGTCTCCAAAGTACTTGCATGGGTGGAAAAAATCTCACATAGGATTTGCTAAAAACCTTTTTAGTCATGTGCCAAATGAGAAATTGTGAGAAGCTAGTTCCACACTCGACCTTCACTAAACAACTTATCTCTACTTCAAAGGTGGTAAAAACCAACTTTTTTTTGGTTGGATGCAGGTTCTTTAATACATCTCTATAGGCACTCATACCAAGCTTAATAAAAAATGATTATGGGGTTTAATGCATAAGCCAAATGTATCACTGGCTCATGTTAATTCTCATTTCTTGTTGGTGAAAAGATGGGTATGATTGTGGAATTGATTCTTGAGTGAAATCTCTTAGCCAAGTGTGTGGAGTAGTTTTTCAAACCTTGATTAGTTTAGCATTTCATAATATTCTAGGGAGTATTATCTTCAACAAAAGGATCCTCCAAGTTGTTTCTTTTGTTGGAAATTTATTGCTCCTACAACCTCCTGCTCATCCATCAAATCCCCCACAACCCTCACCTACCAGTCAACAGTCCTTTCTTGTTTTGGGGATCATCCCTATAGCTCCTAAAAAATCCAGAATTAAATGTGGTAGCTGATTTTGAATTTGTAATTTATGGTTGTAGGTAATTTCTAATTTTAGAGGGAATATTTTTTTTGGACAAAAATGAATGAAGGCAGATTGTTCTATCAGTTGAACAGCTGAGGAATGTTTAGTTTTGCAGCAACAGTCTGTGTGTGAATATTTTCTATGTGAGCTCCCAATAGCTCCTAAACAACAGTAGTTGTATTTTTTTTGTAAGTGAGCAGTGATTGCTCCAAGTTGAGCTTTGTGTAGCTCTTGATAGTGAGCTCCTAGGAGCTCCTAAATTTTGACAGTCTGGTTGAGCAACACTCCAAACAAGTTTGTAATTCATAGCTTAAGTTTAGTTTTCTAAGTTTTAAGTTGTTTCCTTTCTATATTGTCATTTCCAGTTATTGAATGAAAATAAGAATGTTACATGTCTCCTTGTGCTTCTGCGTTTGAGTTTGTGTATTCTTAGATTTGCTGGGAAACAAAACATTAGTTATGTGTTTGCATTTTGTGCATTTCATTTAGTTTTTTCTAACATGGTATCAGAGCTATAGGCCCCATTTCTACATGAGTTAGGGCATTTGTTTTTTCTAGGTATTGAGTTTTTCTATAGGAGACATGACTGGAGATGAAGGGAAGAGTCGACAGAAACCACCATCCTTTAATGGATAGAACTATAATGTCTAGGCAAAGGAGATGAAGACCATAATGGTTTCCAATGATTTGTGGGATTTTTTGATAAATGAGTTGATGGATATTACTGACCCAAATCCATTTGTAACTCTCACAAATAACTAGAAGACCTAGTTGAAGGAGCAAAGAAAGAAAAATGCTAAGGCATTGAGTTTGATTGAAGCAGCCTTGACAAAGGCTATTTTTCTAGGATAACAACAACTAAATATGCAAAGGAAGATTGGGAAATCCTCCAAACTGGTTATAAAGGGACTAAAAAATTTAGATCCGTGAAGCTCCAAATACTTCGAAGAGAGTTTGAGATTATTGAAATGAAAGAAAGTGAGACCATATCAGAGTTTCACACAAGGTTCTCAGGTTTGATAAACCAGTTGAGAATGAATTGAGAAATGATGGAGGATCAGAAGATTGTTGAAAAAATCCTCAGGTGTCTACCCATGAGGTATGATGCACTCGTCATTGCCATTGAAGAGGAAAAGTACCTCTCTACTTTGACGGTGGATGAGTTGATGGGTTCTCTCCAAACCCACGAGAAATGCCTAAATAGGTCTGTTACTTGTTCACAAAAGAATTTTTTTAAAGCTCAGTCAGATGCAAGAGAAGGGGGAGAGGTAAAAATAACTCCCAAAGAGGCATGAAGAAAAAAAATTCGAATGGGAGAAATGAAAAGAGCAACATTGAATGCTACTACTGTCATAAATTTGGTCATTATGCAAGTGAGTGCTTGAACAAGCATGGTAATCAGCAAAAATAGAATGCAAATGTGGCTGATTTGAGTGTGGCTGAAGGCAATCAATCCACAACCTTCATCATGTGCAACATTGGTGAAGAAGGAAGCCTCAAAGTCTAGTATTTAGACAACAATTGTAGCAACCACACGAGTGGTAATAAAAGTCTATTTTCTTTCATTGATAAAAATGTAAAGTCTGAAATTAGAATGGGGAACAATGGAGTAGTTCTAGTCAAGGGAAAAGGATCTATCATGATCCGCACCAAGCAAGGTGAAAAGAAGGAAGTCCAAAATATATTTTTTGTACCTGGGTTAAAGCATAACCTCATGAGTGTTGGACAACTGATCCAAAATGGATACAAAGTGCTGATGGAGAAGGGCCAATGCCTCATTTATGACAAGAATGAGAGGAAAAAAGTGTTTACAATAGTTGCAATAATAAGGAACTAGATGTTTCCATTGAAGATTGAGACGTGTTTCTCATCTCAATCTGTTGTTGCACCTCTCATTAATGGAAAATGTACAACAATACATTTAGTAGCCCTTAGGAGCGCCATTCAAGATCCCTCCAAGCTATGACATCTTAGGTATGGAAACTAAAAGGCTTTGTTGGTTTGAGTCTTTTGTCCAAGAACAATATGGCTGATGGTTTGCTAAGGATAGTAGAGCCTAATGTTAGGTGTGAGGCTTTCATTTTGGGCAAGCAACATAGGCAGACCTTTCAATCAAGAAACTCTACAAGGGCAAGAGCACCATTGGAACTGGCGCACACAGATTTGGTAGGTCCTATACAAATCAAATCTATTGGTAAAAGCCATTTTTTTATGACCTTTATTGATGATTTCAGCCGTAAGACATGGGTCTATTTTTTTTAGCATAAGTCTGAAGCTTTTGATAAGTTTTTGTTGTTTAAGGCCTAGGCTAAAAAGGAGAGTGGACATTTCATCAAAGTCCTAAGGTTAGATCGAGGAGGAGAGTATACCTCCAATCGTTTTATGAATTTTTGTAGGAAAAATGGCATCAAGAAGGAGCTAATAGCCAATTATACTCCACAATAAAATGGAGTGGTTGAGAGAAAGAATAGGAACATCATGGAGATCACAAGGTGCATGGTAAAAGCAAAGGGACTCCCAACTGAATATTGGGGAGAGGCTGTAGCAACAAATTTTTATTTGATAAATAGAATTCCAACAAAGGCACTCCATGAAAAAATCCCTCAAGTGGCATGGAGGAAACACAAGTGGACGGTTGAGCACTTGAGAATGTTCACCTGTGTGGCATACACACTTGTGCCAAAAGAGAAGAGGAAGAAGTTGGATGACAAGGGTGAGAAGTGCATTTTCACAGGCTACATTGAAGAGTCCAAAGCCTATAGGCTGTACAACCTAGTCACCAAGAAAATTTTTGTTAATAGAGACATGGAGTTCTTAGAGGATGAATCATGGGATGGTCTGTGTTAGAACCCAAAATTTACATCATGAAATTAAATGATTTTCCCATTTTGAACCTAATATTTTAACTATCCTTCTTATAAAAATCATTTACTACCCTTTGCAATGCTCCAAATGTTTTTTTTCCTAGTTACATTGCCTTAATTTTTGGCCTATATTGCCCTCATATTTTTCCCCATTTAATTCTGTGATATTTGCTTATCTTTTCATAAAAAATCTTCATTTGAATCCCTGTCCACTTTATCATACACTTAAAACCCTTACCACTCCCTTAGAAATCATTTTTATATGTCATTCACTATTTTACTGCAGCCTCCCATAGTGGGCTCACAGTATAGCGGTGGTAGTGTGATGCAGTCAAGGAAAACCCTACCGCTACACTACGGAGGGTAGTCTCAAGGCCTGCGGTGCTGCAATAAAGGGTTAACAAATGACGAGGTTAGTAGTCAGCAGATAGTGAAACAACGGGTAGAGAACAATCACTGCCACATTGCATGCGTTCAATTCATTGACCGTGGTATCACGGTGGCGGTGAGGTAATGGTTAGCAAAAATCGTAGTGGAGGGAGATAAGCAACGAAGCAGAAGTTTGGAGATCCCACCGTAGTACCATAGGGGGTCACCTCACAGACTGCGGTGATTGCGGTGGGCAACAGTAGTGAGAAAGACAGTAAGTGTAGTGATTGGCGAAGATGGATACTGCGATACCATGGTTGGACAAAAGGAAGCTGGTAGTTGAGAAGTGAATGGAGAGGAGACAACTAATGGTTACTCCGCGGTACTGTAGCCAGCAAGGATGGAGACCATGGTGGTGTGGTAGACAGGGAGGCGACGGAGGTTGACGGTTAGCGGTCAACAACTGGTTACTGCAGAACCGCACATAGTTAGCATGTAGACCATGGTAGAGAGGTAAGGGGAAGAGAAGGTTGTGGAAAGAGCAGTCACCGCGATACCGTGAATGGTCAAATAGTTGACCGCGGTAGAGCGGTGGGCGTGAAAGGAGATTTCACAAAAATAAATAAATGAAATGTGCAAAGCGGTGAATGTAATAAAAGCTACGTGAATTGAAATGTGAAGGTTGGTAAGGTATTAAAACAAACTCAAATCCGGAACTATTGTAAAAATATTTAATTTTTCGAAAGGCAATTTAATTAAATATTTTTTATCTCTGTCATAAAATGTAAACGACTGTAACAGAAAATGAAGAGTTGTGACTCTTGGGATTTTTTGTATAAATTGTATTGAAAAATCAGAAAAGAGGGGAGTTAGACAGTAGTTAGATTTTTTCCCAAGAAGGGACTGGGATGGAAATCATGTACATTTTTTTTTGAAATAGAAGCAATAAAGACTGATGTTTTAAATTGGTGAATTTCTCTTTGGTGTTCAGTTGTTTTGATATATAAAATTCATATTCTTTATTTTGGTTGTCTCCAACTTGAAGTCTTTAAATCATTTAAATCAATGTATCAAGTATATTCTTGATTTATCAAAGTATTTTTTCCACTTTGTATGATTTAATTAAGTGGTGTCTACAAGCCAGAATTAAATTCTCTTAATAAATCACAGTGGTTTTAAGATTTCTTTTGGATAGTTGAAGTAGAACCTGATAGAGAAACATTCCAATATTGTTTATGCAAGTCATAGACTTAGTAAAGTTTTATGCCAGCCATGGAATTTTTAGAGTTCCTAAAAACTAGAGTTAAGCCAATAAGAGGAAACACATATCATTTTGACTCCATTGCCCATGTGGATAGAAGGTACTGATCTACCACAACCCAGAGATACAAATTTATATCAAACATTTTGTTCAAAATCATTTCATTTGTGTAGTAGGAGTAGGAGTAGTTGTAGTAATTTTATCTGTCCACTTCCCTTTGTCATTGTGGATACATTGATCAAACATGAAATACATTTAAATTTGCAACATACACATAGGAGCACCCACCTGGGTTTTGCAGAGCCTAAAGAGCAGAAGGTACAATTGCATGAATTGGCCTTGTACGTTGGCCAAAAGCGTTGTGAGATCTTGGCAACCTCTTGTGGTTCAAGCCTACGTTTTTGAGACCTAGCAGTCCGAAAGCTCTTGACAACTCCCAACAGCTCCCAAGAGTTCACAAAGATGAAGATGATGAATAGGAAGATCAGCAAGATCTTGCAGCAGCAGAAATAGTTTTCTCTTGACAACTCCTAAAGAAAACAAGAAATTAAATAGATTGTCACAGAACTTAGTCGCAAAGAGCTCCCAGCAACTCCTGAGAGCTCCTGAAGTGAGCAGACAGAAAGAAAAGCAGCTAGAGACAACCAGAAGATCATTTCTTGAGAGCTCTCGAGAGCTCCTGAACCTGCCTGTTCAGCAGAGCAACATTAGTAGTGACAGTTCAGACCTCACACTCACCTCCCTAATTCCAAATAAGACCAAGAGTCTAAGGGAGATCTACCAAGATGAAAGGTATGATGAAGAGTTTGATGAGAACATGAATTTTATATTGTTTTCTCATAGTGATCCGATTTATTTTGAGGATGCTGTGAAAGAGGAGAAACGGTGTGAGGCCATGAATGAGGAGATAGATGCAATGGAGAGGAACAATACATGGGAGTTAACAGATTTCCCCCCCAACAAGCAAGTTATTGGGGTGAAATGGGTCTACAAGACCAAGTGCAATACCGAAGGAAGGATAGAGAGGCATAAGGCATGTTTGGTGGTTAAGGGGTACAAACACCAGTTTGGGAGAGATTATGATGAGACGTATGCCCCTATTTCAAGGATGGAGACCATGTGGGAAGTCATAACAATTGCAGCCGAACCCAAATGGAAGGTGTTTCAAATGGACATGAAGTCCACCTTTCTAAATGGAGTATTGAAAGAGGAAGTTTATGTGGAGAAACCTTTTGGATATGAAGTTCCAAGTGAAGAACACAAGGTGTATAAAATCTTGAAGGCTATTTATGGGATGTAGCAAGTTCCATGGGCATGGTACAACATGATTGAATCATATTTGATGAGCAATGGATTTAGAAAAAAGTGATGGTGAGCTGACTCTTTGCATCAAGGTAGCAAATGGTAATATTTTGATTGTTGTCTTGTATGTAGATGATCTAATTTTTACTGGGGATGATTTCCTCATTTCTAATTTTAAAGAGGCCATGAAAAGAGAGTTTGAAATGACAGATTTAGGTCTCTTAAGATATTTTCTAGGCATAGAAGTAAAACAAATGCGTGATGGTATATTTATCTCTCAAGAGAAATATGCAAATGGGATCTTAAAGAGATTTAGGATGCTTGAAAGTAAGCCTACACCAACACCAACAACCATAGGTCCAAATTTGAGCAAGGAATATTGCAACAACAATGTGGATCTGACTATGTATAAGAGTTTGGTTGGAAGTTTGATGTACTTGACCACAACTAGGCCGGATATAATGCATGGAGTGATTTATTTATAGATTTATGGAGACTCCAAAATACACCCATTGGAAAGAGGGTAAAATAATCTCAAGGTATGTGAATGGAACCAAAGGATATGGCGTGTTGTACACAACAACAAAAAAGTTTGGGCTGGTTGGATACATAGATAGTGATTGGGAAGGAAGTTTGGATGATAGGAAGAGAACACCGGGCTATGTGTTTCATTTGGGTTTGGGAGTTATCTCATGGGATTCCAATAAGAAACCTATAGTTTCCCTATCAACAGCTAAGGCTGAGTACATAATAGAAAATGCAGCATCATGTCAGGCTATTTGGCTAAGAAGAATCTTGACAGATTTGAGAGAAGAACAAGAGGATGGAACAATAATCTTTGGTGACAATTTTTCATCGATAGCATTGACAAAAAATCCTATGTTTCATGGAAGAAGAAAGAACATTGAAATTAAGTATCATTTTATTAGAGAGTTAGTTAAAATGGTGAAATTATGATGAAATTTTATAGGTCTAAGCAATAGCTAGCAAACATATTCACCAAGCCTTTGAGCAAGGACAATTTTGAGTGCTTAAGGAGTAGATTGGGTGTTGTTGATTTGAATTAGGATTGATCTTGTTGTGTTGGCTCAGGACCAAGGGGGAGTGTTGGAAATTTATTGCTCTTGTAGCCTCCTGCTCATCCTTCAAACCCCCTACAACCCTCACCTACCTGTCAAGAGTCCTTTCTTGTTTTGGGGATCATCTTTGTAGCTCATGAAAACTCCAAAATTAAATGTGATAGCTGATTTTGAATTTGCAATTTATGGTGGTAGGTAATTTATAATTTTAAAGGGAATGTTTTGTTTGGACAAAAAGGAATGAAGGCAGATTGTTCCATCAATTGAACAGTTGAGGAATGTTCAGTTTTGCAGCAATGGTCTGTGTGTGAAGATTTTCTATGTGAGCTCCTAGTAGCTCCTGAACAACAACAACTATATTTGTTTGTGAGTGAGAAGTGATTGCTCCAAGTCAATATCTATGTAGCTCTTAACAGTGAGCTCCCAAGAGCTCCTGAAGTTTGATAGTTTGGCTGAGCAGTGCTCCCAAAAAGTTTGTAATTTGTAGCTTAAGTTTATTTTTCTAAGTTTTAAGTTGTTTCCTTTCTATATTGTCATTTCCAACTATTGAATGAAAAGAAGAATGTTGCATATCTCCTTGTGCTTTCGTATTTGAGTTTGTGTATTCCTAGATTTGTTGGGAAACAAAACAACAGTTCTATGTTTTCATTTTGTGCATTTTATTTAGTTCTTTTTGACATCTTTAGGGTATTTGCATATTTCAAGGTTCATCATCCAGTGGTGGGGAGGTGCGAGTGTCTCTTCATGGTTGTAGTGCTTGCCAAAAATTGACAATGGAGTACTTTCTACACAACTATAGATCCTTCTTTCCCATGAATGAATGGGAATTACCCTTCAACGAAGGTCTTGATGCTTCCCAACTCCACCAAATGTTCAAAGACCAGTTCCCACAAATTAGGAAGAGTATCAAGTGAGTATTTGGGGATGAAATTATCCATCTACAAGCAAGAAGATTGTTGTTCCCTTCTCAACTTTTTTCAATCTTTATTTCAAATATGTTAGACTTGTTGTAGTGTTTTGTTCTATGGAATTGATAGCAACAAAAGTGGTTAAGGAATATTTTTTGCAAGATAATGCACTATTAAAAGTTACCCAAACATATGACCTCTAGAAAGGTCAGAGATATATTGGGGGTTTATTTTGCCACCATTTTCTCCTTCACAGAAGAGCATGTGTCAATTTACGATGCAATAAAAAATGATCTGGAAATGAACAATATGAGGTATTTGTACTTAGCCCTTAACAAGAATGCTGGTGAAATATGGGAAAAAAGGTAGAAAAATCAAGGAGAAGTTTCACACCATGATGGTGTTTCTATTTCATGATCATCATCGTCCAACTCCCACTTTTGTAGTGAATTCTATTCAAGCAATATGAGGTATTTGTACTTAGCCCTTAACAAGAATGCTGGTGAAATTGGGGCAAAAAAGGTAAAAAAAATCAAGGAGAAGTTTCATGACATCATCGTGTTGCTGTTTCATGATCATCATCGTCCAACTCCCACTTTTGTAGTGAATTCTATTCAAGCCAGTGGCCCATGTCAGCTTCGTCATGCCACACTACCAAATTTGAATTCCATGTTGTTTGAATAGTCAAGAGATGAAGGCCTGTAAGAATAGAAGGGTGAAAATGATGTTCAAATCTATTAAATGGAGGAATAACTAGGTGTGGGTCAGTAGTTTACAAGTTTTGAAACCTAAAAATGTTTGATGATGCCTGGTTTTTTTTCTGTTTTGTAATCAATGTATCATTTGTTTGAATGCAAAGATATAGCCATTAAAATGGGCAATTTTGGAGGATGACTGCAAATTCCTTGTGACTTTTTGTATCTACACCAAGGATATTTGCGGATTGTTGATAGGTGCCTTAAAAATTTGATATCTATAAATATTTTTAATATATAATATATAGAGGCCTATAGCCTTTTTCCTAAAAACAAAATTGATATATTCATAATTATTTTTACATGTTTAAGTTTTTAATTCATATTAATACAAATTCAAAGTCACCTTATTCCATAACACATAATTTTTATTGGTTGAAACAAAGGCATCAATATGCAAACATATGTTTAGAATTTTTCTAACTTATTTATTTTTTCACAACCTAAAACAATGACACTTGTGCTTTGTGAAAACTTATGCTCACTAAAAAATAGAAGATAGAAGTATAATTAAATAAATATATATTAAATTTATAACTTTTTAGAAATATTAATTAAAAGGCTACAATCCTACAAAATTTAATGTAATGGTAATTCTATTTTGCTTTCTTATCCTTGATTTTAAACACATATTTCTTTTGAAAAATCTATGAGTAGTAGGAGAATGACAAAACAATATCTTCAAAGAAAATGTCTTAATTTAAAGTTCTCCACCTTCATTTGAACTCCCTCATTAAAATATCATTATGACATCACCTTTGTTAGAAGGTCCTTAATTTGAAGGTATATGTTCATTCAAAGTTTTTTTTTGCAATTTTTGGCACCTTGCACTAATATTTTTCCTATATAAAAAATGTGACATAATATTGTGGAATTGGGACATTTATCTACTATATTTTTCACATATACTTATGGAGCATCACCTTTTAGATTTAGATGCTATTATTCAATATGTTTGTCTCCTTTATGATGAAATTTTTGATAGAGTTGCATCATCCTCTCTATATGTTCTTTTTACACATCTACAAGGTTTCATGTTTACATGCCTATTTCTTAGTTTAGTTCTTATATCAATATTGAGAGAATTTTTAAGTCTTATTTATTATCTAATTTGATTGATTGCCATTTTTCATAGTTTAGATTTATCTTCATTAAGTAGCATTTGGAGACATCTTCAAGATTACTTTATCTTCTAGGGGGCTTCTCACTCTTTCATTGGGGGAGCATATTTACATATGGGTACCTTAGATGGCCTCATTACTAGGGACCGATTTTGGTTTTCTTTGATTTTATAAGGGCTTAAATTATCTTTGGATATAATGAGGGTACATATAAACCCTTCCACTCTAGATATCCTTTAAGTGCTTTTTTGTTTCTATCTTTTATAGTTAGGCCCGAGAATCTTGATGAAACTTTGACACATCTAAAAACTACCCTAAATAGATGTGGACATTTTATAGATATCTTCATTAGTTTTGTTCCCTTCAATCCACCTTTGGAGTAATAATTCATATTTTTATATGTTTATATTTATTCATTTTGGAAAGAAGGTGTGTATTTTGTTGCTTAAGGATCTACTTCAACACTCATTTTTATTTTTGTATTTTCATTTTTTATCTTCTATGTGTAGTTATTAATTTTCATTTGCATGGATTTGGTAATTCTAGTACAATATTATAGGAATGCATAATACTCTTCTTTCTCTCTATTTTTTGAGTGGATTTTCTCTCTACTTTAGGATCCAAAAGGTCTTTTCTATCTCTATTTGGGGTGGTTATCTCTCTTTTATTTTGGGGAATTCCACCCTATTGGAGATTTATACACTCATGGATACCTCATAAGGTTTTATTTTCCAAGACCCATCTTTCTACCCACCTAAGTTGTATTAAAGGAAGGCAAGTGTAGGCTTTTTAATTTTTTCTAATTGAATATTGTTATATTTTTATACATATTTATTTATCTTTCTTAATTATAATGTGTGAGCCATTATGAGGCTAGATGACATCTTCCATGAGTCTAACTTCTACTTATTTTTGGAAAATTAGAATTACTTCTCTTATTAATCATATTTGTTTCCTCTCTTTTCTATATATGTATCCATTCATACAAGTTGTATTCATTAATGTGGTTGTGAAATTTCGGTTAATACATTTATCTTGAACTATATTCTTATCTTACAATATTTTAATCTATCTCTCATTCATTAAAACCATTCTTATTCTATTAGTTTGATTCGTAATCCATTTATTACATTAAAAATTATATCTATTCTACATTAAATTTAAGTTTTAATTTTTTATATATTCTTATAGTATTTTAAATCATATATTTTTTTAAGAAAATAACTATAATATAAAAAGTTATTAACTTTAAAAATTACACATAAAACAAATATCTTAATTTTTTTATTTTTTATAAGTGAGTGCTACCAAATGGGGTAGCTCCCATGTACATTCATACTAAGACATTTGGGTGCCTAGTTACAAATTTGGACCACACAAAGAAACATTCCTACCCTTTATTATTCTAAGAGCTGGTAGATGGCTGCAAAAATTTTACCCAGCCTTACGAACCTTCACAGACTCCCTTCGCCGAGCCATGACCTGCTGGAGTCTATACGTCTAGAGAAAGCCTCTAGATTGGCGTTTTTGACTCTAGCCTGAAAAACCTCCCATGTGTTGAACCTGGAATTTTTTGCAGCCTCACAACGTGCCTAATCCTCTTCCCTGGAACCTATTCACCGCCATCATCATCCTTCTCCTCTATTACCGAGTCAAAATGCATTTTCAAGGAGCTTACCCATCCATCCTTCCTTAGCTCCAAAATGGCATTGGCTACTACTTGGGTGTTACCCATCGAGCCGCTCCACAACTAGTTCTCTAACTTTGGTAATGTCTCCCAAGGCACCCAACACTATCTCATAGATCTTCCCATCACACCAGTGTTGGTTCAGGTTTAGGACTGATGAGATCGAGTCCACGACCACGTTTCTCACCGCTGGATTTCGTATCTTGAAAAGCCTGTTGCATTGCACTGTCATGGATTCCTTAGCGTAGTGGCACTGCACACCGAATACAAAAACCATCTTCACTTTGTGACCAAAATTCTGAGACTCCCAAGCTCAGGATGATTGACCGAGTTACCCTTCTTTAAATAGCCACAAGATCAACATCAAGGACCGAAGGAATCCAAAATCCATCGAACCATACTTGCCCCAAATCCTAGCTAAATCCATCCTAACGAGTTCGATAGTGCTTTCTCTACCATTTATTCTGATTCACATTCCCTTGGAATGAGCAATAGAGGCATCTTGATAGCTCATAGTATCTTCTGGAGTAATTTCTTTCAAGCCCTACCACTGTTTAGGTGCTAAGCTCGTGACTATTTTTTTCGATTGTACCACCCCCAAGTTTTTCAAAAAAATTTCCACTTTATTTTCCTCCCTATACACATGTGACAAGGTATAATTTGTAATCTTCCCTAATAATTATTTAATTGGTGCTATCCAGTTATTGATTCGCCAATTTTGAGAGCTCCCTAAAGTTATTGCCTATATGCAGAGCATTGAGTTCCCCTCTATTTCTACTACATTGACACCTCTTTGTATGCATAGCTGCAGCCCGAGCCACATTGCCTCCATTTTGGAAATTTTATTAGTGCACACACCTAATATTTTTGATGCCGCCCAGACACAATCTCCGTTTGTGTCCCTAATTATACATCCAACCCCAACACTTATGGGGTTGCCCTTTGCAGCCCTGTCAAAGTTCCATTTCCATTTTAGTCTTATCGGTTGTGTCTAAAATATTTCCTTGAACTATTAAATTTTTTTTTACGTGCTAGCTTGGGATTCGGTATTCTGAGCCCACTCCACGCCTTTTTTATTTCTTCATCCCACTTTGAGAATCTTGACTTGGGTTCCACGCCGATTCTATTATTTGCTATCTCAATTATGGCCATTTGAATTTTGGTAATGATTTTTTCTCAATTTAAAGCTTTCTCTTTAAATATGCATCTGTTCCTCTCCTTCCATATGTGCCAAACCACCAAGGATGGTGCCATCTTCCAAATTCCGCTCTAGAAACCATTTTTATTCAAAATTGGCCAGCTAGCCATGAAGTCCCAAAGTTTGCAGTGTCTTGGGCCATATAGGCTAAACGTACTTTGCAACCAACCCCAACATGACGCAACTATAGGGCAGGATAGGAGCAAGTGATCCACACTCTCTTCTGCTTGCTTACAAAGGTTGCACCTTGTTGGGCTTGCAATTCCCAACCTTTGCAATCTTTCTTCGATTAAAAAACGCTTGTGTAATGTCATCCACAAGAAAGCCACAGCCTTTGGCAGGCCTTCTTTTTTCCAACATAGTCTCGCCATCCATGTTTTATCCTTACACTGTCTTATCTGCATATGATATCCAAGCTTTTCCGAGTAGTCTCCTGATACCGCTCCACACCAAATTATAGAATCCTCTCTATTAAACAACTTAATCGGTCTGCTATTTATTTCCTTACATACCTCTGTAGCCAAACTCTGTGGAAGTGGAAGTGCTATTAGGTTAATTTAACTGCAATTGTTGGGTGATTCCACAATAGTGGTTTACAATTTTTAACTAAATCTTCATATTTGGGCACCTATAGCGGCTAAACCTTGAGGAATTTGAAGATGATGAAAACTAGAGTCTCATCAAATTTTGTTTGTAGATTCTAATTTTATTTTTTTCAATTTTTTTGGAATCAAATTGCACTTTTTTTTCCATCTCCCACGAAAACTGGTCTTTTTCAGAAAATGACATTTTTAAAAAGTGACGCTCACCGTATACAACATAATTTTTTTTTGTATAAAGGATAAAATTCTAATTTTTTAAAATTTAGATTTGTAACTATGATATCTAGCACTTGTGTTTGGTCTCATAGCTTTCTATTGAATATTTTTTCCTTAATCAAGTTTCGAAGTCAAACCAATTGCAATTTAGACATAGGCAGACTGTATACAACATAAAGTTTTCTATATGTATCAAAATTCAATTTTTTTTTGTAATGGATCAAGGTCATCAATACCCAACCTCAACGTATGTTTTAAAATTTTATTTTGATAATCTGCTATTTTTCCACATGTGCAAAACAAAGAGCTTGACTTTCGGTGAAAAACCTATGTTTAATAAAACTAAAAAAACACATACATAATAAAACCAAAACATATTAAAATTTAATTCGTTGGATAGCTCGTTCTGAGGACTACCATCTTCCAGTTGAGTTTGTGAAGTATCCTCCATTTTCATCCTCAACCCGAGCTTCGAAGGGCATAATTCTGCTAAAATTTGGTGGAAGAGGGGGAGAAGGGCAAAAAAGGGGGGTTTGAGCGAACCCCCGTTTGAACGAACCCCCCTTCACTCAAAAGGATGAAGGAATGAACCCCCCTTTTTTTGAATTCCCCATAAGGGAACGTGGCATCATAGGGTTCGAGCAAACCCACCATGCAAAAGGGGGTTCGCTTGAACTAGGGGTTTGATCGAACCCCTCTTTTGGGTTCGTGCGAACCCCCTAGTTCAAACGAACCCTTTAAAACATGAAATTTTCAATGCCTGAGAATTTTCTCAAATTTCCTTCCTCATAAAAATTGTACACGACTATTATGGGTTTACCCTGCTGGCTAAAGTGTTACCTTCTGTCCTTATATAGTCCGCCACCTTGGTGCCAAATTCCAGCTGCAATCTTTCCAGGTATTGATCCAACTCAAAAAGTTCTGACAAAATTTTGTAACCGTTCCATGAGTCTATCCAAAATAGAGCCTTCCTCCCGTTCCCTAACCTCCATGAGATATGGTTAGTAATTAGGAGTCTGCACTTAGACATGTATCACCATACCGCGGAGCCACCGTCAATGTTTGTAACAATTAAAATTCGAGCAGGGTCAACATTATCCAAGTACTTGTTTTACAAAATTCGACACCATATCTTATCAGGATTTTGGTACATCTTCCATATAAGCTTAGCTCCTAGTGCATTTTTTTGCAGATGAATTTTACATAGTGTCGCCCCACCATCCTCCTTTGGCTTGCAAACCGTATCCCAACCAATTAACGAAATATTTTTAACTAAATTTGATCCTTCCCACAAGAATTTCTTTAGGGTTCCTTCCAACTCATTTTTCAATTTTCATCGGGACTTCCAGTCATGACATTGCATTAATTGGTATTGCCGATAGGACTGCTCTTGTCATTTTTAATCTTCCTGCCAATGTGAGCCAATTGTTTTTCCAGGTCATGGCCTTATTCCTGCATCTTTTGACTACCTCTCCCCAATGTTTAGCTTTGCACAATCCTTCGAAGATTTTCACTCCAATAAATTTTGATGAGAGATTCCCTTTTCTGATGTTATGGCCTGTTGTAATTGGTGTCTCGTGTTGAAGAAATAGACACTCGATTTCTACTTGTTCATTTTTGCCCCGACTAAACCTCATATTCCGTTAATGCATCATTTATGCATCTGGCTTCCTCCAGGTTTTCCAAACCAAGAAGGGTTGTGTCATTTGCAAACTAGGTATGGGTGATGGGTTATGTGTTTGGAGCCACTTGTATCCCATGCCATTCCCGCTACAGACACCTTTTTTTAATTATCACACTGAAGGATTCAGCCATAATAGCAAAGAGAAATGGTGAAATCGGGTCACCTTGCCTGAGGCCGTTGGTTGCCCTGAAGAATCCATGGAGTGATTCATTGATTGCTATTGAAAACCTGATCGAGGAGATGCACTGGAAAATCAGGTTGCACCAATGGCTGCAAAAATCTAACTTCTTCATTAATTCTATGAGAAAGGGCCATCTCACCTTATCATATGCCTTGCTTACATCTAATATGATAATCATCCAAGTCTTCTTGCTTGTTTTTAGAGTATGAACAACCTCCAAGATGATCAAAATGTTGTCTAATATTTCTCTGCCCAAAACAAACCCATTCTGTTCTACCGAGATGATTTTTCCAACATCAGTTTTAGTCTGTTAGCCAAAAATTTCACTACTACCTTGTATAAGGTATTGCAGAGACAAATAGGTCTAAATTCACTAAAAGAGGATCAACCATTCTTCTTTGGTATTAGAGAAATAACCGTATTATTCATATCATTGACAAATTTACTACTTTTGCGAAATCTTCCACCAGCTTCCATAACTCGTCTCTTAGGAAGCTCCAACATGTTTGGAAAAATCCAGCTATGAAGCCATTAGGGCCTGATGCCTTATCCAGATGCATCTAGAATACCACCTCATGAACCTCCTCCTATGAAATCTGATCACATAGTCTCTTGTTATCCTCATCACTAACCCTATTGCTTATTGAATCTAGGAATTCATTATTGTACTCATGAGGTATTTGTTCACCAAGTAATTTAGCAAAAAACTCACACACTGCTTTGCCCACCTCAACACCCCCTTTGACCATTTGGCCACTATTGTTTTGGTTTTCCTATATTTTGTTAAACGCTCTCTTTGCCATAATTGAGGAATGGAAAAATTTAGAGTTTGCATCACCTTCTTTTAACCATACTTCCCGAGATTTATCCTTCCAATAAATCTCTTCCCTCTTTAGAAGTTCAGCTAGCCTCTCCTTTAAATATTTTTCTCTGGCATATTCTTTATTTGTCATCCCATTTTTGATTATTTCTTCATTGAGTGCTTCTAGATCCATTTCCACATTTTATTTCTCCATAAAGATGTTTTGAAAATGCACTCCATTCCACTCCTTTAGCTTTTGTTTTATCATCTTCAGTTTTTTTACCATTATAAAGCTTATGGAGCCTCCTACCTTCATTTCCTTCCACCGATATTCCAGTAGCTCTAGGAGGTTCGGATCCCGCCACCACATATTTTTAAATTTGAAGCTTATTTTTTCAAATACGTGCCCTCCTATTATCAAGAGCTCCATAGGATAATGATCAGATATTGATACAGGCAGTACATGTTGGCAGATACTTTCAACCCGATTTTAACCCAACTAGGTGGAATCAAGAATCAGTCCAATCTCTTTGATATGGCAATGAAATCTTTGCATCTATTATTCCATGTAAAGGTTCCATTTTCCATGGGGCAATCCAGCAAACCACATTCTATCACAAATGTCCTAAAATCTAGTATAGGCTGTGAGATGGTTCTTAGCCTGCCACTTTTCTCTGACAATTCTAAAATGGCATTGAAGTCTGCCCCCATTACCAACTCTTCCTTGGGAAGGGAAAAAATAAATTCCAAGAACGAGTTCCAAAGAAGAACCTTATCAACTATTTTTATTAGGCCATGATTGTGGAACATTTGTTTAACCCTAAGTCAAAGAACTTTGCTTCCATCCAACTAGTAGATGAAACTAGTATTTCCACAAATACCTCTGCCTCCTTCCATAACATTCCTAATCCACTTGCTACCTCAGTTGAGTTTTGAAAGAAGCCTTCCCACGAATAACAGTATTTCAAAATTTTTTAACATTCTTTGCCTGACAATTTTGTTTCCTGTAATAGAATGACACTACTAACCCTTTTTTGTAGATGACGCCTTACCAAACACCTCTTGTCAAGGGCCTTAAGGCCCCTGACATTCCAAGTAGTAATCTTCATTTCTTCCCAAGGGAGGCATTTCCTCCCTTAGTACTCAAGAATTTGGTAATACTGGTATATTTTTTGGCCACCACTTCTTTCTCCCGTAGTTGTTTAAAGGACTTTCTCCCTCTAGGGTTGCCTGAAGTGCCAATTTTACCCATACCCAGGTGATTGATTGCTGATTACAAGATGCACCCGTTGTCAATTATGTCCATTTCATCCTCAACTTCTACATTTGAGTCTAGATCCTCGCTTGCCCTCAAAGCGGCTTTCACCTCATCTTCATCAATCATATTTGTCCTTCAATCCAGAGGGATTGCATTAGAAATTTCACCACCTCCACCTCATTGTTGTGTGTTGCTTCAGTGCTATGTAGCCCTTCCGCTGAGTTCTTGCTTTGAATTTCGTTCATTCCTCCTTGGGGCCTCCCTTCTTTGAGGCCTTTCGGCTTGGGTAAATTTTTTTGAGTAGATATATTTTCTACAAATTATTTATCCCTTATACTTGTGTTGCAGGCCATGGTGTTATGCTTCTGTGAGCCACACTCGATATAAAAATGCCTTATTTCCTCAACCTCAATCTCTTGCATCCAACACTCCCCGTTCACTAATAAACATATACTGTGAGGAATGGAATCAGTTGCCACAATTTGAAGTCTGGCATATTTGTGTAGGTCTCCATCTAGGATGTTTGTATCAATCTCTATTATGGTTCCTAGAGTCCGCCCAATTTTTTTCCAAACAATCCGCTGCCCAATATTCCATTGGAAGATTGTAGAGTCTGATCTAGATTTGTTTTTTATACGGCCACATTTTGACTGGATCAAAGTTCATATTCCATGGTTGCATATATAGAGGCTTGCCATCCATACTCCAAATATCCCCCTCTATTATTTTGAGTTTTGTTTCTTCATCTACAAACACCACTAGAAAGAAACTCTTCGACAGGAATATTATCAACACTTCCATTTTCTAGTTTTTCCGGATCTAGGTTTTAATAGTTGGACGATTCAGTGTTCCACCTATAAATTGGTAGATGCATGCCAATTCTTTGAGTATCACAACATCTTCTTTGATTTCTTTCGAAACATTAATTTCTATTATGGGTTCCTTAGTTTTTAGATCAGAATTTGACTTTGTTTCCACTCGCTGTTCTTCCACCCATCTGTCTCTCTCTCTTCGACAACCTCTTATTTTATTTTTCCCATGGGGTTCTATCTAATCTTTACTGCTCCTATTCAAATTTTGCTTATGCGGATGATTTTGCCTCGGCCATGGAGCCCTTCCTTTAGTATAGGGTTCAGGAGTATCATGCCATCTCCTTATTGATTTGATTTCCTTTTCCTCTGGTACGCTCTGCATTCGATGTGCGGGATGGCATTTGTTCACCCATCTCCCACCAACAAACACCCACTGTGGAGTATGTTCCTCACCCTTTTCCTCTGAGCTGACCTTCGGAATTTCATCTCCCCACTGCCTTCTTCCAGTCTTTTTTGGTTCACCCCACTTTGTCTTTTCCCTAACCAATGATTGCACCTTGTTCTACTCTTCTGACCCTGCGCTAACCTGCGACCTTGCCATTTCAACAAATATCTTAAATTTTATTATAATTAAAATTATTAAATTAATGAATTTTAAAATTTATTACAATTAATCTAATATTAAAGAATAAAAAACATATTTTTTATAATAATTTTCAAAAATAACAATAATTTTTAACTAACATAATATTAAGAAATACTATGATTGCTATAAGAAATATTTGAAACTTTCTTTAAAATATATTATTATTGTTTTTTCTTAATATCTTTTGTAAATACATTTAATCTAAGATTTAATAAAATGATATTTCAATTGACATTATTAAAAATTTAAATTAATATAAATTATCAAGTAAAAAATAAAATTTATAAAAAAGGAAAAGAAATGTGTATTTTAAATTGATTGATGTAATAGTTGTGAAAGTGATTAGAGGTTAGAATTGTTCACATATAATTAAAATGAATTGGTTTTTATTTTAATTCTTTAATTAAATTACAATAATGATTATGACCTTCCTTTTAACAATCTTATTTTTCTTTTCCAATTATAATTTTCATTCTTAAAAATTTGCGGAGATTGCTTACCCTCGCTTGATATTTGATTTTCAATAGAATGACATTGAAGAACACAGTTAAGAATTTTCTATGAAAGAATTGAAGCTCATCACTCCTTTGTATCCTACTCAAACCCAACTTTACTATCCTATCCAATATAAAACCTAAAAAGTTAAAATTTTGTTCAATTGCTTAAAGCTTTTCTTATGTACAAGTTATGTTTTAATGATGTGTTCTCACCATCTCTTGATCTTCAAACTAGGATCATATGAGATGTCTTTAAATATGCAACTTAGATCTTATTTTAGATAAATTTGGCGTACAAGTAAATTTATGATGGTGATATTTTTTAGTTGAGTCAGCTTAAATTAACAACATATTTGAATTTTTACGATCACCTAACAATATATTTTTGATAGTGATCACATCTAAGAAGCGACATTAAATATGTGAGAGAATGAAAGTTAAAGTAAATAGATGGAAGAGTGATTGTTAAGTTTTGTTAATTTTTAAATTATTAATTAACAAAATACACCAAAATTCAAAATCAGTCTACAAATATGATCAAATTCAAGACCTTAGAAGTTAGAAGTGAAGGACGTATTCAAGATATATAATTAAAATATACTTTTACTAGTCGAAACCTTATAATCACTTTTACGAAATGTTTTCAGTTGATTGACTTTCAATATATCTTATGTCAGAAATGGTGGACCGAACGAAAGTGGAAGAAAACCATAACTGATAACAGTACAGCTCAATGTTCCTAGGCCCCGCAAAAATGGAAACTGTTAAAAAAGA
Source organism: Sequoiadendron giganteum (assembly GCA_007115665.2). NCBI lineage: Eukaryota > Viridiplantae > Streptophyta > Pinopsida > Cupressales > Cupressaceae > Sequoiadendron > Sequoiadendron giganteum. Next base: position 90,133,192 of record CM021103.1, on the reverse strand, counting down.
GGGCAGAAATTCACCGAGTTGGTGGAAACTGTGTTCAGTTAGGTTGAAAATCATTTTAATTGAAAACTTGGTTAGTTTGTTATTGGTAACAGTCCCCACCAAAAGCCGGCCGGAACGGATTACTGATTTGACAGGTATCTGGTCGCCTCAGGGTTATATACCTTTACCCACCAAGGAACCTTCAATATCATGGCGGTAACGCATGCCGATTTAGCCATCAGCAGGAGCGGCACAGCTCTGGGGAGCAAATTGCCCACATGCGTCTTCGTTCTCTGTGCATTATTGGGTCTCCTGGCATTTGTATTTGGCTTCGTTGCAGAGATCACCAGAACACAGGTAATTGGTCATTTCCTTTCTTGTTCGTCAACTTTAGTTAATTGATGAGATTTCGTGTAGTTGAATTGATGGGTATGTGTAAAATTTACAGATAATATGGATTGGAAGCGAGGATATGGGAATGAAGTGCATGTACAGTAGCGATGGGTGGTCTCCCCTGGTGTCTGCGTTGAGTTCAATTGTGTCTCTGGGGATGGCAGTGGGCATTGGCCAGGCCTTTATGTGGTTGGTCCTCTGCACCGCTGCTGAAAATGATCGGCTTCGCCTTTTGACAGCTTGGACAAAATCTGATTCTAGTTCTTCTAAATCGCTCCGATGGCTGGCTGCCGGCTCCTTCTTATTTTCCTGGTAGTTAGTCACAGTTTCAGTCTCTCAAGTTATGGCTTCTGGTTTTTAATTTTAGAATTAACATCTCTTTTTTCAAACTGCCCTCAAATGTTCCTCTGATCCTTGAAGTAGACTGGATGGTTGAGTCATTGAGTCTAGATTCTAATACTATATCCAATTTGTTGAGCTTTTTATAGATTAGTTAGGATTTGAATTTAGAATCTTGATCTATTGACTTGACGAAATTATAGGATCAGTCTTAATAGCTGTTTGATTTTCTAGAAAAAAAAATTTGATGAGCAGGATAGTCTTTCTGGACTCTACGGTGAATTTTCCATGTCATGATGAATTTGCCGAATGCTGTTTTCAGATGCAAAGATGCTAATGAATAATTAAATACCTTCTTAATCTCTGTTCATTGTTTAGTTTAATCATGTAACTTGTTTCGTGTGTTGGGAACATGATTTCAGGATATGTTTTGGATTGGCGGCTTTGCTTTTGGTGGTTGGTATTGTGGTGGAAGCAGGGCATGTAGGAAGATGGGGTGTGGAGAGAGATGAGTGCAGAGTGGTGAAAGAAGGGGTATTTGCAGTAGCAGGAGTGCTTGGGTTGCTTTCAACTTCGATGGGTGTTGGATTCTATGTCTGTGCAGTGCAGACTGAGAGATCACTGCAGGAAGAAGCAAGTATACGCAGAGAGGTTATGGAGGCCACTGTGGAATACACCCCTACTTCGCCTGCATATCCATCCATGGAAGAGCTTCCTCAATCCCAACATAAGTGATTATTCTGTAAAAAGTGAAGGCCACAATGCTTCTCTTAACTCTGTCAATACAAATTACACCCACAATTCAAAATGGATTTCATCGAATTTTTTGGTTATCGGAATTCATAAGTAGTAAAACTAATTTCATATGGATTGAATACTAGTTGTCCTCCCTAGATAGTAGGTAGTTAGTTACCTACTCTATTTTTTATCGACTGTTTAAACTTTTTAATTCTTTTGTCTTCGTCTTTCTTTGCTTTCTTTTTGTGCTTGTATTAATTTTATTCTATTTATTTGTAGTTTTTTAATGTTAATGTTTAGAATCTTTTTATTTTTAATTTAGAATGAATGTTAAAAAGGGGGAATGAAAAATGTGTGATCATATAGTATATCTTTTTAATTTTTATTAAGTTATTATATATTTCTATTTCTTTTTATCTTTCTACAATTATTATTTCAATTTTTAAATTATAATTGTTCTATCATTTTCAAAGAAGATTCTTTATTATATATTCATTTGGTTTTTTTTAAATGAAGCAAGAAGCAATCTCATACAACTATAAAGTTAACAACACTCAACAATCATGAAGAAAATAGTTCTTAAGTGATTTTATTTAAGATAATGCATCACAAAGAATTTATTGCAAATAAATTTAGTTTTTTCTTAAGGGATAAAAATGGGTTTTGAAGGTACCTAAAATGCTATAATTTCTAGTAAAACTTCAATTAAACATCGAGTGAACAATAACAAAATAATAGTCAAATAAAACACACAATAGTGTAACAAAGAAAAACTTTAAGTTTCAAAACAATAAGAAGGAAATTAGAGTCTTCTAAAAGTTTCTATAGCCTCTAGTTCTTTATACAAGCTCTTGTGAAGGTATATGAACTCTAGATCATTTTTTTTCATTTATTTGGGCTTTTTTTTTTGCTTCCTATTCTTGAGCTAGGATCAACTATAATTTATTTTCCTTCTATCTAGGTTTGGTTTCAAGGATCCTTGAGTCCTTAACTAAATTCTTCAATTTTGTATAAAGAATCTTAAGGCCCATCATGTTATTTTTTATCATACACATTTTTCAACCTCAACAACACTATTAATATTGTGTTTGATAGTTTCTATTTTATTTTTTGGGACTAAAATTCCTTTGTTCTAATTTTCCTTAACCTTCTAGAGTTCATCCTTAAGACTCATTTTTTTTTCTTTCTTGTTCACTTGATTAGAAACTAAACCATTCAAATTAGGTAAATAAAATTGCATTCTATATTTTGAGGATTTTTCATCTTTCTCAAAGGGTCTTTCCCCTTTCAAATTTTTATCCATTATAGCCAATTTAATATTTAGTTTATTCATATCAATAAAAAAACATTTAGTAAGGTTATGCTGTACATTAGAAGCTTGATGAAGAATTGGCAACTTCTAAATTTATGGATTAACCACTTCCATCACATACTCTAGGGATTCTCAATTGCTGAGGGGTATAGAATAAAACTTGGGAGGGGGGGTGAGGTAGAGGTCTTGAATATCAAGGAAGAATACATAAATAAAAGGTCCAGTGAATAGTTTGGTCTTTTATTTACCTCCATCATCCTACTAATGGTTCCCACACTTTTTAGGACACCTTTGAATAATTTCATACACGAAATTCCCACCTCTCTTTTTCATGGGAACAAGGATGTAGGGAACATGTCTATGGGGCTCTATTATTTTTAATTTTTTATCCTTTGTAAACCCATAATATTTACAAAAGCCTACCTCTTCTATTCTCTTATAGGACTCAACATTATTGTAAAGTGATAATAAGATATTGATCTTGAACTCTAACACAACCCTTATTCTCACTCTCACAACTATTTTAGGGGATAAAGGGATATTACAAAGGGTTCCAAAACTAGATTAAGTGATTCAATAACCCTTTAGGTACCCTTTGATATTACTTTTCATGTATATATTTTAGGAGATAAGAGGATTCTTTGATCTAACTAAGTTGAAAATGAGCAAGATCAAACCTTGGTACATGACGATAATCCTAGGATTTCTTTCACATTAATTTGTAGAAGTTTCTAGAGATGAAAGAAAATAAAATTTTAATAAAACAAATATTTTAAACTAGAAAGAGTTTAGCAACATAAAGTGATAAGAGTAAAGGGGTTACACCTCTATCAAGAGTTGGATACATCATTAAGTATAAATCCACCTAATATTAAGAGGTATTAGATAACTTTATAATATGCTCAAAGTGGAGATTTTTCAAGTCCTCTCCAAGCTTTACGAAGATAAAAAATTCATCCTCCACTAGTCTTATGTATTTGAAGATTTTATGTTAAATATCAAGACCTCAATCAACTCTATAATTATTTCATTAATCACGATTAATTCCAATCCATTAACCATAAACCATACCCTTTCCCATCCTTTTACAAAGCCTACAACCAATAAGGTATTTGTAAGGAAGCGAAGGTAGCAGAAAAACTTCTTACACTAATCTTGAGAGGATAATAATTTAAAAATATTATAGATCTTTAATAGTTACAAAAACTTAGAAAAAAACTAGACATAAATATCATGCATGCCACAACAAAGTGATTTACATGGAGAAAACCCTTTTGGGAGAAAAACCCCACAACCCACTATATTATTCAGAAATCACAAATATTACAATATACTTGCAAAGCAAGCTTTTTACAGGAGTATCACCACTCAAAGATCCAGAGGCAACACAACCACTATCAAACTCTCATAATACATTGCAATACACAATGGTAATACAAAAACCTCATAAAATAGGGTTACCTTCTAGGGAAAGTCAAGCTAATAAAATATCGGCCATTAGATATGAGACATAATGATGAACGGTCCAGATTTATAATAATAAAGTATATATGAAAAATTTCTTCCAGGGGCACTACCCTTGAGCCCCCACTGGGGCACACTACCCCCTAGACCCCTAGTTGACGAGATGATCTCCTCAGACCCCTTGTAGGGGAGGGGGTGATACCCCCCATGCCCCCCCATTGTCGTTAGATGAACAATACCTTATGTATCAACAACACCTTATGTAATTGCAAGGTTGAGACACATTTTCTCAATAGTAAAAGGCCACCATTAATTAGGGTTCTCCACATATTATGGTTTTTTCTATACTATATTTCCATAACCCAAAAGGATTTACTCAAAAAAATAACATTATGATCATATCTATTTAAATAATAAATGTAATTTTTTCTTAAGACATCCTTTGAAGTCATAACTATGTAGGGACATTTCTCATATAAAATCAATGGAGAAGTGAACTTGTGGATGTTTGAAAAAATGTGAAGTAGTCACTCAGATGTATATCTCTATAAATTTAACTATAATATTCCCCTTTTACAACTTGACCAATTTTGTAGGAAAATGAGGTGGAAGTAGATATCACTTTAGATTTTATATGGTGTCACATCTAAGATAATTTTCCAAAAAAAATTGCAATATTTTTTTATTAAAAATAAACACTTAGAATAGTCATGATTAGGATGGAAATAAGTAAACAATATGAACCAAATCATGGCCAAAAATATTTCAAGATCCCACAACTTCACTTTTACAACCATTTTGACATTCTACCCACTTGCAACAAAATGATGTGAGAATGAGTTCTAGATGTCTAGATATTCAATTTATTATATTTATTATGTCAACATCCACATCTAAATTTTATAAAAGTAAAATTATAAAGAAATAAATGTTGGAAGTTTGAGGAGATTGTCATTGATGATGCTTGTTGGCAACATGAGCATAGAGAATACATATAGAAATGTAATGTAGTGTTTTCATTGATGTTAAAATTGTTTCTAACATGTTTCTGATATGTTGAAGTAGTCATTTGTGCAAGGAGATTTGGTTCGAAAAGTTCAGTGATGTGAAAATCCGACTAAGTGTTAGAACTACTGGTTTAGGGTTATAGTGTATCAGTTTTTGGGTCTGCACCACTTTGCAAAGGAATTATTTTCTCTGTGCTTCTAACCTAATTACTTTGGTTGTTAGAAGAATCTAAATCCAATATTTCATGTTGTTTGGTAAATTATTTTGGGATATATGAATGACAAAGTCCGGTCTGGCATTTCACAGTCATTCTTGTACAATGTGTCAGTGTGGGAGATTTTGTACTCCTTTTTAGGTGAATATTTTGTATTGTGGTGTTGAAGATAAGTTTCCAGATGTCATTCGAGCATGAATTCTAGGTGGGATCAATATTTGAGATCCATGTGTTGTGAAATAAATGTACAATTGAAGGTTTTTGCTTTTTGGTCTTATTTGGAGTCGACCTAACATGTTTGATGTGTATGTGAAGGGTTGATATGTGTTGCGCTCTTATATGGGATCTAATATAGGTCCATACTGACCTATCTTAAGGAGTTTTGAATTTTGAATTGTTGCACGAAGTTTGATTGAAATGTTTTGGGACCGACAAGATTGAATTTTATGTATTACATCCAATTAGGTTGACCTAATTGATGTTACAGTTGATGCATATATATATGAAGGAATGTTTTCAGTGTTTTGGAATAAGTGAAGTGTGATGATAAGGATTGGGTAAGAACTACATGAGGTTGATGTGAATTTGATCAGATTTGTGTGAATTGAGTTGCAAAGAGTGCAAATGTAGAGAAGAGTAGAGCATTAATCAAGATCAATGAAAAGATTAATATTGTACTTAATTGGAGCTATAATCCTACACATTGTAGATTTTTATTTGTAATAGTTCAAAATAGGCAGTGTACCACCTTCTTTTCTTCTATCTTTCTCTTTGGAAAATGAGTCCATCTCTAGTAAGAATTTTTGCAATATACTATAGCCAGTTATAATATATTGTGAGCTAACCCTCACCGTGGTTTTTCTGATTTTGGGGTTTCCACATAAAAATCTTGGCATTCATGTGTTATGTGATGTTGTATATGTTTCATGATTTCTTTCCTTACTTTAGTTAAATATGCATTAATAATTGGATGTTTAATGCTTAAATGGTTTAAGAGAATATTGATTCACCCACACCTCTTTGTATTCTAGGTGTTCAAGAATTGGTATTAGAGCTTGGATCCCTAGAAGGAGCTTGACCGCTTTGGGAAGATCTTGGAGATTAAAAAAATGACTGACATAAGGTATCCTACTCCTTCGAAAGAGATTCTAATAGTTGTATTTGTAGAAGAAGATTTCATACTTGACATAGATGGAGAAATGAAAGTTTCTCTTGAATATCTTGACAAGATTGAAGGTGAAAATAGAGATCTGAAGGAAAATTTTAAAGAAGAAAATGAATGCTTCAAAAAATTGAGAGAGCACATCAATAATTTTAGAGAAATGCATAAGAAAGTCACTAAACAATTGAAACAATCAAATGAATCCATCACTTGTTTGAAAGTACAAGTTGAAGAAAATAAAAGAGTTGAGGAATGTTTGAATGCACTGGTTAAAATAAAATCTGATGAATGCACAAGGCTTGAACAATAAATCGTAAACCTAAGATCACATCTGGAGAAAGCACTTGAAGTCATGAAGAAAAAATCAAGATTAGTTCCACAATGCTTGATGAGATGATTCTAGGTCAAAAATTATCTAAAGATAAAGGTGGCTTGGGTTTTGAAAAAGGTGAAGTCTCAAAATCAAATCAAACACCTAATGCAAAAAAGATCAATATATCATAGAAGAATGAAGACAAGAATAACAATGGCAAGATCCAAAATCAACTAAATAATGCTAGAAGATCTCCGATTAGACAAGAAAATGCTCACAGGTACCCATCTTTCAGTGGTTTTTATTTCTCTTGTAATAAATTTGGACATAGAGTAATGAAGTGTAGAAGCAGTATGAATCAAAATGTTCCATCCTTTACCGGTCAATTCTTTACATGCCAGAAATTTGGACATAGAGAAAGTGAATGCATAAGGAAAATGATGAATACATATAATAATGGTCGAATGATTTAACCTTTCAATGGGTATTGTTATACATGATATGTATTTGGACAAAAAGCTAATCAATGTATATCCAAGATGAATGAGAGGAATACTATTTAGAAGAATGTTGTATGTCACAATTGTAGTAGGCATAGACATATTGCTAAGTTTTACATAAGCATAAACAAAAATAAGGGCTGATGCAAGAAGTTGGGTTCACAAAAAGTTGAAGTGTTTTTGTTGTTTTTCAAAAAAATTCACACTTGGACTGAAAATTTGAGGCACTTACACAATGAATCTTAAAAATCGCCAGTAATATGAAATTTAGCATTTTAAATCTAGTTTCCAAATATGTAATTTATTGAAATACCTAGATTGATGGCATATAATTTTGAGTAGAGAATTGTATAAGGATTGATGGCATATAATTTTTTTTACAAGAAATCTAAGGTAAAAAAAAGTTATTAAAAAACAAAAAAACCCTGATATTTCAAGTTTAAGGACTAGTTTGCTTAGAAATTAATTAAAAAATAACAAATATAATCCAATATTAATAAAAATTATATGTTTGGAAACTAGACATCATTTTATCTAATGGGTTTTAATTTTATAGATTGATTCAGAAAAAAAGTCCATCAGCCATATTGCCAAAGTTGGACATTCTTCTTCAATCTGCCTTACTTTTTTAGTTGCAGGTCAAAGGCAAAGGGTTGGATTTCCAAGCCTTTCTCAATCCTAAAACCAAGGCTACATGTGGGTGGGAGATTCAAAATTTTAATAACGCATATGCGTTATTTAAAGAAAATGTGTACGCGTTATATAACGTGTATGCGTTATCTATTTACCCGTTGGGTAAAGGGAATGCGTATGTATTATATAACACGTACAAATTCCTAAAATAGAATGCGTACATATTTTATAATACATACGTGTTTATTATTTATCTTTTTTTTCCCGATTTGGAAAATACTGATAAAACACATTTTTTTTGCAACATTCCTTTTCTGCAGTACAGCTCGAAAGTGCCATTTTATGCATTTTTTTTGCAATTTTGTCTTGTGCAAGGCATATTCTATTCAAATTTTTGGAAGAGACAAGTTCAAGTTAAATTTTCTGAAGTGGAATCAAGCACAAAAACATTTTACAAGAAGATTTGGAAAAAAATAACTTTTGGATGTATTCATGATGTTTTTATACTTCAAAGTTTATAGAAGAAAGGATCTTCATATTGCATAGTTTTATTTGAATATTTGAAAGAGATGGAAATTTAAAAATAGGTTAAGAATCATTTTTTTTGTTATCAAAGAGGATTTGGTAACCATGGGATCAAAGCAAAGGAAAATAAAAAAATGTAGAAAGTTAATGACACCTGAAGAAATTCAGGCAAATAAAGAAATGGATGCAAAAAGACAAAGGGATAGAAGAGAAATGATTCATCAAATGAAAAATTTGCAAGAATCTAGTTCCATGAATGTTGAAGATAAAACCATGAAGGATTAAATGAATGTAGATGATGCAAATGTGGAGATGGTGAATATGGAAGAAAATGCAATTATGGAGACAAACCCAACTATGCCTTCAACTTCAAATTTGAATGATATGGAAATAGCACCTATGCAAACAACTTCAGGTATGTCTTCAAATCCAAATCCCAATGATATGGAAAATGCACCCATTCAAACAATCTATCCAGGTATGTCTTCAAACCCAAGTCTTGATAATATTGATCTTAGTTATTTAGAAGAAGCTGGATACACTATTGATGGTATCAATAATTATAGGGTTGAAACAATGCAAAAACAAAAAAATGATGAAATATCTTATAAGAATGCAAATGAGAATGAAACACCTCATATTGATGAAAATGAGAATGAAATCCATTTTATGTTTGAAAATTAAAATGAAACCCCTTGCATGAATGAAAATGAAACCCCTTGTATGGATGGAGATAAAAATGTTTTTTTTTTTACAATTGAAAAAGATGTGCTAGATAACCTTCATGGTAAAGTTTCTTGGAGACAAATGAGAACTTATGGAAAGAGAATATATTAAATATTTTTTTATAGAAAGAAATTATGATTTCAATGTCAACTCATAGTCCAATTGATGAGAATGTCAAAAATGAGAAATGTGATGAAAAAATCAGGTATTTTTGTAAAACCAAAAAAGAAAGATGATTTAGTAGAGCAAGTCATATCTAGTGTTGCTAATGCTATTGATTTTATAGGTAAGAAAATTCGGTGTAAAGATAAAAATGTAGCTCATCATGCAATAACAATTGCTCTAGTTAATAAAGAAACTTCAAATAAAAGAATGTTAAGTAAGATTAGTAGATGTATAAAAGTAAATCCTAAAACTTTGATAAGAGCTACTAAAAGAAAAGAAAAAATTGAAAATGATCTAATTAATCAATGTTGGAGTTTTAGTGGTAGACTCCCAAGATTGAAGACATGAAATTAACTAATGAAATTAAATATTTAATCAAAATGTTTTGGCATGATAATACAAGAGTATCACCTAACATTAGGGTGAAGCCACAATAGTGGTTTACAATTCGAGTGAGGAAGGAAAACTTCCAAAAAACTCACCCATGCAAAAAAAAAATCATTTTGAGGGGTTCGAGCGAACCCTTTTACATGTGGAACTTGCGTTTCCACATTGTGGAAAGGGGGTTTGCTCGAGCCCTGGTTCGAGCGAACCAGGGTTTGAGTGAACCCTTAGGGGTTTGAGCGAACCCTTAGGTTCACTCGAACCCCCCTTTTCCCACCTTCCCACCCTTTGACACAAAAAGACTCCAGATTTTTTCAATTCGAAGCTCAGTTTGAACATGAAAATGGCAGAATCTTCACAAACCCAACTGCAATCTGCTAGTCCTCAGAACAAGCTATCCAATGAATATAATTTTGATATGTTTTGGTTTTATTATGTATTTGTTTTCTTAGTTTTATTAAACATAGGTTTTTCACTGAAAATGAAGGTCTATGTTCTACACATGTGGAAAAATAGAAGATTATCAATTTTTTTGTTTGAAAAATATGAGTGCACCAGATATTGAAGTCCGTAATCCAACAAAAAAAATAAAATTGAATTTTGATATATACAAAAAAAGTTACATGTTATACAGTCGCGCTATGTCTGAATTGTAATTGGTTTGGCTTCAAAACTTGATTAAAGAAAAAATATTCAATAAAAAACTATCTAACCAAGTGGAAGCACTAGATATTGGAGTTACAAATCTAAATTCAAAAGAATTAGAATTTTATCCTTCATGGAAAAAATTTATGCGTTATAAAGTGTGTGTCACTTTTTAAAAATGTTGTTTTCTGAAAAAAACTAGTTTTAGTGGGAGATGGAAAAAGAAGTACAATCTGATTCCAATTTTTTTTTTTAAAATATTTTTATAATCTACAGACAAAATGTGACGAGACTCTAGTTTGTATCATCTTTAAATTCCTCATGGTTTAGCTGCTATAGGTGCCCGAATGTGAAGATTTAGTTTTAAAAAATAATTTCAGTGTCGAGTTTGGCCAAAAATTGTAAACCACTATTGTGGGATCACCCATTAGAGATGTCTTAAAACTAAGGATGGGTTCCAAAATTCGTGAACCTCATTCAAAGCATCTCTTAGATATGACTCAAAGTGAATTATATAATTTTTTTTAGATGATTCAATCTTACCATTTAATATTACCATATGTGAAAGATCATTCAAAAAGTGTAAACCTTGGTATGGGTATGTGTAGGATCATGATGGGCCAAAAAGTGGCGATATGTAAGTGATATGACGACCCATGTTGCTGACGACTTTTTTTTAACCCAAAATTGATGAAACCAAAAGGGTTTTTAAAGGAGATTCTTAGATTTCCACCAATATAAATTATGCTTTACTTTGAATTTAATAAGTAATTATTATTCATTTTCTATTTGAATTACAACTAAAGTCCTGATTGATAGGCTGATTGAAAAACATTGATATCTTTCAAACAGTATCAAATTTTTTGAATTTGAAACATGCATCACATTCTATGCTTCACATACTATAGGATTTAAAAAAAAGAAAATGAATTTCATGAAGTTTTGACCAAGTTAAGGTGGTCAGACATACAAGTTTTTATATTTTTTAAAAGTTGTAATAAAAAAATCATAATTAATTATTTACTTGGAAAAAAATTATAAAAAAATATGCATCACATTAGGAAATGAGTCCTCTACTTATATCTAAAATATTATAATTTTATTGTGGTTAGGGTGGTCAGATAGACACCTACTTCTTATTTTTTGCCTAAAATTTAAGTACTACTGCATTGAAATTTCAAATTTTCAGCAAATAGGTTTTTAAAAATAAAATAAACCTAGTAGTTTAGAAACTACATTCAATTTTCTACAAATTCTATTCTTACATATTTTTGAAATAATATAGATAACTTATTCAAATTTTTATGTCAAGTTGCCTAACTCTGATTTTCTAAATTTTCATCGCCACTTAAGGGCCTATTTTTTCCATGATGATCCTTCACATACCCATATGTTAGAATTAATAAACAACAAATCTCTTGTTGTTGTAAGAATCATATACAATTTTGTTATTATTATGATATTTTTTGATATATACAATGCACTTTGCATGCTAACCAAATTATGCAGGACATTTGTGGTATTAATACAATCAAAGATTTTATAGCAGGTTTGTTTTGTGAACCCTCTAATGGAAACTTGTTTTATTTAAAAGCATGTATTTATGGAGAATGCGATAGATGTGGTAAATTTTCGTTATTAGGAGAATGTATGCATGAAAGCAGTTTAGATGAATAGTTGATGTAAAAAAAATTAAAATGTTGAATATTCTTTAAAAGATGGAAAAATTGGAAAACGTTGTGAGCTAATTATGGAAAAATTTAGTGTGCATACATTTATTAAAGAATTTAAAAATAAGATTGCACCTAAATATGTTAAACACTCTCAATATGCTCATTGGATTGATAATCATTTTTTTTTTATGTATAAACACATTCCCAATTGGAACTATATTGTCAGTTGTTGATTCTGTTGAAAATTATACTCTTTCTCCACAAGAAGAAATTCGATCATAGTATTATAGTTTAGTGCAAGTAGCTATATTTGTTCATATTGTTTATAGACGTGTAGATGATAGTAGAGAAGATAATATAATATTTTTGAGAGAGTATCATTTTTATGTAAGTGATAATCAATTACATTCATCTGAGTTTGTTTAATATTGTTTTGATATATTTTATAAAAAATTAAAAGAGAGGAATTCAAATGAGAGAAGATCTCATATTGTCGGATAATTGCACAGGTCAATTCAATAATGCTAGAATGTTTTATTGGCTATGTAGAGTTCATAAGGAAAATAATATCCAACACATGTGGAGTTTTTTTGAAGATGAAAATGGTAAGGGAGAACATGATGGAGTAGGTGCATGTGTGAAAAGAGCTCTTGCTAGAGAGCAACTAAAATTTGGGGCTGCTGCAAAATTTAGAGATGCACATGCAATTGTAGATTGGTGCAATACCAAATTATCTACAAGAACAAGTGAGAGCTCAACAATTCGATGCTTCTTTTGGTTAGTTGAAGAAAATGATATTTTTTCTTGACAAGATTGTGAAACAATTAATGGATCTACAAAATGGCATTCATTTAAGAGTTCAAATGCAAACACATGGAAAATATGGACAAGGTAGCTGGCATGCTTTTGTCAATTTTGTATTGCAGGTGATTGAGAGGCATGCAAAAATATGGAATAGGTCGAACAATGGCAACAAAGAGCCTTAACACCTACATCAATACATGTTCAACATGGAACAACAATTGAATATAGGGTAAGTGCAAAAAGTTGAGTCCATGAAACGTGAAAGTTTTTTCCTTAGCCAAAAAAATGAATTCGACATTGCAAAACCGAGATCTTGTTTAGGCTCGGGATCCCAAGCCTAAAATAAAAAAATGGGATCCCGTTTTGAAAAAATTCTATTTTGGAAAGTTTTCAAAACGGGATCTCATTTTGAAAACTTTCCAAAAATTGAAATTTCCATTTTGGTAACTTTTCAAAATAGGATCCCATTTTGTAAAGCCATTTTTGGTGATTTTCAAAACGGGATCCCGTTTCATAAAAGCATTAAAAAAATATTTTCGTTTTTTAAAATTTCAAATGTAGGTCGGGTTTTTGCTTTGTTGATAGGTTCGAGAAATGGTTTGGGGATCTGAACCTAAGCCCTGGACCTGGTTTGACCTGCAAGTTGAAGGTCCTAGCAATGTCACAAAAAAATACTGACTTTGGGCATACGTCTAAAGGCTTTCTTTGTAGAGTTTTTTGACGAAATTAAAACCCATTATAGATTGGACAGTGTAGATTCCAACTATGTAAATTTCTTTACAAGTGGATTATTTTTTTAATTTCTAATTAAACAGGTCCATAAACTTGAACTATCAGTGTTTTTTAGTATTTTAATAACTTTTTATCAACATAATATTTTTATGAATGGATTGCACGAGAAAAAACTTCAGACAATTCTTTTCAATTTACAAAAAAGAAAAATAAAAAAAATGATAAGTTTAGGTCATCTTATGCATGTCGTACACGATGATTTTTCAAAACGACAAATATGCCTAATAAAAATTTAACAAAAAAAAAAAAATTCAATAAAAAAATACAAAAAATATCAAAAACAAGCTTTAGTGAGTCACAAATATTTTCCCAAAAGGATTTAGAAAAATACAATAACTTAGGTCAAAATATGGATGTCGTACATGTGCATGGTATGGTAAAAAAAAGTGACTTTTAAACAATGGTTTTTAGAAACGCCTATTGAAACTCAATTTGTACAATCTGGGTATTGAAATAAATTACATATTTGGAAACTAGATTCCGAGTACTACATTTTATGATTAGTGAATCTTTGGAAGATTCCATCTCCAAGTGCTTCAAATTTTAAGGTCAAAGTGTAAAATTTTGAAAATCAGGGAAAACACTTCCACTTTTTGGCCAAAAAGTGGACTCAACTTCTTGCTAGCACCCTATAATCAAGTGTTCACATCAGATGATTATGATCGTGTTTCAGATATTATACAATAAGGTATATTAAATTGAATTGAATTTTATATGTATACATGTTTATATGTGAATTAAATATAAGTCACTCTTTATTGAATTTTTTATTTAATTTTTGTAGGACGTGTGTATGTTGTTGCTGCACTTGAGGGGAATGAAGAGGAGACAACGTATTGGTTGGCTAGATGTGTTGATAGAAAACATAAGTTGGTACATCCTAGAGTGGATGATGAAAACTTTGAGTATCCAACTGGTTCAATGGTTGTTGTTGACACTTGGATTTGAAAATATTTGATAAGAAAGAATGGATTGCCTGCATTTGAAGATTATGAAAGACATAAGAAGATTGTACATTATTCACATTTAATTTTTGCAACCAATATAAAACTAGTTATATATTAGGGGAGGCCTGCTAATAAAGTGTTATGGACACTTTCAATGGATGATCATGAGAAAATCATAGATGCATTACAAAAAAGAGAGGATGCATATCATACAACAGAGTAAATAAATATTGGTAAGTATATAGTTGTATATATATTTAATTGATAGTCGATATGTAGTTAAAAATTTATAACATATACATGTCTATATATATTTGTCTTTAGTCATTTCCTGATTAAATTTTTATATCATTTTTATTTCAAGTCTCCCAAAACTAGATGCATTACAAAAAAGAGAGGACATGCATATATATTACAATGGAATTCAAATATAGAGACAGGTAACTATATATAGTTCTAGATACATTTAATTAATAGTATAAATATAAAACTAAATAGTTAAATATTATTTTATAAAAAGTTTATAATTGATTTCATATCCCCTTAAGCCATTCTGTAGGACCCCTTAAGCCATCCTCTTAGGACCCCTTAATCCATATCCTCGTATATCTACTCTTAATCCATCCTCTTGCATCTCGTTAAATCACTCTCTCAACACCCCTTAAGCCATATCCACATATATATACCCTTAATCCATCCACTTGCATCCCCTTAAGTCACTCTCTCAACAAACCTTAAGCCATCCTCTTAGGACCACTTAATCCATATCCTCATATATCTACCCTTAATCCATCCACTTGCATCCCCTTAAATCACTCTCTCAACACCCCTTAAGCCACCCTCTTAGGACCCCTTAATCCATATCCTCATATATCTACCCTTAATCCATCTACTTGCATCCCCTTAAGTCACTCTCTCAACACCCCTTAAGCCATCCTCTTAGGACCCCTTAAGCCATCCTCTTATGTACCATTAATCCATCCTTATATATCTACCCTTAATCCATCCTCTTGCATCCTGTTAATTCATCTCATAGGATTTAGGTCTTAGGGTTAAGGATTCAGGATATTCATATCTTAGGATTCATGAGATTCTTAGAATAACAAATCTATATGGGTTAATGGTTTAGGGTTCATCTCCTATGCTTTAGGTCATATGGTTTAGGGTTTCTAGGGCTCATGAGATGCTTAGAATAATAAATCTATATGGGTTTAAAGGGTTTAGAGTTCATCTACTAGGATTTAGGTCCTATGGTTTATGGTTTATGGTTTATGGTTTTTAGGGTTCATGAGATGCTTAGAATAACAAATCTATATGGGTTAATGGTTTAGGGTTCATCTCCTAGGTTTTGGGTCCTATGGTTTAGGGTTTAGGGTTTCTAGGGTTCATGAGATGCCTAATCCCTTTAAGTCATTCTCTCAACTCCCCTTAATCCACCCTATCACATCCCTTTAAATCATTCTCTCAACTCCACTTAATCCACCCTCTTACATCCCTTTAAGTCATTCTGTCAACTCCCCTTAATCCACCCTCTTACATCCCTTTATGTCATTCTATCAAGCCCCGTTAATCCACCCTCTTACATCCCCTTAATCCATCCTCTTAAAGGACCCTTAAATCATATCCTCTTACATCCCCTTAATCGATCCTCTTGCATCCCTTAAGTCACTCTCATAATTCCTGTCAAGCCATCCTCTTAGGACCCGTTAAGCCATATCCTAGGGTTCATGACATGCATCCCCTTAATCCACCCTCTTGCATCCTTTTAATTAATTCTATCAACTCCCCTTAATCCACCCTCTTACATCCCTTTAATTCATTCTATCAACTCCCCTTAACCCATCCTCTTAAAGGACCCTTAAGTCATATCCTCTTACATCCCCTTAATCGACCCTCTTGCATTCCTTAAGTCACTCTCATAATTCCCCTTAAGTCATCCTCTTAAGACCCATTAAGCCATATCCTAGGGTTCATGACACACATCCCCTTAATCCACCCTCTTACATCCCTTTAAGTCATTCTATCAACTCCCCTTAATCCACCCTCTTGCATCCCTTTAAGTCATTTTATTGACTCCCCGTAATCCACCCTCTTGCATCCCCCTAATTTATTCTCTTAACTCCCCTTAAGTCATTATCTTAGGACCCCTTAAGCTATATCCTCTTAGGTCCCCTTAATCCATTATATGGCAAACATCACTTGAATTTGTAAGGAATTTATCAAATCCAATTTTCTAACTTTTACTATATATTGTTCTTTTCTCGCATGAATTATTTAGTTAAAGGACTCATAAAAACTATAGTTACTTTACTTACATTAATTATTTTTGTAGGTTCTCATCAAGTCAATCTACCATGTGATTGTCACTATAATTTTATTTTATCAAGAGACTGTAAATATCAATTTGTGGTCTTGACCTAAAAGTTGATAAACTTTAATTGTATCTACATGCACATATATGCTTCATCATACTATATAGTTCTATTAAACATCGATATACATTATATATGTTTGTTCGATGCATGAACTTAAATGAACTTATTAGTCACTTTTTAAATATCTTGTTCTAATTTTATCTTATACAAATCATGTCTTGTATTTACCACATTTTATATAATTGTTCAATTGTATAGATTATACATTCTATACATACAAGGGGATATATTTTTGTTCAATGATTCAAATATTTGATAGAATTGGAAAATAGTTAAAATTACCTACCCTTAATTTATTATAAATATGATCTTTAAGAAATTTTTTAATTTGTCACCTAACCATGTGATCAATTATATATATATAAAATTTGATTCTAGATAAGAATTTATATAGTGCATATTACTTGAAAATTAGATAAAATATCTATACATGTACATGAGTGCATATAATCATCAAAATGAACATAATACGATCATAATTGAGTGCATATATAATCATCATATTAAAGTCAACTGATATAAATAACCACAAACATGATCATTTTAATCGATATAATGTATGTGAAATGATCCATGAAATACTATGTTCAAAATGTATATCTCAAGTTCAACACACATATTTAAATAAAACTAGAGATATATAGTCCATAAAATTTAAAACAATCTAACTATCAGAGCGATTAGTCAAATCAAGTCTCCTCTTTTCTCCACGTGTACTAGATGTACTTGTATCATGCTGTGAAAGAGTCCAAGAAACTTGAAATTAGATTTAAAGTTATTTAAAAATTTTGATATAATTTAACATATAAACTTGAAAATATAAACTTGATAAAAATAAATTTAATTAAATATCGAGTAAATACAATAAAAATGATTTTTAGTATGCATAAATTATTGTGAACCCCTAAACCTGCAATTGCACAAGAACAACAAACAAATCAAGATGTTAGATCAAATGCAAACAAGAATGAAGGATTCCCCATGAAATCCATCTACTCTAACTTAAACTAGGAAAATGAAGAACAAACTAAATAAATGAAAGTAAATCCTAATTAAGTGATCAAACTAGTGATCCCATGGGGGAATTGGTGCCAATTGAAATGTTGAAATTGACCCTTTCCCAACTCCTAAATTTTAATGTTGATGTGTAGATTGATCAAATCTCCTCCATGAGATTTGAGCATAACCTAGCTATGAAATGTAAAGATAGTGAATATATGGAATGATGTGCACAAAATTAGCTCTCAATGTCAAGAGAGTAACTTTGCATGAGATTGTGGATGAATAATGAGGAGAGAAGCCTCCAATTTATAGATTTGAATTTGGAAGAAAGAGCAATATTTGGGAAATGTGGGACTAAATTTTACCCAATGGCCAAATGCCACTTGTCACCATGTGAATGGTTGATGGTTGTGCACATTTTGGCCAAAGTGTTAATAAATGAAATTAGGTGGAATTTGAATTTGAGGAAATGACATGTGAGAGGGAAAAATGAATGAAATAAATGCCACTTGGCTCAATGCACAAGGACATGTACGAGGAGTGAATGATTTGTTGGAAGTACCCATCCACTTGAACTTTTTGAATTGAAACTTGAGGGAATATTCCTTTTTTGATCCCATGTGAGGGAAAATAGAGATTTAATAAATGAATTAAATCTATTTTCATGTGCAAGTTGCCTTCTCTAGAAGATTTTAGTGATAGGGATTAACTTAATCAAGATTTTGATTAATTTAATGAGGGATTAGATGATTTGACAATTTTAACTTAACTTGATGAATTGATTTAAATCAGAATTGGGAGGAAATGCTTAATTAAATAAATGATTTTGATTTATTTAAATAAGTGGGATAATGTTAGATTAAATCAAATGAGGTTTAATTTATTTAATTTAATAAGAGGACTTTAGAGACTTTAATTAAATAAAATGATTTATTTAATTAAACATAAATATAAGGTTAATTAAATTAAATTGATTAATTTAATCACTGGAGGAGAAAGACTTAATCAAATAAATAATGATTTATTAAATTAAAGGACAAAATATGATGAAATGCTTAGAGTATGATTTAGGAGGAAATTTCGTTAGTAATCAGGATCAAGTGTGTTGAACTAAACTTGTACATTTTCCATGTCTACATTTTGCCCGTCTTTGAAGCAATGTACTTGTTGCATTGATTTAAATAATAAACTGCTATGATCAAAGTTCAAAATTTTTCAATTTTTTAGATGCCCCATTGTTGCCCTAGTGAGAAGGATTACGCTGGTATATTGCCCCCTCAAGAGATCAGGCGAAAACACAAATTTTCCAATCGATATCATGATAAAATGCGAGAGGAGTGGTTCTATTGATCAAAGGATGGATGATAATTTTTTGATGTAGACAATTCTGATGATGTATAGATAGTCATCGACCATGGGCGGCCTCATGTATCACACCTACTTCTAGATAGAAATGTTATTAAAGATAGAAGAATAAGAAGAATAAGATAGATGGAAGGAGGATCAAACAGGCCTACACTATGAATGATGATGATGATTTGCTTACCAGGAGTTGGGATTTTCAAAGGGCCAATTACTTTATGTTTGATAACACATAGGTACGATGCATCAAGGTATAAAGGACTAGGATGGAATTGTACCTAGTGTGATGGACTTTTAATCGACAATCAGATAGGAGTATTCTTGTTCACACTTAGCATGCATACTTCATTCAGGATGTAGTTCAGACATTCTAAACATTTCGGGCCAAAACATAGGAAAACAAGTTTTCCTATGTGGTCAACAAGATATCTAAAACATCCTCTCCACAAACCAAACAAAGTACATATGGCTAAGTTATTTTACTAGTGTATCCCACAAGCATAGTAGATAAAAGAGGCAATGATCTTTGCCCCATTCCTTTCTCTCTAAACCTGTTTTGTTTAGGCATCATTGAGAGGTCCTTACAATGAGCGCAAAATAAGATAAGACAATAAAAGACCTAAATACAAAAAACAAACAAGCTAATGTTCTTCATATCGCTAGCCAAGACTAAACTACTGTGAGGTACTTGATGCTTATGTCCATCGTGGGAAGGATTCATCCTAGGACATGTTGTGATCAAGGTTTTAATGGGACTGATTGGATGGTAAGCTATTGGTATTTTGAGTTGACCAACTTTCTTGCTTACTGATTTAGAATTTTGAGACTCTAATGATTAGGGTGTCCACTTTGGAACCTGCTAGACTTGCTTCTGACTGCTTCACCAAAGGATGAAGGCAATGATTGATTTTATTATGAGATGAAATTCGCGAGTGAAAGCGAGATGAGATGGATGCACCATTTTGGATTTTTTAAATATTTTGAGGTTGTTTTTGGTATTTTGAACTGTTTTGCAAATGTTTTTGGTATTTTTGAGATTTACGACAAAAGGGACTAACTAAAAGACATATCCTAGGGGTCTCGGGAGCTGATCCATAGATTAGCCTTACCTACGTTATACATGCAGAGACCATGTAGTTCGATTGACGACAAAATTGATTCAATGATGGGAAAATGGATTGCCAATTTATTGCGACAGATGCCTAAGGACTGACCTAAGATGTCTCAGATGATGATCAAAGATCAAACTTGCCTATGTTCAAGCTCAGAGATGAGGTAGTTCAGACTGGTGGAAGACTGACAGGACTGTCTGATGAACTTTTTCTTTTTGAAGATTTTATGAGGTTTTGATATGTTTTTGGATTTTTGATGAATTTTTTGAATGTTTTTGGATTTATTGGTGTCTAGGGAAGCGTACAAAAATATACACAAATCCGATCCACTTCTAGTTTCAAGGACATGCCCCCAGCATTAAGCGACAAACTCCTTCGATAAAGGAAAGACAAACTGACCTTAGGAATATGCCAAGTAGTACTATGATGGAATATGATATGGGCATCAACTCAGGCTATGGTATGGATGCGAGTGAATGGGTGGATGGAGGATTAATGAAGTGTGATGGAATGGATGAGTGAGTTGTGCAGATCTTGGTGGACGGGGAGTGCTTTATTTACACTTAGTGCCTGTTTGCCAAGTTTTCACCAAGGTACTTGTCCAAAGCACCACCGAAGTGGTTTTCACTAGAGGACAACTTTTTTTTTTACTATTTTCAATCCTTTTTCTAATTCATTTTTTTTTTTGATTTTTTTGTTGTCAACAAGATGCCTGTTTGCCAGGTTTTCATCAAGGTAACCATTTTTTCAGGACATTTTCTGATTTTTTTGTATTTTTTGGTTCTATACCTTGCAAGTTCTTAGGCATAATTTTTTTTGAGATGGGAGTTGTTTATAGGCTCCTGCAGAGGCTCAACTTCTGGTGTTGCTAATTGATATGCTCCTAATTTATAACTAGATGTGATGACAAAATGTCCTAGCTAGTTGGGCTCAAATTTTCCTTTTCTCTCAGGATTCAACACATTGTTTTGGTTCTCTTTTAACACAAGGTCACCGACTTGGAAGGTGCATTGCCTGATTTTATTGTTGTAGATGCATTTCAGGTGATTTTGATAGACCTATAGATGGTTGAGGGAATCCATGCACCGTTCATCTAGTAGCTCCAGTTCATTCAGTCTTGTAACCCTGTATTCCTCATCTGTGATGAGGTTTTGCAATGATATCCTTAGTGGCAGGAGATCGATCTCGATAGGGAGGATGGATTCTGATCCATAGACCAGGGAGAATGGGGTGGTGTTTGTTGGTGTGCGAATGCTGGTGCGGTCATCCCATAAGGAAGGATTTAACTGTAGATGCCAGTCACAACCAGAGTCATTGACTGTTTTCTTAAGGATCTTCAAAATGGTTTTGTTGGAAGCTTCTGCTTGGCCGTTGCCTTGTGGGTAATATGGTGTGGAAAAGTGATGTTGAATTTTAAATTTTTCACACGTCATGGACATCCTGATTCTTGAAATGTGTCCCGTTATTAGAGATAATAGATTGAGGGATGCTATATCGACAAATGAGATAGTTCAGGATGAACCTGGATATCTACTTTTCGGTGATGTAGGTCATGGGAATTGCTTTTACCCACTTTGTGAAATACTCCATGGCGGTGATGATGAACTTGTGGCCATTGGATGAGGTGGGTGTGATTTTACCTATGAGATCGAGCCCCCATTGGGAAAAGGGCCAAGGTGTAACAATAGGATGCAATTCTTGAGCTAGTGCATGAATAAAGTCTCCATGCTACTGGCACTGTAGACACCTTCTGACAAAGTCATGTGCCTCTCTTTCCATTGTCAGCCAGTAGTACCCAGTTCTTAGTAACTTCTTGGCCAAGGTAATACCACTCGAGTGTGAACCGCAAGTGCCATTATGTACCTCAGTCAGAGCAGTCAGGGCTTCCTCAGGTTTTAAGCAACGTAATAGGGTTCCATCAATGATACTATGGAAGAGGGTTTCCCCTAGGATGAAAAAATATAAGAACCTTTTGACAAAGGTTCATTTGAGGTTCGAGGTGATATCGGCTAGGAGAACTCCTATTCTCAAGTGAGTGTAGATGTCATGATACCAAAGATCACCGGGAACAATGAGTTCGTACGCATATTCTGACTTCGGTACCTCGAAAGTAGGTACGAGAAGCTGCTCTATCAAGAATTCGTGTTTCAAGACATTGCAAGGGATATCTAGCAAGGATCCAATTGTTGCCATTGCATCAACTACTTTGTTGTTTGCCCTTGGTATCTGCTCAAAGGTGATATCAATAAAATATTCTTTGAGGCTTTCTACTAGCTTCTTGTATGGTGTGAGCTTATCATCCTTAGTTTGGTATTCACCATTAACTTGGTTGATAATAATCTATGAATCCCCATAGACCTTTAATGCCATGATTCACCACTGTGTCATAATTTTGAGACCTATGGTTAAGGCCTCATACTCTGCAATGTTGTTGGTACACGAGAATGGCAATTTGTAAGATCTTGGTATGCAATCCCCTTGTGGGGTGATAAAGAATACACCAGCTCCTGATCCATGTTGTGTGTGGGAACCATCGAAGTAGAGTTTCCAGTGATCGGCTATGCTGATATTAAAGATGGACTCATTTGGAAATTCCGATATGTGGATTCTCTGCATAGATGGGAGCTTCTGCCAGTTGGTTCGCAATGACCTATCCTTTGATTGCCTTTTGCTCCACATACTCAATGTCATACTCTGATAGTATCATGACCCATTTATCCATCCTTCCTATGAGCATAGCTTTTGATAGTAGGTACTTTAAGGGATCTATTTTGGCAATGAGTTTGATTTTGTGTGCCAGCATGTAGTGTCAAAATTTTTGTGAAGCAAACACTACTGCTAGGAAATATTTTTCAATAAATGAATAGTTTAACTCATGGCCAACCATTGTTCTGCTAATGTAATAGATAGCCCTTTATATCCCATTTTCACTGTGTTGAGCTAAAAGAGCACCCAGAGCTATTGTTGTTGCTGAGATGTATAAGATTAATGGTTTTTCTGCAATGGGTGGCATCAATACTGGTGGTGTGAGCAGGTATTCTTTGATTTTTCTAAATGCCTGATCACATTTTTCATCCCACTTGTATGCTACTCCCTTGTGGAGTAGATGTGAATAGGAAATCTGTTTGTCTACCAATTGCACTATGAATCTCCGAATGGACTGGAGTCTGCCTTGCAATCCTCTGAGTTGTTTTAGTGTTCTTGGTGCTTCCATATTGAGGATTGCCTTAACCTTTGCGGAATCCACCTCTACTCCCCTCATCGACACTATGTATCCCAGGAGCTTACCTGATTTTACCCCAAAGACACATTTCTTGGGGTTAAGCCTGACTTTATACTTCTCCAGTCTATCAAATATGTCACTTAGGATTGGTATGTGGTTTTTTCTCTTCTTTGATTTTTCTAATATGTCATCCACATAATCTTCAACAGTTTTGTGTATCATGTTATGGATGATTAGTGTCATGGCCCTTTGATATGTAGCCCCTGCATTTTTTATCCCAAATGGCATTACATTCCAACAGTAGGTGCCCCAAGGACATGTAAATGCCATCTTATGTTGGTCTTATTTTGCAATCATTATTTGGTTATACCCCGAGAAACCATCCATCAGTGATAGCATCTCATGTTCGGCTATCATGTCCACTATCATATCAATGTTAGGTAGTGGAAAATCATCCTTAGGACATGCTTTGTTGAGTTCTCTAAAGTCTGTGCAGATACGGATGCCCCCATTTGGTTTTGAAACTGGTACTAGATTGGATACCCATTCTGAATATTCAATCGGGCATATGAAGCCAACATCTAGGAGCTTCTGTAATTCCATTTTGACTAGCAAGGCTATCTGGGGATGGATTTTTCTTAGTTTTTGTCTTACCGGCTTTGCTCTAGGGTAAATAGCCAAATGATGAACCACAACTTCTGGATCCAAACCTGGCATGTCAGCATAGTTCCATGCAAAATTTACCTTCCTTTCTTTCAGAAATGCTGCTAGTAGTTCTTCTTCTTCTGCCAGGAGTGACTCAGCATAGAAAGTGATTTATAGTGCTGTCTCTATTCCCAAGTTAACAAGATTACACTACTCTGCCAGGAATGCTGATTTTTCTTGATGCAATGTAGTAGGGGGGAGATTGAATCCTTCATCGTCCAGCGCCTCAGAGAGGTTTTCACCATTGGATGCGTCCTTTATTTTTACTATTTTGTGGTTAAAGAGTGCCACAGTGTGGTTTTCACTCAATAACTCTGAGCTTATTCTCGTTCTTTTTCTTTTGCGAGTGAAGGATTCAATCTTCTCCCCATAATATGCTTGAATGTCTAATGTGATGTTAAAACCTACCTTGTGATGCCCAGATGGAACTGTATCCCTTAATTCGATGAATTCTGAGAGAGCCTCATTGTTTTTGAATGAGTCTAGAATTCGCAGTCCTCATGGGTCGTGATCGATGAGTTGAGGGTATACTAAGTTGATTTTGTGGGTTGATTGGTTTGACTCAGTGAGTGAGGTACTAATCATTAGTAAGGAGGAATCCTCAAAGAGCATGGGAAGGCCTGCTATGGCATCATCATCGTCACTACTCATGCAGATGTCAGTTACGTCAAAGGTGAAGTTGTCAAATGGGATACCTGCGCATACAGGTGGTCTAAGGGTGGTTGTTGATACTTGGGGAAGGGGCCTGACTGCCCTACTAGGAGTACCTCAACCATGTACAGTTATACTCAAGGGGGGGGGAGGGGTACATCTAAGGCCAAGGTTCCTCATTCTTCTTTCTACAATGGTGGGCTCTAGCCGTCCATCACTATTCCTTCTAAGGCTTTGGTTTATATTGTAGCCCAAGCCAAGCATTATTTGTAGCACTTTGTTGGCTTCATCCATAGGTAATGTGGGTGTGGGTTCTACATCACAGTATATTATGCTTGAAATATCTTCCTCATCAACATTTTCCCAACTTAGGTATCCCCAATGGCGGAATCCAGAGGGGTCTGCCCTAAGGGTGTGGATGGGTGTTTCGGCTGATCGAGGTTGCCCATGTGACCTAGGAGATTGTGGTAACTCTCCTACAACAAATGCACTCTTCTTCATTCTGTAGTCTCTGCATCCATTGCCCTGGATCATGAGTTTGATGTCAAATATATCAGGGATGGCAGGTGTCTCTGTCGCATAACTGGAGGTGAGGTTAGCTGGGTCGATGTATGTAGTGGATGGGCCTTCATCATTTTTCAACACTTGGGGGGATTTTATAAAAATTGGCTTCCAAGTTTTTGCAGTAGGCGAATGGTTCGGGATCCCCGTGTATAGTGACCTCCTCATTTTGGTGCAAGAACTTGATGCATTGGTGATATGTTGAGGCCACTGCTTTCATTTTGTGGATCCATGGATTTCTTAGGAGGATGTTATATGGTAAGTCAAGGTCGAGGACCTAACAGGTAGTCTCCATGGTTGTTAGTCCCACTTGGATTAGGATTTTAATAGTGCCCTGAGACACTCTTTCTTGATCATCATATGCCCTTATTGTGATGCTCTTGTTCTTGTTAATGGAATCCTTAGTGAATCCCAAGTTCTTTATAAGTTTGAGAGAGCAAATGTTAAGGCTTGCACCTCCATCCACAATGACCCTTTTAAATTTATTTTTGTGGACCAACAATTGTAGGTGAAGTGCACGATTGTGAGATGGTTGGGCAGGGAAATCTTGATCAGAGAAAGTAAGGAGATTTGGGGTGATGATATTACCAACCATATCCTAAAACTACTCCATGTTGAGGTTAGTGGAGATGGTGGATTCTGCTAATGCTTCATCAAGAATTTGCCTATGGGCAACAAAATTTTTTAACAGTTCCATGATGGAGATTTGTGTGGGAGTTATTTTCAGCTGGTTGATGACATTATAGTCATAGGGGACAACTTTTTTATTTGAACTGGGGGTCTTAGATGGTTTTGGTGCCCCTACAATGGTGACCTTTCTGCCACGTGTGGTGACTCCACAATCGGTGTTGGCGCCCTTGATGTTAATGATCGTGACCATTTCATCGACGCATGCGCCTATCTCTTCATATACTAGATTAGCACTAGCATATTTTTGCTTGCCTTTGTTGTTCCCCTGACTATTTCCTTGATTGTGGTTTGGCATCGGATTTGTGTACATTTTCAGATCTTGATTACCGGCTAGTTGCTCGACATTGATGATGTTGTCCTCGATGAGGTCTTGGATGATATTCTTTAGCCTCATGCAATTTGTGGTGGTATGTCCCTTGATCTTGTGAAAGTAACAAAGGAGGTTGTCATTATACTATGGTGGTTTGGTCATGGGTTTCACGTATTGCTCGGAGTTGGAGACTTTGATTAGGTTTTCCTTGACCAACTTCTTCATTATGGACTCGACGGATTCCCCAAGGGCTGTGAACTTCTGCTTGGGAGGGTATTTTCCTTAGGGAGGTGGTCCTCCTTGATTTCCCAAGTTATTGATTTGGTTGGTGGGAAGTGGTTGTTGTTTTTCTACTACTGCATTAGTTTGCACATTATTGCGATTATGATTTTGTGGCTAGTGATGAGTTTGGATGTTTGGTTTGGGAGCACTTATGACCACTTTAGTATCAACCACGCCATCATTTATGATATTTTTATTCCTCGATCAAATTTGAGGTTTATCATTATAATTGTTGGACGAACGGTTATCCTGTGGTGGAATAAATGTTGATGCGCCTCCTCTCACAATAAAGGCTCTTTCAATGTTGAGCACCTTTGGGATCAATTGATCGTATGATGTGATGCATTGCAAAATTTTGTTCTTTTGGCATGGTCCACTTGCTATGATTAGCCTTGGATCGCCATATTTGCAAGAAGGATGCAAATAATTCTCCTTTTCCTTGTTTGAGTGTTGATAGTTCGTCCAAACTAACATTTGCACCCATGTTGAAAGCATAATTTTTAAGGAATGCTTCCACAATCTCCTGGAATGTTTTAAAGCCTATGGGTAGACAAGAAAACCATTCCATGGCTGAACCAGTTAGACTTCAGGGGAAGAGTCACATTAGATATGTGTCATCGTATGCAACCTCCATGCAATGCACTTAAAATTCCCTGACATGATTTTCAGGGTTACCCATTCCATTATACTTGTCGAATTTGGGGATCTCAAATCCCTTTGGAAATGGTACCATTGTGAGACTTCTGTCAAATGGATAAGGGCACAAGTTACTTGGTGTTCTGGTTGTTTTCCCTCATTTGAGGTCCAATACCTATTGCGAGAGCAGTTTTATTTGCATTGTGACATTGTTGTGTGAATCAAGAGGTGGGATGAATGTGTTTTGAGGTGTTTGGGGTGTTTGATTGGTGGGAGGGGTACTAGTGGGAGTTTTCTGCAAGCTCTGTTGTGCGTTCAAGGCCTGCTGGTATGCCTAAATTTGTGTCAACAACACTTGTTGTTGATCTTGCTATTGTTGTTCCAACAAATCTTATTGTTGGTCCATCTGTTTTTGTTCCCATAAAGCTTGTTGTTGGTCTAGCTGTTGTTGGGCAAACAAAGTTTGTTGTTGGTCTAGCTGCTATTGTGCCAACAATGTTTGTTGTTTGGCTTGTTGTTGCACCTGAAAGTCTTCCAGGGCTTGTTGGTATGCTTGCCGATGGATTGCTTGTAGTTGCGCTTGGTATTGTGTTTGCGCCTGTTGAGCTTGGTGTTGTGCTTGAGCTTGAGCTTGTTCTTGTTGGGATTCTTGAGCTGCTTGCGCAGCTTGTGCGGCTTGCTTAGCTTGTGTAGCTTGTTGGGCAACTAGTTGTGCTTGTGCTTGCTGAGCATCCTGCTGTGCAACTTGTTGGTTTTGTTTTAGTACCCTCTGATGATTGACTTTTTGGATGGTTTGGATTAGGGTGGTGAATGAATTCATCACGTTAGCTTTTGGTGGGATTGGTGGTGGATTGGGAATGATGCCAACCGTTGTGGTGGACGAAAGGATTGTGTTGGTGGTCAGGATTTGAGTTGTTGGAGGTGTGGTTGAGATGCTCAGTCCTTGAGAATGTATGTTTTGAGATATTTAAGGACTGACTGATGTATTGGTTGTGGCGGCTTGGGTGGTTGCCGCTTGTTGTTGTGATGCTGCAGACAAAAATAGAGGATTCAATGTGATGCTCAGATTTCTTAGATTTGAGAAGTTATATGTGGGTAGGGGGGAAAGACCCAATCCAATAGGTGATGTGGTTGTGAGTGGTAATGGAGGAAAGGGTGGTAAGTTCCCCTAGAAGGAGAATGGGTCGGTGAATCCTACCATTCCAAAAAAATCACCTTCTCCTTGTGGTAGAGAAGTTTGTATTTTTAACAGATAGGCTGGTGTTGCATGAAATGAGGATGAATCTGCATGATTATGGAAGGTGAGCAGGATGTATGGGTGTGATGGATTCACCAGGACAAAGTTTTCTGGAGTGGTGCTGATATTTAGCCCTTTGCTATTTACAAGGTGATGCTGCTGTAACTCATGAAACATTGCACTTCCCTTGTTCACAATTGGTGAGGTTGGTGGGATTGTTGATATGGTTTGAGGCATTTCTTGAGTGATATTCGGAGTTGACATTGGGGATGTGTTTGTAAGAGGCTTGTCCATACTAGTTCCTATACCAAGGTCAGAAGGGATCTAGATCCCTCCTTCCGTTAACGTGTGTAAGTATTTAAACACGGCATTGCCAATTTTATGATTCTCTGGATTTTGAACCATTTCTAGCATTTTTGATTGTGTCATCCCCATGCCCTCATTTGTGATGTCCTCTTCATAGCTTTCCTCTTGAGGATTTTGTGATGGTAGAGAAGAGTTGCTTGGGGGATTGCTTGATCCCGCAAGGTTTACTTTAGTGGTTACTTGACCCAAGTCACTAGAAGTTGATATTTCATTGATGTTTTCCTTGTTCCTCTTGTGTTGTGATCTTGTTTGGACCATAAAAATAGGGATAGTTTGATCTTAATATTTAGGCCCAAAAGAGAAGAACTAGGGAAAACAAAGGATCAAAAAAGGGGGTGGTGATGATGATGAGATAAATGGATAATGCGAATGAGTGAAAATTTTGAAGAAATTTTTAGAGGTAATGCTAAACTTTTTAGGCTTGGATTGATTTTGATGGTTTGACTAGGTGTATTAAGTCAAAAAAGATGGTAGTGAACTTGTAAACCCTAGGAAGTTGTGTTATCCTAGGGAGAACTTGCACAAGAGAATGGATTGGCTAAGTGTGTCAAGCCAACCAAGGTGATCATGAACTAGTGGACCTTAGGAAGTTGCGTTATCCTAGAGGCAATTTTTTTCAAGAGATTTGACTATTTGGTTAGGTGTATTAAGCCAAGATAGAGTGATGCTGATTTATCCTTTAAGTTTAGCATGAATGATTTTTCTAAAGTTCTCAAAAGTTTGTTGGTGGGGTGAGATTTGATTGATGGAGAGACGGATGTGAGTGACAAATTTGATCCTAGACTTTGACCTAGACACGACTCCTTTTTTACAAAACCTCAGTATTGAAGGACATGCTATACTTCCTATGTGAGGAAAGAAAACCTTTCAAAAAGCTCAGGATTCTGTTGATAATAAAATGCATACAAACTTGGGTTATTCCTTGAATCCTTCTTATAGAATTTGTACACCAGTCTTTCTCTGACTTCAAGGAGAATTTCAAGACGTTGTTCACAGGATTTTAGACTAATCCTTTTTAATCTTGGTTTTGGGATTTTGAATTTTTGGGAAATAATTTGAGACAACACATGTGAGGTCCAATTTGTCCTTTATCTTTCCTTAGTGAAATTATTTTTACCAAAAGCATATTCTTGATTATGTTTCAAACTGCATGTCTAATGTCCCACTTTCTTTTCATCCCACGAGGTCCATTATGTGGAAATCAAGGAAATTAGGGCAAAAGTTTCCTAGGTTTACCTTAGTGAAAACAAATGATGATAGAATCCAAGCACTTAGAAACCTCTAAGGATATGATCCCTAGGGAAATTAAGAGTACTTAGATTTGTCAAAGGATATTTGTTTCCTCCAAGGGGGTTTGAAATTTGGAGTTCTTTGTGAATGTTTGTTTTTCAATTCTTTTGAGGACCAAGCAATGCATTTTTCATTTCCAAGCACATGTACAACCCTAGGATGAAGAGACAATATTTTGTTGGGTTCCCACTTGGACGAATGTAGATGTGCATATTCTGTGTGGACGACTAGATGCTTGACCACACAAGATCCCCCTTATAGTGCACACAATTTGTTAGCTCTCAAAAACGCAGGCAAGATGCCTCAAGAGGATGCCAATCTCTTGATACACTTTAGGGTAACAGACAAGGTTAAGGAAACTCAACCTTCTACTCTTTAGGTGTTGCTAGACCTAGGTGGGTGTACCTAATTGAATCGGGCAGACTTGACTTTTAATCTTCTCCTAATGCCCTAATTTATCCACAATGGCAAATTTGAAATGGACAAAATAAAACAGATTTGGTATAAATTGTATATCAATATCCAAGAAACTAAAACCTAACAGGTGTAGAAATGTGAATGAAACTAAAAATGAAAATGAAAGACCAGTGCCTTATAGGGTTTACAGATTCAAGAAAATCTAAAACAAGTCTATTTGTTCTGGCAAACATTCAAGTTGTTTAGCATTTCATTTGGTTTATAACTTGTATAAACATGCAATATTGTGATTACTGAGTTCTTAATAATCCAATTGATATTCCCTAATTACTATGATCAATTCAGAGAATTTAATCTTTACTGGAAAGAGACAATTAATTGATCATACAAGTACAACAAATTTGCATTGATGAACTATGTAAAAACTTGTTTACACTAATTCAAATAACCAAGAAACACCATTACGGAGACAACTTCAATAATACCCTTAAACGAATATCTTAAACAACTGATACCAGAAAATAGCGCACCATCATATTAAATTTTCATTTGATATCTCCATGTTTTACATATGCAATCAGTCTCATCTTCTTTCAAAAATTGTATTCTACTGTGTCTTCTCTATTCTCTATCTAATTCTACTTTGCTCCCTCTACATTGCTTTCAAAATGGACATTTATACATTGAGAACACGAAAGGACGCGTCCCTTCGAAAATAGGAGAAAACAAAAATATACAACAAAGATAGAGAATAATTAAGGTCTAGTTAACCATAAGTGAGTCATAGCAAGGTAATCCAAATAATCTTGGTAGTTAAAAGTATCCGCATCTTCAACAGCATTCCGGATCGTGATTTCTATCTTGATCATTTCCTCAATCTGCTCGCTCACTTCTTCTAATGTTGTACCCTCTGCAGAAGATGTCTTCATGATCTCCTTCAGCACTACATCGCATTCATTCCTCCATCTATTGTCATCTTTCAACTCACCTTTACTATTAGAGAATGCAATCACAGTCTTCGTGGCAACTTCAACTAATCCCTTTTTATCTCCCAGTAATTCTTCATAGAATTTTTGATGGCAACTGACAATATGATTTGTAGCTTCAAGTGTAGTACTGCTAGCCTCATCATGTGTGGCCAATTCATGAAATTTATCCATAACCCGCTCATTCATCCTCTCATGCTCCTTCACCGCATCCAGAGTAGAAGAATACTTCCCCCATAATTGATTTAACCAAGAAGTCAAATTTACCTATCTTTTCTTAACAATGGCTACAATTGCATCATACTTTCCTTGATTATAGGCACTTGATCCGATCCAATGATCTTTCATCTGAGAGCTTTCTCCTTGAGTGAGCATTTTGGCTGGAACTATTGGAACACCAACCAAGTGTTTCAATCTATCATTTTCTCTTAACATTCTCTCATTATTCACCTTATACATTTCTCTTTCTCTTATCAACACCTGAATCTATGCTTTATTTAGTTTTGCAATATCTATCCCAATCTCTGCAGTAACCACAGGATCAACCTCTCCAACCTTTAAGGTCATAACATGACCAAATGCCTTTTCTGTATCAATTACTACTGACTTCCTGTGGGGTGGGTACAAAGCCCATATCATCAATGATCCCTCATCAGTGTTAAACTTAGAGCCTGCATACACCTCTATCACCTTATCCTTATCCGATTTATGTGTAGTATTACTATCTTTTAAGAAGCTATCAAACACCAATGCATAATTCAAATCAAGTCCAGGAAAGATCATTACACCAACATTCTCCAACATTTTTCTCCCCTTTTCAGGAGTCATATTTTTCATTTCATCATCCACACATCTTCTTAATTGATCCAGTAGTTACTCTTCATTCCCATAAGTGATGGCACCAACACCTTCTCTTATTTCTTTCCCCTTCTATTTGTACAAGAATGCTTTGAACTCTGGAGAGTTTATAAATTCATCATCTGAGACAAATTATCTATATTCCATATGCCTTGCATCAACATCACCACTTTCAAGACTATGTTCTCTAATCGGGCAAACATACCTCTGAGTCCTCAACCTAGATACTTTGTCTGTTCCACTCTGTGGCACTTTATTCATTGGAGTTTCCTCACTCCCAGAAGACAAATTTCCTGTATCTTGCAATCCCTGGGTATAGTTTTCAACCACCGCCTCTGCTTCCTCTTCATCCAAATTTTTGATCATATCATCAAAAGGATAAGGTACATGCTGATACCTTCCAAAGTTAATCCTTTCTTTGGCTGAATTGATGTATCCTTCAGGGTCAAAGTTTTTCCTGGGTGGTCCACTTTTCATATTATAATGCAATAGCCTATCATGGAGTGAATTATATCCCTCCTGGGCCAACACAGTGAAATCACCAAAGCATAATGCACTAGGCATAAAAGCCTGCTTCCCATAAGAACTGAAAATCATGACACTGCTGTAATCCATTTGTCTAACAATTTCCAAATATGCAATTCTATTTGGAACTATCCTTGGTAGAATAAAAGGGGTACCTTCAAATCCATATACCTTGATCATTGTAGCTCCTTCCAAATAATACCAGTCACCCCAGTTATGATCAATTGGCCCATTGAAATCTTTTGGCCGAAGAAACCTCTTGATCTCATCAGTTAATGAATAATTACAAGGATAATTATATAGTTTATACAAAGTTTTCACAAAATACTCTTCAAAATGTATGAAACTAGAATTAGCAAACTTGCTATCCCAAATAGCAATCCACAACTGAACAGGCAATGCTTCACCCTCTTTACCAACTTGAGAAATTCTCACCTCTGGAGGCCACACTCCCAACTCTTGTCCAAAATATAGTACCAAGTGCATCAACAATGAATAATGCTTGAGATGAACAATAGAAGCTCCACCCTTTATGGCCACCAATCCTGAATCAAGCTCCCTATGAAGCATGATCAAATGGCCTAGAGTTATGATATTGAATATCCGCTATGATAATCATTGGCACAATTGACATGAGTTTCGGGGCATCCATCCCCAACACTTGACATATTGAGAAGTATGTGTACTTCATGTAAGGCTCAAACAAATCTACATGATAAGGAGGCCCTTCACCATCTTGCAAAGGTTCTGACTTGTTACCCTGCTTAATTCTATGGATAGGCAACCTCCAACCCTTATAGATTGTGTCCATTCTTGAAAATTCTTTCTCTAACTCCTCACAACTGATCTCCTCATTGCAAAACCCTTCCAATTTGAAGACCTCACCTATTGCTTCTTTGGACACATATATCTGTGGTTTTCCAGATGGGTCACATATAGCCTTATGCTTTGGATCATAATTATCAGCAAGCAGTTTTATTAATTTTGCATTTACAAAGATATTAAGGCACACCAGTTTCCCCACATTCAACTTCCATGGATTACAAATTGGTTCAAAATGGTTTCTTCTATGGTAATGGAAATTAAAAATCTCATAACCTCTTATGGTAGTCCAGACATCACCTATGAACTTACATTTGTCATTTAATTTATCAACCTCTACCCTAAGCTGTGCAGACCTTCTCACTTTAGGGCCCGAGCCAAGTAATTGATCAATAAGGTCCTGATTTAACCTCCTTTCAGTGCCCTCTTGCTCTGTATCAACCTTTTGTTTCTTTCCCTTTGAAAAATTACTCACAACAAGCTTTCTACCCTTACCCTTTCCAGAACCAGAGGACTCCATTCTCAAGCTTATAGAATCAAAATGCAAAAGACAAGGAATAGTCACTTACAGTATTCTACTCGAGCTCTTTAGACTGAAAATCATCTTGGTTTTCTGTTCAGCACGCCAATTCACTTGCAATCAATTTCGGAACTGAAGAATTGATTCAATCTTTACTGTGATATCCCGTCGCGCCATTAATGAAGCATGAATGAGCACCCATTTGAAACTAGCACTGTCGCATCAAGTGTCCTTTCGATGAGAGATTTTCAAATTTGGGGCGAAATCCCTTTTCAACGTCTATTACATCTTTCACCAGGACAAAATGTAGTCTTATCGACACCTAGGATCGAAAAAAAATGATGACTGTTGCTCCTATTTTCTATGTCACTATAACAATTCTAAGTCGGGGAGATGTCACATAGACTTCATTGTGTCACATCGATATGCATCTCTTTCAAGCTATAGTCGCTGAGACAAAATTACCCTTTCACCGATGAACTATCATTTAAGCATATTTATCAAGTTTTCTCACCGAAAAAACCCACCAATGAAATCATTTTTGGCAAGATAGAATGTCTTCGGGAAGACTCATACCGATACCAAATGTCTTACCAAAATCATCTCTACATATTACTCCTATTCGGTGAGACTCACCCTGAACTACTTGTCGGTATAACACTCAAACTTCGGTGAAGCTTATGTCGAAATATTCTTCTCCTGGCGATACATATCTCTGTCAGCATATCTTCTAAATCGGCAAGACTCCAACACTTTCTCCAATAGTCTTTTGAATCCCCTTGTATTAAGTTTGGCAAGAAAAGAGTGATTTCGCCAAGACCTTCCTCGACGATATAAGTCTTACTGAGAAAGTTTGCTTACAAGCCAATCGGGCAAACATAATGATGTCGCTATGACTTCACACCGATACCCACTAGTTTGGCCGAAATGCCCCTTCCATATTACTAGTCGGCAAGACCAACTGAATTCGTTGTGACATTATGACGATGCCCTAGCATTTGCCGATATGAATCTTCTTAGTCACCAAAACAAAAGAAAAGTCTTGCCGATTGTCTGCAACCAATACATGTTAGTAAAAAAATATATCTTGGGGAGACTTTTACTATGTCTTGCCAATATGGTTTTTCAATGGAATAAGAAGAGGTGAATGGATTCAAAATGGGTTATATGACAAAGAATACGCAAGACAATGCAAAGAGGGGATTTTATGCTTATGGTAAGGACTTAATGTTGGAAACCGATGAATGCAATAGACTGTAAAAATTCAAAATTTTATAGTTCTAACACACTTCTCGAGTCAACCAAACATCAGTACCCATGAATCTCCCATGGCATACTTTTCATCTCTACAATAGAACCGCATGTATAACGTGGGGCAGCTTCATAGGACATGACCTTTTGCCCCAACAAAATAGATAAGGATTTGGCCTTCTAAATAAGGGTTTTAATTTGATCTTTCCATTCATGGAGATTGACCCATGCGGTGAGAGACCATTGCTGCCCTTCTCATTAGAGTCAACCACGTGATACTAGATTTTGTTCTAGTACCCACTTTTATATCCCGGCTGGAAATACACTTGTCCTTAGTGTGTTACCAGTTGGGTCATTCCCTTGGGTGAGTACTTTTTCCCATAAGGTAGGCCCGCTAAGATAAACAAAAGTGAGTAAAAATATTCGTAGTTTGATCAACCTTTGTTTAGAAACAAAGGGAGAACACACGCAATAAGCCTACTCACACTTGCAAGATGTTCAGTTCAATTTTAAACCCAAAAATGAAGTGTGGAGGTAATTCTTTTGACAACTTAATATCACAAAAAGAATTTTGATTCTCAAGATTTCCGTGAGGTGCAAGAGAAGCGCATATGCCTTTTAAATGATATTACTTTGTGAAAAGGATTACAAAACATCAAATGTACATGTTCATTTTAATCCTCAAAGCAAAAAATGAGTTCTTTTTAAAGCACCAACTTTGAAGTGTGAGAGTTGCCTTGTTCAATTTTTAAACCTTTAAACAAAATCTAGTAGATTGTTTCTAGGTTCTTTTTAGCCTTTTGCAAACTTTTGAAAAAAAGAAATTTGTTTGTTCTTTTTAAAACCCAAAAGAAAATTTTAGTGTTTCTAAGGCATGAAAGTAAAAAAATTCCTTTTTAAACAAAATTTAAAGATCCTTAAAAGTGTTGAACAACACTATAGTGTTTAAAAACACTTTGTGCATGATGAACATGATGCCATGTTGAACCTCCTATTTTTCGTTCTCCCTTGTTCCAACCTGCAAAATGAAAAAAATTAGAGAGGACAAAAATAAAAAATAGGTCAATAGTTAGAAATTCAAAAAATTAAAAAGCACATGCTAAAATTTAAAATCTAACTGTTGTTCATGGTGGAGTTAGCAGGTGTAGAACAGTTTAGAAAAGAGGCAGCGCTATATAGCACCGCATGTTTGAATGGGTGCGACGCTTTACAAAAATAGAGACTGCGGGTGCGGTGCAATTTTGCAGGCGACACAGTTTGTGACAGAAAAGCTGCGACCGAATTTGATAATTTTGAAAATTTTTAGGTGAGAACGTGGGTGCAACATAGTTTGGAAAATGATGTGGTGTGATATGGTGCCATGCCTACAAATGTAGCGCAATACAGAGCCGTGATACTAGGTGCAACGGAGTTTGTGACTATGGATCTGCGATAGAGTTTGCAATTAAAAAAAAAATAGGTGCGGGAACAAGTGCGGCGGAGTTTGGAAAAGATGTAGCACAATATAGCGCCGCGCCTGCAAGTGCGGCACAATATAGAACCATGGACCTGTAACCTGCAAAATAAACAGGAAAACTATGGAATTTTTTGAAAAACATGATTAAAAAAGGTAGATGCCCTCCTTATAGCGCCAAAATGTGAACTCCTAAACCTGCAGTTGCACAAGAACAACAAACAAGTCAAGATGTTAGATCAAATGCAAACAAGAATGAAGGATTCCCCATGAAATCCATCTACTCAAACTTAAACTAGGAAAATGAAGAACGAACTAAATAAATGAAAGTAAATCCTAATTAAGTGAGCAAACTAGTGATCCCATGGGGGAATTGGTGGCAATTGAAATGTTGAAATTGGCCCTTTCCCAACTCCTGAATTGCAATGTTGATGTGTAGATTGATCAAATCTCTTCCATGAGATTTGAGAATAACCTAGCTGTGAAATGTGAAGATAGTGAATATGTGGAATGATGTGCACAAAATTATCTCTCCATGTCAAGAGAGTAAATTTGCATGAGATTGTGGATGAAGAATGAGGAGAGAAACCTCCAATTTATAGATTTGAATTTGGAAGAAAGAGCAAGATTTGGGAAATGTGGGACTAACTTTCACCCAATGGCCAAATGCCACTTGTCACCATGTGAATGGTTGATAGTTGTGCACATTTTGGCCAAATTGCCAATAAATGCAATTAGGTGGAATTTGAATTTGAGGAAATGACATGTGAGAGGGAAAAAAGAATGAAATAAATGCCACTTGGCTCAATGCACAAGGACATGTAAGAGGAGCGAATTCTTTGTTGGAAGTACCCATCCACTTGGACTTTTTGAATTCAAACTTGAAGGAATATTCCCTTTTTGATGCCATGTGAGGGAAAATAGAGATTTAATAAATGAATTAAATCTATTTTCATGTGTAAGTTGCCTTCGCTAGAAGATTTTAGTGGTAGGGATTAACTTAATCAAGATTTTGATTAATTTAATGAGGGATTAGATGATTTCAAAATTTTGACTTAAATTGATGAATTGATTTAAATTAGAATTGAGAGGAAATGCTTAATTAAATAAATGATTTTGTTTATTTAACTAAGTGGGATAATGTTAGTTTAAATCAAATAAGGTTTAATTTATTTAATTTAATAAGAGGACTTTAGAGACTTTAATTAAATAAAATGATTTATTTAATTAAACATAAATATAAGGTTAATTAAATTAAATTGATTAATTTAATCACTAGAGGAGAAAGACTTAATCAAATAAATAATGATTTATTAAATTAAATGACATAATATGATGAAATGCTGAGACCATGATTAAGGATGAAATGTCGTTAGTAATCAGGATCAAGTGCACGCTGAACCGAACTTGTACATTTTCCATGTCTACAATTACCATATGATCATGTGAATCTACTGGCACATTTGGTTCAATGGGTAGCAAAACTGTCAATTGAGAAGGTCCAAATGCTTGATCTGCTATATCCTGCATATTCATATAAAGCAAACAATATGTTAAAACCTCAAATATATATATTTAAGAGGTCCCTAAAGATTGTATAGGACATTTAGTAAAGTTTACAACCTCGAATGATATGACCTCATGATAACGCACTTGAGATTTCCCATGCATAAATGCTGGTAATGTCTTAGGTGCACCCGCCATGGGTATCACATGAAATCCCTGCATATAGATACAATAATGTATAGATCATTCACACATGTGTACAAATTCAAATTAAATTAGATCTATGATGTGCATTTAATTTAAACTTAGCAAGATTTTGAAAGCACACACTTGAGCTGATGATGAATCAGGATTGCTCACCATAACTTGTGGTTGGTCGGTACTTAGTATCACATGACCTCCCTGCATCTAGATATAATATATCATTTCACACATGTGTACAAATTCAAATTAAACTAGATATGTCCACATAAATTAAAATATATATTGGTTTGTACTTGACCAAAAGGTGAGCCCAACTATACAACACTCAAAATACAAACACAATCATATTGAGATTCAAGCATTATGTGATCATGCATCTACACTGAACACTTATTGAATTAATATTATATTATATATATAATTTTATGTTATTATTTACATGAATTTTGCACATTTCAAACAAATTATTTAAATGTGCCTAAGTTCAAAATATGAACATACTTGTGTATGGT
This sequence comes from Sequoiadendron giganteum, assembly GCA_007115665.2. Taxonomy (NCBI): domain Eukaryota; kingdom Viridiplantae; phylum Streptophyta; class Pinopsida; order Cupressales; family Cupressaceae; genus Sequoiadendron; species Sequoiadendron giganteum. The sequence goes on along the minus strand of CM021103.1, from coordinate 90,093,560 downwards.
GATCCTCAGAATATAGTAAATCCATATATGAATCTATCCTAGATGCATGTGGGTCCCTTGAAGTGGATGTCTAAGTATGCCCATAGCTTGAGCCTCCATGCTCTCTATTGCTCACTTCAGCCACCACACATGTAGTTTGATGAGTGAGATGTCTTGAAAGAGAAATCAATGCTCCTAATGTCAACAACATCGTTTGCTACTGAAATGTAGTGGGAACACCAAGAGAAGGATGAGAAACAATAGGAGCAATCAGAGAACGTCACTGAGGATTGACACATTCTCCTAATCTATGTTGGGGCATGCCATGCCTAGCTCCTTGAAATGACCTCATATCAAAATAGTTGGGTTTTAAACCCAACTCAAACTCAACCCATAACTTTCTTAAAAAGTATAGGGGCACCTCACAATTTCCATGTGGTGGAGTATCAAACACCATCCACCATCTATCCCAAAAATTTGCAGCTATCTACGGGTGCCTACACCATTTAATTGAAATTCATTTTTTGGTGGGTGGAACTGGTTCATTTGTTTGGGGGCTAAAAAATGTTGGAAAATGGCTTGTTTGGTAATTTTAAGGTCATTAATTTCTTTATCTAGGATAATCCATCTGCATAGAATTATCTCCTCTCTTCTCTCCATTGATGGAACCTATCTAGGTTTGCATCAATAGATCAAACATAATCAACAACATATTGCATCAAAGATGAAAACCGTGCATGAGATGGAGGGGATATTAGGCTCATTTTCTATCAAATATATATTTTCCTAAATCATATTAAGGTTTTCTCTAATGCTCTCTCTTAACTGAGCTTGATATACTATAGGGTGTGGGGGGTTAGGAGGTGGAGAGTGTGGAGGTGTGGGGTTTTGTTGTGGTGGCGGATCTAGATGTATGGGATCTTCAAGTTGTGCATTAGGTAAAAAATCCTCTATGTTAAATTCAGGCTCCATGTGAAAAATGAAATGGCAACTACATGTTAAACAACTAAAAAATATGTATCAACAAACTATTTAACTAATTTACACAATTAGAAAGTTATTTAAATCACATTAAACGTGCACAAATTCAAAATACATTTCATTTGAAGATACATTCAATTTATAACATTAAAAAATCCATAAAATAGAAAATCCATAGTATGTACAAATTAAATTATACAATTAAAGTCATGTACATGTACCCTTGGTTAAATTCAAGCACTTTATCTTCTAGTAACCATATGGTTTCATTTTCCTTGCAAGGTTAAAATTGAGTGGTGTGTGGTTGTTAATTTCAAATTATTGTATCATTCTATCTTGGACTAATGAATTCCATACCTTAGTGATGCTTTTTAGATGATTCTATGTATGTCCTAACCTATGCATTGATTGACAATGAAAGATGCCTCCTAGACATCATGTCACTCGTCGAAGTGGGAATGAGGGGAAGGCTAAGAAACCACCTATGAATCCTATTGGTGGTCCTCAAGTTATTGATATCCTTCAAGATATAATAGTAAGGGGCCCTCATCAAGAGGAATATATGTGTGTGAATTTGTAAATTAATGTAATAAAGAAGCTGGATGTGAATCTATGTGTAGATTGAATGGATTTTTAAAGGTGTTGTAATAGTAGAAATTGAGAGATTCTTAACATGTATTTGTGGGTAACTACAAAGTATTATATTTTCTAGCAAGGAGGTACTATAGGACACTTGCAATAAATTGGTAGTATTACTACAAATCACTAGCAACCTAAAGGTAATAATTTATTGTAAAAAAGGGGCAATGGTACAATAGGTGACTTATATCATAGAATGGTTAGAGGCATTGCAATTTTATTTGAGATTTAGATATTTATTAACTTAGATTTATTATGAGATGTACATAGTAGGAGGTCAATTAGTGTTTTTGTTTACTTTGTTTAGTGGTACAATAAATTGGATGAGTGAGTAGCACGTTGTGGTTTTTATATCTACTATAATGACAAAGTATGTTGTAGCTACTCTTTTATTTAAGGATTTTAGTTATATTTATAGCTTGGGTTTAGATGTTGGGTTGGGTCCTATTGTAGCTAGAAATTAATACAATATTTAGTGTGCCATTAGCTTGGCAAAGAACCTAAACTTTCATATATCAATGAAGCATGTTGATGTAAAGTATCATTTTTTTATGATGTGGTGGGGATGGGAGAGCGATGTTAGATAAATTTGATAATATGAAGAATGTTGCAAATATGTTAAAAAAGATAATTAAAATAAATAGGTTTAGATAGTGCGATGAAACTATTAGTCTCATATCCCCTAGTAAATAGTTCACAAAAATGATTGTCAATGAGAAAAAGAAAGGTACAATACACAACTTACAATCCTAATGTTTGGTTATATAATTTTTTTTGAATGTGACCTCATTATTTTGTTGTGCACCTAAGCATGAATAGACCTAGCTAGGGATTATAATTTTATGAAACTATAAATAAACCTATCTAGGGATTATGTGTGATTTTAGGGCTAGTAAAAAGATAACAAATATAGATAGTATAAATCTAATTTAGGTTTAGATTTTAGGGTTTAGGGTTTTAGGTTTAGGTCCTAGGATTAAGGGTTTTAGTTTTTAGGTCTATGTCTTTTGGAACCTAGGGTTTAGGGTTTTGATTTCTAAGTTAAATGTATCCAATTTAGTTAAATTCTAGTTAATTTAGGTTTTAGTTTTTATGGTTTTCAATTTACAATTTAACATTTTTTGGTTTGGTTGATGTTTTTGGTTTTAAATACAACTTAAAAAATATAAAATATTGAAATGTAAAAAAAAAGCAAACAAAAACTAAATAAAAATTATAAAACAAAAATGTAAGATATAAAGCAAAAATAAGCAGAATTCAACCAACCTAGAGGTTGTTGAGGTTGGTTTTCTTGACAGGAGGACATGGCAGTGAAAATTTGGTTGAACTGGGCCCTTAGAAACATGTACATGAATTGAGATCTCCCTTAGGCACATAGACAAAATGAAGTTAGAAAATGAATAACATAGTCGTTAATTTAAAAAATTAAATAGCTTTAAGAAATGCGTACACATTATAAAAAACATACGTGTTGTGAACGCATACACGTTATGAATGCATACGCATTATAAAGCACATACACATTATGAATGCTTATGAGTTTTATAATGTGTACTCATTTTAGGGTGTGTACCCGAATCTAAATGCATACACATTTGGATTTAGGCTCGGGTACCCGATCCAAAGTGCATACACATTTTTTAAAAATGTGTACACATTTCCTACGATTTTTTTATTTTGGCTGAAACTTCCCTTCTTCATCGACCCAACTTCCTGCTTTTACCCAGAAGGATAATCTGTAAAGATGAATGAACCATTTGAAAATATAGATTTGGTAGAAAAAGGAAGGAAATGGAAAGGATTTGGATAGAGAAGGAAGAGACAAAAAATAAGGAAGAATTTGTACCATCCTCTAGTACAGATATTTCGTTTGGAAACTAAGCCAAGAGCTATGACTTAGGGGAGTTGTAATGAATATCATTTTCCCCCACCACAAAAGAGGTGTTGAAGCTACAACACAAAGATATGTGATGAAGAAAAACATGCTACATGTATTGGTGAAAATTGCAAAAGAAAATATGTCAATGTGGAGATTTGCAGAGCTTGAGAAGTTATCTACATATATTGAAAATGTGTTTCTAGCTTTACCGCTTGAAGAATTTATTACAAAATTTTGGTAGATGAAAGGGTTATAAGAAAATTTGACAAGGAAAATTCACTTCATAAAGCGTTCAAAGAGAAATAGAGCAACAAGAAGCAAATTTGGAGTGAAAAAGGCAATTCAAAGTTCAGTTGATTGAAAGCTTAGATCTGTGAAGTGAAGTGAAAAGGTATTTAGAAAATATTGCATGCCCTAGTTTTCTAAAAATCTATTTAAAAGTAGTTGAATACATTTTTCAATGGCTACACCAAAGTTTGTAGAGGTTTCAAAGAAATGTCAACCCAAGTTCAAGAGATATCATGTTAGAGACATAGAAAATGACCCATTAGGAACACTCTTGTACATACCAAATGGGGTATTACTAATTAAGGATATTAGGGCTTATATTCATGCTAATATTGAAGAGCATCCTCCCACCAAATTAGAATATGTATGGTTGAACGAATTAACAGATTTGATAACTTTAACCTGAAGCTAGAATACAAAAACCTAGTTGAGAAAAAGTTGGATGTATGGAAATGGTTCCCAAATTTCTACTATGATGAACAGTGGATTAGAATGGCCTTGAGTAGAATTCATGATCAATTTTTTTGGACCAACATGCCCAACATGATAGCAAAGGAAGTAATTAGAGAAGTCACTGGTCTATGCTCCTTTGGTCTGGTTCCTATGTTAGAATCCATCAAGAATAAAGCGGTAATGGAAAAGACTAGAACTACATATGACAAAAGGGCCTTGATAATGAATCCCATTAGAAACCCTATTGTCAAATACACCACCATGGTTATTGGATACAAAATTTACTTCACAAATAGGGATAACTCCGTTTCTTCCATTGCAATTAATTTGGAACATGATATGGTAGTGAATGGTGTTGAATTTGACCTCTATGAGTTTCTTAGGAAACAACTAATGGAGAATTTGAGGTTGAAGAATGAGAATTATGTATTCAAGTATGGCACTCTGGTCACGTGTCTACTTTTTGAAAGAGAGTCTAATTTTTGGAAAGGTAAATTGGGTAAGTGGAAGACTTGTTGCATTACATATTGCAAACTACATGAGGAGTCTTGTTGATGTTACAACACAAGATGAAGCACTTGTTTCTTTCTTTATTTTTTTCCAAAAAGGAATGCATGAGAGGTAAAGGATTCCAAGGAGTATTGTTGAGAAATACAAAATGAGATCACATTTCTTGTATCTACAGATCATTGTATTATGGAAGCAATGGAACCAGGGACTGTTTGGGTTCTTGATTTAGGCTACAAGGTAACATCTAGGTAGAACTTATTGGTTGTGGAGATGTTCTTTTGAAGATTCCAAAGGATCCAAACAAACCAAGGTATGGAACATATGAGGAAAAATCCTTGGAAGAATATTTGAAGCAGAAGGAACCTGTGATAAGGAAAAATGGACAAAATGGTAGATGTATATGCACAAGAGTTGGGTTTGTAAAAAGAAAAAGGTGGAGTATGCAAGAGAAAGAGCTATAGCTAGAGAAAACAAGGGTGCAACTGAACCATCAAGGAGTACCAAGAGATCAAGAAGAATATCTACCACTCCTCCCTACATGCAAAATTTATCTAGGGCTTTGTCATCTATTGGAGAGAAATTAAATTCCACTGCTAGTCCTCTAGTAAGGGAGAAATCCCCTTTGGAAGTGCATGTTTTCAAGGAAGAGAAGTGTTGAGAAAATGTGTCTCAACCTTGTAATTACATAAGGTATTGTTGATACATAAGGTACTGTTCATCTAACGACAACGTGGGGAGGGGGTGTGGGGGTTTCCCCCCAACGAGGGGTTCGAGGGGATCATCCCCTCAGTTGGGGTCTAGGGGAAGCATGCCCTGATGGGGGATTGGGGATAGTATCCTCAAAAGGAAAATTTAATTTATATTTTATTATTGTAAATTTGACCATTTATCATTATGTCTCATATCCAACAATTGCTATTTTATTAGCTTGACTTTTCTTAGAAGAAAACCCTTTTTTATGAGGAAGTTGTATTATGGTTGTGTATTGTGATGTATTTTGAGAGTCTGATAACTTGGTCATGTTGGATCTGATGTTTAGTAGTGATACTCTTGTGAGAAGCTTTCTCTACAAGTATATTGTAATCTTTGTGATTTTTGAATAATATATTGGGTAACTTTTGGAGTGGGGTTTTTCTCTCAAAAGGGTGTTCCCCACATAAATCACTATGTTGTGGTATGCATGGTATTTATGTCTATTTCTCTTTAAGTTTCTATAATTGTTAAAGATTTGTAAATTTTTTGCATTATTCTTCTCTCAAGATTAGTGTAGGAAGTTGTTTTGCTACCTTAGCTTCCTTTCAAGTGGTATCAGAGCTTGATCACCTTTGGTTTCAGCTATGGGTTGTAGGGTTTTTTGAAATAATCCAAATTTGAGTGGGGAGCTTGTGCAAAATAAGCTTTGTGATCTTGTTGTAGGAATTTTTAGATGCCAATTTCATCAGGGAGAATAGAGGTGGATAAATTTTTTTGAAATAATTTTTAAATGTGGAAGATGGAGATGCAGGATCTGTTGATAGATTAAGATTTTTGGGATGTTGTTGATGAGAATGTTTCAAGTCCTATAGATCCTACTCAAGCTACTCAATATGATGTCATGGAATGTAAAGCCAAGGGTCTAATCAGATTGTGCTTGTTAGAATTTGTTTTAATCAATGTCGATGAAGATACCTCTGCAATAATCTTGGTGAGATGTATCGAGACAAATCTTTAGTGAACAAGATTTTTTGAGGAATAAATTTTATTCCTTGAGAATGGAAGAGGGTGGATGGATTACATACCACCTGGAATCATTCAATATGTTGGTGGCTCAATTAGAAATAGTTGGTGTCAAAATGGATGAGGAAGAGAAATGTCAGATCCTGCTTTGTTCTTTGCTTGATTTGTGGGTTCTTTTCTTTCTGAAGATATGAGGAGGAAGGTATCCATCAGTGCTAAAGAGGCCCTAAATGTTCATAGAAGACCTAGGGAAAAAGACAAGAAGAATGAGAAGTGTCACAAATCCAAGTCCAAGGGGAGATCTAAGTCTCCTAGAAAGTCCAAAGTTATTTGTTGGAATTGTGGTAATCCTGGACATGTTTGTAAGGACTGCAAAGAAAAAAAGAAGAAGAAAAAGAATAATTTTGATTATGGTTTTGAGTTCGAGAAGGAAGATGGTGATGCATGTTCATTGTAGATTTGGAAATTTGTGCAGGTAATGATGCATGGTTAATTAACTCAGGTGCATATTTCCATATGACCTTTAATAGAGATTGGTTTTCTGAATATGAAAAATTGATGGAGGTAAGGTGTACTTGGGTGAATATTCTCATTTAGAAATTGTTGGCCATGGTAAAGTTAAAATCAGGTTTCTTGATGGAAAAATAAAAAAGGATTAATGGTGTGTTGCATATCCCTAATTTAGCACATTTTTTTATTTGTGAAAAAACTAATAGATGCAGGTGTGCAGGTAGTATTTTTTCATGTAGGACACAATATGGTTAGAGGTGCTATGGTGATTACTAGAGGTGTTAGACATGGAAAATTGTATAATCTTGATGCATACACTATTGAGTGCAATAGTACTTCTATGAAAAGAAAGTCTATGGAATGAGTGAGGGTTTCACCTTCAGTAGATGGTCATGGATTTTGGGTACCCAAGGGTGCTCTTTCTTCTGAATCAATGTTACATGCAGAAAAAACTATGTTATGGCACCAAAGACTCTTTTTGGACTATTTTGGATAGGCTTTGCAACTCGTGAACAAATTAGGGTTTTAGTTCATGAGAGGTTGGGGCCTCTATACCCTACACCTGCTCCACCTTGCAAGGACTGGAGGCTTCCAACACTTCTATGGAGGGGGGCTTGCCACCCTCGCCTAAAGCTTCTATAAAAGATGGTGGCATAAATCTGACTGGCGAAGAGAGCGCCAAGACTTTCAAAGACACGGTGGCTAGGGAATCTTCATCTTGCATGATGGGGGTGTGGTTTGAGGTTGTCTCTAGTTGTGGTGTGAAAGAATCTGGTGTAAATGGCAGGGAAAGAGGTAAGGAACTCTCCACCTTTCCATTGAGGCTCCCTATATCGCCAAACTTTGTAATGCAAGATGTGATTAAATCAGAAAGGATGAAGTTAAAAAATGTTGCTTTCTTCTTCATTGATGTAGAATCTAATAACATACCCTCAAGGAAATTCATAGACAACTTTTTTGTGAATGTGTGGCATAAAAAAATGGGAATCACTATGTTGTTATGTCGTATGATTCAAAAAAGAGCTTTTTTTGGTGTTTTTGAAAAGTCATGAAATGCAGCAAAAAATTGTTAAAAACCCTTTTTGGAAGGTAGGCAACAGTGTGCTTAGGGAAATAACATGGACACATGAGGAAAACCTAGAATAACTCATGGCGTTGTCCAACCCTAGGTGGCTTATGGTGAAAAAAATTCCCCATGAATTGTGGGCGGATTTCCCATAGTTGTTGATGCCACTGGGCAATGTGTTGAGGATTGATAACCTGAGAGTCACCCTACCTGACCTAAATGCTAGGGTACTGATTGCTCAAATGCCTAGTTGAGAGGTGCCTGACTTCCTAGACCTCCAAATGGATTATGGGGTGCATGAATGCCAAATTGAAGTATTGGGTGGCCTCGGTGCTTGTTACTTATGTAGGTGTGAATGCCACATAAGAAGGAATAGTCCTATATTAAACAAGAAGAAAGAATTTGGAAACCCTAAACCTAAAGATTCAGATGGAGAGTTTCTCTCTGGTAGTAACAAGGATTTTGGTAAGGAAGGAAATCATAATGGGGGTTCTAGTTCCCTGGTTGATTCTAGTGAAAAGATCCCAAATGACCTAGGTCCTATCCCGCCCATGATAGAGAAAACACCACTAGAGGTGGAGATGGACACAACACCCCCCACCTTAGATACACCAAATCCAATGATCTTGAATAACCCTTCAACCCTTTGCTAGCTTTGGAAGGTGGTAATGAGGAGCTAGTCAAAAACATTTGTTGCCCCATTGAAAATGAGTCTAAGTATGACATTAAAGAGCTTCCTAATCTAGAGGAGATTGCACCTAAACTCAATGCACAATAGTTGGTAATGAAATATATAAGAAAAAATATAGGGATGAACAAAGAGGGAGGAAAAAAGACTGTTCCTAAAGCCCTCCATTACAAAAAAATTAATCTCGTAGATCTAAAGTTTGCTTCAGAAGACAAGTCAGTTGAAAAAATGAGGACACTGGCAAGGAGAAAAGAAATATAAAACAAGGGGGCCCTCAACTTGAATATGGATGCCCCCAGGGAATTGTAGCTCAGTTTCCTCTAGGGCAGCAAGATGGTTTATCCCTGGGGTTTAATGCAACATTATATAAGACTAGGGTGCAAAGGGGAGATATTACCATGGGGGCACCCAACACTCAAGTGGAGGGCTCGGAAACTGAGTCCCCCAACAAAAATATGGAATTGAAACCAGACCAGGTCATTGAAAGTATCAATAAGATGCAAGATTTCCTTAAAGCATAATAAAAAAGAATGAGGCTACTCTGAACTATCTAGGATTGAAGGGGGTGAGCTAGGTTGAGAGCATAGTTTCTACTACTAGTAAGAAGGTTGAAAAGGTTGTGGAACAAGAAATGGAACTGGTGGGGATTTTGGGATGCTTGGATGGTGTGCAAACCCTTGAAAATATAGTGACCTCCAAACCTCCCCCCTCGGTCCCAAAAAGAAGGGGCAGAAAGAAAGGGTCAGTCATCAAAATTAATGGGGACAACATTACACTATGCAAAAAAAAGAGGAAAAAAATAAGTATTATACTCCCTTCACCAAGCACTAAAAGGCTAGAGTGTGAAGGAGCCTCGCTTACATTCTTTGGATTTTTCAAGAAAGATAAAGAGGTCCCCTCTAACCCTAATCCCAATGAACATTAATTGCACTTCTTGGAATGTGAGGGGATTAGAATCCTCTGATAGGAAATACCTAATAAGGAGATTTATCAATATGGAAAAAGATAAGGATTTTGTTCTACTTCAAGAAGTGACAGCCATAGGCTTCACCCTTGAAATTGATCTTAGGTTCATATGGAACAATGCCTCCTCTCTAATATCCAAGCATGAAAAAGGGAAAGAAGGAACTGTCATTTTAATGGCCAAGTGTTGGGAGTTGTTTCTTATTGACAATGGCACCTCCCCCTGCAATAGAGTAGTATGGGCTGCATTTGAGAGAAATGGAGCTAGATTTGGAATTTGTTCGGTCTATGACCCAAATGACTAAAAAGATCATGTAGAGCTTTGGAATTGGCTTGTAACGCTCCCTGACGTTCCTTGGGTCATTGGGGGGATATTAATATGATAGAGATCATGGAAGACAAGAAAGGAGGCTTGGGCATGGAGTGGAAAGGTAATGAAAAACACTTATGGAGGAGGTTCAAATCCAAAACGAATCTCTTAGACCCATTGGAGGGGAGAAATCAATAGAGAAATCAAGTTTGGTACACCTAGTGTAACCTGCAAAAAGGTGCGAGGAAGGTGTATTGTAGATTGGATAGGTTTTATGTGGATAAAAACTGGTTCAGTTTCTCCCCAGTGAGTGATGGATGAGGGGTAGTGGTGCACCCATACACCCTATTTGACCACCACCCAATCAAAGCCACTTTAATTTTGAACTCTGCCAGAAAGAAGGAAAGTAAGAAGGGTCAAAACCTTATCCTCAATACTGGCTTGTTAAAGGATGAAAGCTGTAGAGATGCAATCTACACCCTTAGGGGAATAAACAACTTTCCTAAAGGTGAAGAATCAATCCAAATATTGGAAACCAACAACAAAGGGTGGAAAACCCTATGCAAAACTATTGGGAAACACCTGCCCATGGAAAGGAGGAAGGAAGAAAACTACCTCCAAGAGGCACTGCTTGGGGTAAAAATAAGGCTGCAAAATAGTCCAACTAATGAAAGAACAAATGAGGAGTTGGTATCTATTAAAAATTCCCTTAGGAATCTCTAATCGCACAAAATTCAAGTCTTGAAAGTTAGAGCCAAAATAAATTGGCTGAACAATGGGGACAAGGGATCCAAATTTTTCTTCAGGTTCTTAAAAGTGAAAGGGATTAGAGAGTAGATTGACCAAATTAACCACAATGGCACCCTCCTCAATAATCAAGGTGAGATCTCCAAACAATTCTTTCTATTCTTCAAAGACCTCTTCCCTTCAAATGATGATACCGAGGAGGTTAGAAATGTAAGAAGACTCATCAAAAGCATGATCCCTCCCAAGATCTCTTAAGAAGACTCCATAGTCTTAGCCAAAGAAATCAGTAAGGAAGAGATCAAGAGAGCTTTAAACTCAATGAACAATGATAAATCACCTAGGGTAGATGGTTTTCTAGTTGAGTTCTACAAGGAGTTCTCAGAATGGATAAGTGAGGATATTCTCTAGGTTTACAAAGAAGCCACCAACATGGGATCCTTGGGAAAGGACATCAATAGGGGCATTATATAGCTACTCCCCAAGGATGGAGACAAAACTAGCCTAAAGAACTAGAGGCCAATCACCCTTCTAAATGTATCCTATAAAATTTTGGCCAAATTCATAGCATTAAGGCTAGTCAACATCCTTCCAAAGTTCATAAACAATACTCAAACAAGGTTTATTAAGAGAAGATACATTTTAGAGAACCTCATCACTAGCTAGGAGGCCATGGAATGGTCTAGAACTTCCAAACAAAACTCTGCCATGCTCTTGCTATATTTTAAAAAATCCTACGATAGAGTGGAATGTGTCTTCCTAAGAACGGTCCTAGAGGCCTTTGGGTTCCCTCAAAAAAATTTCAATATGGTCAACACATTCCTAAAATATGCTTCAGCCCAAGTAGACATTAATGCCACACTATCTGAACCTTTTAGGTTAGAAAGATCTATAAGGCAAGGTTTCCCTCTTGCACCTGCCCTGTTTGTGATAGCCTCTGATTCTCTGCACTTCTTGTTGGGAGACATGTTAACTCCAAGGGTAAAGGGGCTATGCCATCCAGACAACAAAGAGTTTTTGAACATCTAGTTTGCGGATGATACAACACTATTTTTTGATCTAGAAGAAGGAAACATGGAGAATTTACTATACAATCTGAATATCTATTATCAGGCCGCTGGTGCAAAAATATCCAAAACAAAGTCTATAATGTTGGGGCGGTTAGATAAGCCGTCTGATTGGTTGCAAAGTTCAATTTTTAGTGGGGAGGCCCTAATAAACAAGTAAGATACCTTGGCATCCCATTTGTAGGTATCCCATGTTTGAAGGACATGTGGCTTTGGATCAAAGAGAAAATTGAAAAAAAGATAGACAGATGGAACAGGCAATACCTGTCATTAGCAGGCAGGTTTCAAGTATGTCAAAAAATTATTTCTTCATACTCTGTCTACTATGCTTCAGTGTGGTTTTTCTAATAGCTATAAATAAAAAGAACTACAAAAAATATCAGAGGCTTCCTCTGGTCTAATGGAAAAGGGAAAAGGAAGAAACACTTAGTCAGATGGGATTGGTGTTGCATGGGAAAAGATCAAGGGGGAATTGGGCTAAAGGATCTAGAGAAGCATGGAATTTCTCTAGCCAGTAAGTGGATATTTAAGGCACTAGAGGGAAATGAACCCTGGAAAGTGCTAATCAAAAACAATATTTGGTTAGGAACCCCTAAAAAAGCCAAGTCTTGGAGGCACCTGCCTTTCAGTGATCTATTCCTATCAAAGCACCCTATGGTCCTTGATCTGTATAGGATCTAGACTAGATTGCAGAATGGAATGCTTAAACTTTTACAATGATTATTCCAAGTTAACGAAATTTGAATTCATGCATACATTAACAAATTTATGCATTAAAACTGAAACTTAAAGTGACAAATCAGAACATGAGAGAGGAGAGAAGAAGTGCAAACAAATTGGTAATGGAGTTCGTCACAAATGTGACTACGTCTCCGGGTCCACTCCAATAGAGAGACCGATCCGATTAACTCCAAAATCAATTACAAAAGCACCACAACCATTCTCCAAGCACTTCGGCAGCATAACAGTGCTCTGGCATACAAGAATGGCTCAAAGAATCTCCACAAGACCTCTCTTTCGTGTCACCACAGCTTCAAGACTTTATCACTTGAAAAAAAAACTTAATTCCACTCTCACCCTTACATCCCTTTTATACAAAAAAATATCCCAATATGGTATAAAACCATATGATTTACAAAATATTCCTTATCTCTCCAAAATACATAAAAATCTTTGTAAATCTCTCATAAAATCCCCTAATATTTTTGATTTAATTTAAGGCCCTTTATTTTTTTAACTCCCGGGCTTATTCTGTTTTGGAAGGTTTTTGGTTAATCCTAAAAAAGGATTATTTGTTGAAATTTTGGAGGGATTAATTTAAAATAAGGGCATTCGGTTAACTAACACTTAACAAAACAGTCCGATGCCACTATGTACTTATAAGCCATTCGATGGCTTAGCGGTGGCTTTCTATTTTGTGAAGCCGGAGGTTGGGGGTTCAACCCCCGCCGCTGGCTTTTAATAGCCATTTGCCATTTATTTTAACAACAAAACAAAATGGCCACTACACTTGGATAACGGCCAACGGTTTAGTGGAATGGTCGCCCGGTGATTTCGCTCGTGGGTGGTTGGGAGTTCGAGTCCCATGCGCGCCGGTCAAATCTTTTGCTAACAAAAACAACTAGCGCCGATGAAGGAGGGAGAGGCCACGTGCTACACCAGGAGGGTGCCACATGGTGGGATGTAATTCGCCGACAATGCTGACTATGATGCTGATTGGACATGCCACGTTTATGCTGATTGGATATGAATGACACGTGTCAATGCATGATTCGCTGACCTTGCTAACGTCACCTGCCACATCATCGTGCCACGTCGACATGTACGGGCCGTACGGATTGCCATGTGTCAACTTCCGATTGGTCTATTTCGGATTTCATACTGCATGCTGACGTCATCTGTACGGATGATGACGTCATCACTGTACCTTCAAGTCCCCCAAGTCAACCTGAAACTTTGACCAGCTGTATCTTGAGCATACAATGTCGGATTTTGACGAAACGAACGCCGTCAGAATCATCTTGATGAGCTCTTTGCAATGACACCAACTTCGACAACTTTTGATGACATCATTTTTTTTGCTTCCTTGATGCCCTCTGATCCCAGTTTGACCCAAGGTTTGACTGGCCATAATTTTTACAAACGGACTCCTTTTCGCTCCGTTCAAGTTGCGTTGGAATCAGGATGTCGAGCTCTTTCTGATGGTGCTGATTCTAGAGAGAAATGAGACACTTCAATTTCACTGAAAATATCCACCGGATCAGTCCTTGCTGGTTCTATAGTGTTAAAGAGCATGTGGAAGGGCTGGGAGTTGGTTAAAAAGAATTTCACCCTCACCTCATCGACCGTATATAATGGCAATCCATGACATCTTGGTTGCTCCATCTGGTGGAATTTGGAGCACAATGGAAAGCCTTTGGCCTTACTACAAGGATTTTCTACCAAAAAATGGGAAACAGTTGGTGTTAAGACCTTGGAGAATGTCTTAGTTGATGGTAAGGTAAATAAGTTGGAATATTTGCAGATGGAGTTTTAGTTGCCCCTGTTTGGATTAAGAACGTATATAGTGCTAAAGCAAGCCTATGAGGGTTCACCACCGCTCGACCCTAATAGTTCAGGAAAAAATCTTATTGATCAACTCTCTTGGACAAGCAACACCCCTCTAAAATCACTTCAAGAAAAGACCATCTACCAAGAACTAATACACAACAATTCTCTAGTTGAACACCTAAACAGGGCTTGACAAGTAAATTTGAGTAATAAAGAGTGGCATGAAACATTCATCTCAAACTGGTCCTCTATTCTTGACCCCAAAAAGTCTTGTCTAAGATGGTTAATAATATTACAAAGAGTGCCTATCAAGTGAAAGTATGATGACATTGAAATGTGTAAAATCTGCAATGTCCCAAAAACTATTGAACATATATTCTTTGAATATTTTTATGCAAACAAAATCTGGAAGCTCCTTTGTAAAAAAATGCTAATGTAGAAAATTGATGGCAAAATTGATTGGAAAGAGGTTCTTTTATGCAATGATAAAAAACTAAGCAAAGAGATTAATTTATTTTGGCACTGTATTTCTAATGAAATCTTGTGGCAATTATGGAAGGCAAGAAACAATGAAAAGTTTAATGGTCAGAGAAGGCTCCTTACCGAGTCTGCAAAAAGACTCATCCTTTTCAACATTGCCTCGTAGGTTGTGCTGACTGTGAAGAGCTTAGGGGGAAAATTTCTCAGGGTACTACTTGTCAATCAAAATGGAGGAAATTTCAAGCATAATTGGCATGTGGGCCTGCATAGTTTGGCCTCTTTTATGACTGCATTGAACAATTTTCAGAAAGAGTTCAATGGGAAAGCTAAGATCAATGAAGAGCAGCACACAAACGAGAATCAAGAAACTGAGGAGGTGTTGTCTAGGGATGAAATGTTGGTGGCAGAGACTCTTGCAGGGTGGGGTGACATTGACCTAGGCAATGAGAGCAGTATCATATGAGGTGTTGGCTATAGGGGACTCCCTTTTGTACTAGCTACCTTGATCTTCCTCCTATGCAGAGTTCACAAGTGTATATATTCAGAGTTAGGGCCTCTCTTTATACAACAACAACAATTGGAATTCAAATTGTACATGGTGCTTCAACTATAGATATTGTGAATAGATCCATGGTTTATGCTACAGGTAACCATTACCAAGGAGACTTTCATGTTTGGGTTCATAAAGCTATTGAGAAAAGACACTATCCATGGCAACAAAGAGGAAATCAAATGCAGACCTTATTGCATGGATTTTTGTACATATTATGTAATCAACATATGAACAACATTGTTTCCTTTTATACCCGCACTAAACTCTATACATTCATGATCTATACAATGTTGTAAAATCCTATTATACTTAGCACACAAATGATTGGTATTCTTTAAAGGTACATGGATTGTAATTTTGTAAAGTTACAAAAGATTGATGCTATGTTGCATCAACAAAAATGACACCTGTTGTATATTTTCAAGTGCTTGCACTATCATCAATATAAAAAAATTATGAAAAATTTGATGGAGGTAAGGTGTACTTGGGTGATTATTCTCATTTAGACATTGTTGGTTGTGGTAAAGTTAAAATTAGGTTTCTTGATGACAGAATAAAAAAGATTAATGGTTTGTTGCATATTCCTAATTTAGCACAATTTTTTTATCTGTGAGAAAACTAATAGATGCAGGTGTGCAAGTAGTATTTTCTCATGCAGGACACACGATGGTTAGAGGTGTTATGGTGATTACTAGAGGTATTAGATATGGAAAATTGTATAATCTCGATGCATACAATGTTGAGTGCAATAGTAATTCTATGAAAAGAAAGCCTGTGGAAGGAGTGAGGGTTTCACCTTCAACATATGGTTAGGGATTTTGGGTACCCAATGGTGCTCTTTCTTCTAAATCAATATTACATGCAGAAAAACTATGTTATGGCACTAGAGACTTGGCCACATTAGAGAAAAGGGTCTAAGGACCTTAAAAAATAAAAACCTTGTTGAATTTTTATTTGATTGTGATCTTGAATTTTATTTCTATGAGCATTGTATTTATGGAGAACAAAACCACAATCGATTTTACTCGAGTTCTCATAAATCTTGTGGTGTGTTGGATCTTATTCATTCTGATGTGTTTGGTCCTGTAGATGTTCCTTCAATTGGTAAATCCACATATTATGTTTAATTTATTGATGATTATAGTAGGACACGTCTATACTTTCTAAAGAGTAAATTTGAAGTTTTTAGTTGATTTAAAGAATTTAAAGCAATGGTTGAGTTGTAGAATGGAAATAAAGTAAAATGTTTGAGGACTGATAATGGTGGTGAATTTTTTTCTAATGATTTTGATAGATTCTATAAATATTGTGGTATTCATAGACAAAAGATAACTCCATATTATTCACAATGGAATGGATTTGTAGAAAGAATGAACATGACACTAATGGAGAAGGCTAGGAGTATGTTGAGTGGTACTGGTCTAGAACAAAGTTTTTGGGCTAAAGTTTTTTCCATTACTTGTTGCCTGATTAATAGGTCTCCTACATTAGCTCTTGTTGATAAGACGCCTATAGAGGCATGAATAGGTCACAAGCCTTCATTAAGACATCTTAGATTTTTTGGTTGTGAGGCATATGCACATGTGCCAAAGGAGAAGCAAACAAAGTTGGAGATCAAGGATGTGAAATGTATCTTCATTGGATATAGTTATGGTGTGAAAGGATACAAGTTTTGGAACCTTGTTGCACAAAAGGTAATACATATTAGAAGTGTTATTTTTAGAGAAACTAAGCCTTCTTTTATTACATTGCAGCCAAAAAAAGTAAAAAGGAAGATGTGATTCAATTTCCATCTACACCTGAGAAAGTTGAATCAAGGCCCATGAATAGACAAGAAGTTGAGGAAAGCTCATCTAGCTCCGAATCTTCAAAAGAGGAGGAACCTCCAACTCATCTTGTTAGTAGGTCTACAAGGCATAGAAAACCACCTGGAAGGTATTCACCTGATGATTGGAGATGTATTTTTTTCTTTGAATACTAACATGGATGAACCCAAATCAGTAGAAGAGGAATTAGGTATGAATGATGTAGAATCATGTATGATTTATATGGATGAAGAAATAAAAGCTTTGAAAAAGAATGAACAATGGTATCTTGTACCATTGTTCGAAGGAAAAAAACCTGTTGGTTACAAATGGGCGTTCAAGAAAAAGATTGGTTCAGAGAGAAGTATTGAGAAATAAAAAGTAAGGTTGGTTGCAAAAGGTTACTCTCAAGTTGATATTTTCTCTTGTTGCAAAAAATGAAATCCATTAGTGTTTTTCTTTTTATTGCTACTACTTATGATTTAGAGGTTGAGAAAATGGATGTGAAAATAACTTTCCTTCATTGTGACTTGGAGGAGGATATTTATATGGAACAACTAGAGAACTACATGGTAAAAGGTAAAATTAAATTGGTTTGCAAATTGAAGAAATATTTGTATGGCCTAAAATAGAGTCCTAGGGTATGGTACCAAAAAATTGATACATATTTTTTGAGTTTGGGATTTGAGTATTCTAAATCAGATCATTTTTAAAATTATAAAACTAATAGTGATTCTTCTTATTTATTGCATTATATGTTGATGATGTGTTATTTACCGGTAGAGGGAAAGGTATGATTTCAAAATTGAAATATCAAATTTCTACTAAATTTGAAATGAAAGATCTTGGTGCAACTAAACACATTCTTGGGATGTAAATTAAAAGAGAGAGTGAACAAAAATCTATGGCTTGGCCAACATAAGTATGTCAACTCATTTTTACACAGGTTTGACATGCATGCTTGTAGACTGTTGTGTGTTCCTATTTTAGTTGGAACAAAGTTATCTATTTTAGATTGTCCAAAATCTCCATAAGAGATAGAAGACATGAGAAAATTCCTTACCAAAGTGTAGTTGGAAGTTTGTTGTATGCTATGGTTTGTACTAGACTAGACATTTCCCAAGCAGTGGGAGTTCTTTCTAAATATATGTCCAATCTTGGTAAAGTTCATTGAGATGCAGTTAAAATATTCTTTAGATATTTGCATGGTACCATATATTATTCCTTATGTTATCACAATAATATGAATCTATATGTGATTTCCCTTGATATTCATGGTTATGTGGATTTAGACTGGGTAGGTGATGTTGATAACATAAGATCCACCAATTCTTATGTATTTACTTTATTTGGTGGTGCAACTAGTTGGATGAGTAAGTGACAGGATGTGGTTTATTTGTACACTACTAAAGTAGATAATATGGCAACTACTCATGCTTGTAAAGAAGCCATTTGGATTAAGAGACTATGTTTAGATATTGGAATAAAACAAGGTGCAGTGATAGTTTATTGTGATAGTTAGAGTGCGATATGTCTAGCTAGGAACCTAATATTTCATGCTAGGACCAAGCACATTGATGTACAATATCATTTTGTTAGAGATATGGTCAAATATGGTAGGGTGAAGCTAGTTAAGGTAGAGACTTTGATGAATGTTTTTGATTCTTTATCTGAGCCTATGAGCATAGAGAAGTTCAAAAGGTGTCTAGAGACTATGGGCCTTTCAACCCCTAGCAATTAAGAGATGATGATGATGATACCCTTCTGTTGTCCTTGCAAGGTGTTCAACAAGTGGGATATTTATTGAGAAAATGTGTCTCAACCTTACAATTACATAAGGTACTATTCATACAATGATAACAAGGGGGGGCATGGGGGGGATCATCCCCTCGACTGGGGTCCAAGGGAAATGCCCCCAAAAGGAAAATTTTATTTATATTTTATAATTGTAAATCTAGACCATTCATCATTATGTCTCATATCTGACAACCAATATTTTATTAGCTTGACTTTCCCTAGAAGGAAACCCTATTTTATGAGGGAGTTGTATTACAACTGTGTATTATGATATATTCTAAGATTCTGATAGTGGCCATTTTTCCTTTGATCTCTGAATGGTGATACTCTTGTGAGAAATGTTATCTCTCAAAGATTCACCCTTGCTAAGTCGTAGAACTTAGCACTTTGGAGGAACATGGGAACATTCCTAGGCTATGGGTTACCTAAAGTTGGAATGGACCTCTAGATAAACCTGGCTCTTAAGGTACTCACCTAAACTAATCTAATGACTTGTAGAGGAAAAGGGTAAGAAAGAAACATAAGATGAAAATTGAAATCTTGAAAAAGGTGATGCACCAAAACAATAACTAGGACCTATAGAAAAACTCACATACATAGTTCAATCAATGATAAAGCTTCACATACAAAACTCATTTCCATATGTTTCTTGCATAAAAATTTCATAACAATTTTTTAGAGCCTAACTCCTAGAAGGAAAGATACTTTCACAGCTAGAACATTCTACTTTTCAACACAACCTATAACCTATAAATTACATATTCTTCTACAAAAGGTGCTAACAATGAGACAAAACTACAAGGAAAAAGAAAATTTCACAAGTAGTAGCATCAATCAAAGAAAATGAACACAATAAAGCAGAAAAATGAGAAGGTAAAAAAACTTTACTTCATTGATATCCAAGGTATCCACTATAATACATGTCAAAAGAGTTACAAAAAATGCAGTCTTTTCTGCCAAGGACTCCAAAAATCACATAAGTAGAACAAGAGAATGTAAGAACTAACTTCACAAATCAGTAGTGAAGTGACTATATTCATTCTCTATCAAGATCCACCAAAAAAGGAACTAGAACCTTCTTGGTCATATACAATAGAAAAGCCAAAAATATAGCTCCTAAGTTTCCTCCAAAAAGGATCCAAAGTGCTGAAAAGGTCAAATTTGATCATGTCCATCATGAAGGCATGATAAAATAGCTCCTAGATACCTTCATTCCCTCCAAATGCAAGTAGAAACTATCCTACATCCTCTCCATATGTCGACCAACCACCCTAACCTCCCATATAT
The DNA here is from genome assembly GCA_007115665.2 of Sequoiadendron giganteum. Classification (NCBI taxonomy): domain Eukaryota; kingdom Viridiplantae; phylum Streptophyta; class Pinopsida; order Cupressales; family Cupressaceae; genus Sequoiadendron; species Sequoiadendron giganteum. The sequence continues at coordinate 90,073,295 of CM021103.1, read as the reverse complement.
GCTTGCAAGGCATAAAAATTAACTAAAAACCCTATATGGTTGAAACACATGCCATAACTACCCTTTTCTCACTAAAAAAATTAATCAAAATGATTTATAAAACATCATTTTAACTATATTTTACATTATAATCCTATGATTTGACCATATGAGTCAATGCAAAAGTCATAACTATTAAAGGCCTTACACCTAGCATATATAAGGGGGTTTGAGAATACATTAGGCACAAGTATTATTCCACAATGCAAATATTTGAAAATAAAAGGTAAAAATACATTTTACTTCTTGGCATTTTCTCATTAGGGTTATGAAACCCTAGAAACAAAATGACAGTTAAACATTGCAAAATGTATTTTATTTTAACCCTCGAGCCTTCTATAAGCTAAGAGTGTCGACATAGGGTTTGTAGGAGGTTCCTGTAGACACTTTCATGGTGGATTTTGAAGCAAACAATGGCATTTTTTGAAAGATTTGTGTGTAAAGCAACAAATACAAGCTCGGGTGAGCTTCTTGTAACCATAATCTTAGCACTTTATTTCATTTTCTATAGAAAATGTGCTCGTTTCAAGCTGTGCAGTTGCAAAAATGAATGAACACTTATCCTTCTATGTATCTCATGTATTTCTCATTACTATTTGAGCTTCTTTTGTAAATAACTATGTCTTTCTTGATAAAACATGATGAATACATTTGTTTTCTTGCATCATTTCTCACACTTATTTGCATTTCTTGCCACGACCATGTGTTTTTGTAGGTGTTTGGGTTTATGCTTAACTATGTCGAGATCTCTCCTTGAATGCTTCTAGAATTTACCATCAATTGAAATCTTCCTTTTCATTTTTTAGGTTTTTCACATAAGCATTTTCTTGTAGATACATGTGATTTTACCTCTTTGGATTTTACCAAATCTCATGCCCTCATTCATTTTCTATATGTGAAAATTAGGGCCATCTGCTACCACATTTTACTTGATAAAAGAGAACCCTTGTCATTCCAAAATACCATATTACCATTCACAAGAGCATAATTACTAGAAATGCATAAGACACCCTCAATTTGTAGATGGAATTCAACTTAAAATCCCACTATCTATTGAGAAGATGATCAAAACGTAGAAGAAATTAATCTTAACTAAAAAATTCTATGCAGTTTACACTATATCTCCATACACAATCTTTAGCCAATACTATAAAGTTTTTAAGGCTAAAATCTATTTCCAAGCTTGGCTCTTCAATCATGCTTGCTATCTTTAGGCTGATGCGCCACTATTCATTATGGCTATTTTACCTATTCAAGGAGGTAACTGTCCCTTTATTGTCTTTCTATTAGTGACATAGTTATCTAATTGGTTTGAAACTTGAACTGTGAATTACCTATCTTCATTATTTTAGATCACTATCATGGTAACTCCCTTAACACTTCCTTTGTCTCCAAACATTAATCCATGAACTACCATCAACACATTGTATTCAGTAAACTCATGTTGACAACCATTCTTGTTTGGGAGATGGTGATCTAGCTTGACATAGAAATCTATGCAGTATTTTATGGGGTTTTAGGTAATAGCAAGGAGCTTCATTAGTCTCAATGCATGATACAATGGAAACACCAGTAGCTTGCTACTGCCATCAAATTACTATCCTTTTTGAGTGATAAATGAAAGATCAAACACCAACTGTGATTTTCCTCACTTGCATTTTCTCTTGGGATTTATATTTATGATTGTCCTTATTAATAATGCAATTTTGTTTTCAAATAATGATGGATGTCTTGATGAAGTGCTAACCAAGGTTTACAATGTAGGCTATCCTTCGTGACTGCGATCATATATCAATGGTGAATCACCATTTCTTGTATTTATTTCACTGTGTATTTAGTCACATATTTGCATTGACTGTTCTTCATTGATACACAATGTTGTCCTACTATGTAAACACAAAAGTGCTTGACCCTCCTAACATGATTGCCACAAATATCTTCATGTTACCATAAACTTTATATAACTACTCACAGAGACTTGAATAGTATATGCATGATGAGATATTGAGTTCAACAACATTCTACATTTATAAAAAAATTATCTCTTACAACAGTCTTCCAATGACTGTCTTGTATTGATACATGTTGTTTTCCTCACACATATAGATGAATGTGATTCTCTTTCATTCTCATACCTCTTCAAATAGAGGGTAGCATGTTGGGCTCAACCCATGTGCAAGCTCATTCACTCCACATGTTGTAAAATCACAAGGAAATGATCCAACAGGAAATATTTAACCTACACCTACATAGTGAACAAACATGTTAGATAAAACAACTCACATATGATAGATGTTTACGATAGCCTTTCTGTTTTCCTGGACATCTATGGTATGCAAACTATTTCAATGCTTATAAGGATTAGGCTATGTATTTGTAGATGTTTTCATATGCAATGATTGGTGATCTCGAGCTCTAACATAATCTTCCTCACACATGCAAGCAACCTTGGAGAACTGAAGGAAACCTTTGGAAGCTAGACAAGCAAAAGAATTGAAGTAGATGCAGTAGTTCAACTCAACTGGGATTCATCATTTAGGCAATGACGGATCCCCTTTCCTTTCCATATTCTTTTTTCCTTTATGTATCTATAAATGTATAGTATATTTCTTTTGCTGCATTAAAATAGCCAGTTCATCAACTTGTGTGGGACACTAGATACACTTATGGTTATCAATAAATACTAATTTTTGGAATAATTGTTAACTCTGCTCTCTATTGTATGCATTTGCATAATATAATAATGCAGTCTAGTTGATAACATCTATTAAGTATATAGATATTGTTGGCTCTTTTTAAAATCCAACTAGATCTCACAGGTAGCATATGGACTTTCCACTTCCAATAGTCAACAACCTACAAGGGGTTGGCCAACAAATGAGAGAAAGCAATTTAGCTTTCCTCCTGCACTTCGGGCTCTACAAAAACTAGGAGGGTTATCCCACAATGTATTTATAACATTAGTTCATAATACCTCCACATACATTGTAAATTCAATAGATCCATTCTCAAATTAGGACTTAGAGTACAACGGTTTGTGAGAATTTGGAAAATCCTTCACACCCGATGACTCGGAGTAGAGAATGGTAAAATCAATTGATAACCATGACAACCATCATCATTATAAGAAATTTTGTATTCAAATGAGTTGTTCTTTGACACAATTTAATTGGCCAGGTACACAAAAATTTAACTGATGCATAGAATAGTGCCTTACCATAGGGTGACAGGGTCAAATTTGCAAATAACAGTAACACAAGAATTACATCATTGACATCAACATATTATTATGGATTTGCATTATAAATTCATAACTCAGAAGATCTACACAAATAATTCTTAGAGATCCTATGTCACAATACGTGAGTCAGTGATCACACTATAGCATTTAATCAATTCTTTGAAATGAAGCATGTACTACAAACACACATCTAATCACAACAATCAGAGACCAATGAAATTATCCTTAACTATTTCATTGCTAATTCATAAATCACTTCATAGGAGAAAATATGCCTTGAATCTTCCATTAAATGATGCCAAAATGCTACAACTATTGTAAATTTTTTAAGCTACTTGTAAATATGAACTCATAATCCTAGACTCAGCTATGAATTCTATATACTTGCATATTTCCTGGTAATGTTCTCAAAGGAGTACCCAAGATCCAACAAAATTTCAAAGACCTCCATACAATAGCCTTGAATTCCCTTTTATAAGATTAAGGGAGAAAAACAAGCATCAAGCTATTGGCATACCAAATTACATTTCACATTACATTTTGCAATATTTCATTTCATTTCAACCCCCTATAAGTTATATTTACATTCTACAAAATGTGAGAAAGAACCAAAAGAAAAACATTCAGATGAGCATACAAAACCCACTCACATGCTGTTTTAAAAGTCCATGTCATTGCATTACTCAAAAGATGAATTGAATTAAAATAAAAAGATAAAAGAGCAGAGCAAGGGAACATTGATTGGATCTCCACGTGTATATTTTTCAAAGAGGATATAGATTTCTTTATGCAAAGTTGATTTGAAAGGCCAGATCTATATTATACTAGATCATGTTCTATATCAATCTTACCACCCTTGTACTCCTCCTTAGTGTGCCAATTATCATCAAGCAACTTCTATACTTTGACATTATAAGCATTATATCTTGCATCTAGTATGAATCGAGCCTCTTTCAAAAAAGTGTCCATTCCTATCTCAATTTTGATAAAGTTATCAATCACATCATTTAATACTGATAGGTCTAGTTTATTCTCAACATACACCACTTTAGGACACTTATCCATCTAATGCTTGAACAAATCTCTCCATGAGTCATAATCTTTTAACTCCCCTTCTTCATTGAGAATCAAGGGCATGCCTTGCTCCTCCATTTCCCTAAAGGCCTTCACCTTTCCTCGCAATAATCCCCCAACTCTTTCATGGAAACCTATAATTTCTCAAATAGTCTCAATCCTTTTGATTGATTCATGGAGTTTCTCTGGAGCTTTAGAATCTCCTATTGCAATTATCTGAATTTCTTTTAGACTTCTTAACCTACTGCTCCACTTATTCCAAGCGTTCATGAAAACCTTTTGAGTACTCTAAAACCTCTCATATGCTTCATGGACACCTTTATATGTTAACCATGTAGTCTTTTCCTTTAGAGAAATCCTATGCAATCTGTAACTGAGGAGACCCTCAACAATATCTTTTGAAATTGCTCATGCCTTCTTGGAGCTTGTTGTTCTCAGACTTGGTTGCTTGAAGCTCATTATTCAATGCACTAATTATCAATTTCAGATTATCCTTATCCTATGGTCAAGTATTAGACAGAGAGGTTGAGAGTGCCTTTTGGATAGCCTTGGCGAGAGTAACCCTTACTTTGTTATACTCCTCAACCAGGTTGTTGTGCTTCTCCAATATTTTTGAGTACTTAGCCTAACTAATCTCTACAGTATCAACACTCAACATATCTGAATGCATTTTCCACGTCATGGCTTGTGGAGTTGTAATCTCTAAAGCTCTTCCAATAATTACATCTCCCAAGAGGCTAGTCATTGTTCTATTAAGTACACATCTCTTTGAATCTGGAGTTAGAGACCAAATAGCTAGTGCATGCAGATTGGGGCTGAAACCTAAACCAAAGGTCTTTTCATCAAATGTTTCCTCAAAAACTGAAGCATTTAGGTCACTTTTAATTGCATCCAAGGAAATTATGGAGGAAAAAATCCATCCAGGCATAACCATCATTCCACTATCTTTAACTAACCTCCTGGCCTCCAATGGATTCATTTGGGTGATCTCTTGAGAAATATCATCTTCAATCTGCTTTTTCACCTCTTCCTGTTGAGAAGGATCAACTACCTCCATGACAACATGTATTATATCATTTATTTCCCGAGCCTTTAACTCAGCAATGAATTCCATGAATTAATTTGAAGCCACGAAAGAGTCATATTCCAAGAATTTAGCACAAACTAAAATCCTTGCATCATTATCCTAACTTTCATCATACTCCCAAAGCACTAACCTATCATTTGGAACAAAAGGTTCCATTGCATCTCCAACATCAGGGTAGGAGAATTCCTATTCTACTTGGTGCTCAATGGGATCTGACTCAGTAGAAGGTTAGTGTACATCCGCTTCAACATCCTATGTTTCACCAATATCTTCAAGGGGCAATTACATGGAAGGGGTATCCTCAAAGTCTAATAGATGCTGCTTAGCCCCTGGTGCCACTAAATCCTTTGATCAACCACCAGTCTTTGTGAAGTTCTCCTATATGGAAGCTTGGGCCAATTCCTCTGCTTGTTTCACCTTTTCTGAGAAAGTACTGTCACTGAAATCACTAAGGAGTAATTCCATTTTGGTAAACTTATCAGTAATGTGATTATATGTAATTTCATAAAAATGAGTTCTTTCTAAGAGCTCTTTGCTCTACTTCAATAATTTTTAGCCATACTTTTTCCCTACCTTGAGCAATAGTTGTCATTAGAAAGTTTCTTACCACATCTTCTTTAAAAAGAAAGTCATGGGGCCCATATCCCTATATTCCTCATTTAATCTTCTCTGTATCAATGACCCCTTCAGGATCAAACCTTCTAGTAGGGGCTACATTCATCCTCAAATTATTCACCATTATACCAAAAACCTCATAGGCCTCCTTAGCAGTGACAAAAAAATGATCAAAAGAAAAGGTGGTCGCAATGATAGAGGCCTTCCTGGGAGCCCTGAAAATTTTAGCATCACTATTATCCATTTGCCACATGATTTCCATGAATTCCAACCTATCAGAGACATATGTAGGAAATACATGTGGGGCCAAATTAGTTCCATAACACCAGATAATAGTGCATTTTCCATACAAACACCAATCTCCCCATTGGCCTTAAAAAATTATTGATTGTTTTAGAAATCCTCTCCTCTGGTCCTACCCCCATTTGCACGAGAATAGTGTACTTTATTACATTACCGAATAGGGTGTAGTCTAAAGTGGGACAATGCAAATCCCAGATGCAAGTCCACATCTGTACATGTAATCTATGGTTGCTATCATATACCCACCTCAATTATAGATATCTAATGAAAACCTCCCTTCCTTGATATAGGAGCATGTGCATTAACAAAGAGTAATTTTTCAACGTCAATGGGGTTCTTCTCTCTTTTAGCCTTATTAAGTGGTAATACATTTGCTCAGCAACACGATGAGCATAGTTGAACCACCTGTGTTGATACCTGTGCTAGATATCCATAATCATAACTAGCATGGATGATGGTATCCTTCCATTGCATTTAATCCCAAGCACTTGGCAAATAGAAAATATGTATACTTGAAGTAGTCGAAAGTTTTTTCGCAATCCGAGGGTTCGACCTCCTTGAGTGAAAATGTGGAACATTTTTCTCGCCTGTACTTAGGGAATTCACCTTTTCTGTACCCAAACCTATGGGAATTATAATGTTTTGGCAAGTTCTCCATGCTGAATTTTTCATTAGGATCAGGGTTCATGTTAAAGACTTCTATGGCTTTCCTCCTCTTTATCTCCATTAGGTTTTTACCAGACATATTAGTAATAACCCTATTAACATCGTCATACCTATCTGTGAGTTGTAGAATTAAGTCCACTTCCACAAAGACATTCGGGACAACCAGCTTTCCCAGGTCATACCCCCAAACATTTTGGCCAGAGTGCAGAGCATACCTCCTTGTAAAGGCATTCACAAATAACTCCCATCCCAACTCTAGAATAAAAATATCACCAATCCCTACTACGAGGTCTTTAAAATTTTGTTGGATCTCAGGTACTCCTTTGAGAAAATTACCAGGAAATATGCAAGTATATAGAATTCATAGCTGAGTCTAGGATTATGAGTTCATAATTACAAGTAGCTTAAAAAATTTACAATAGTTGTAGCATTTTGGCATCATTTAATGGAAGATTCAAGGCAAATTTTCTCCTGTGAAGTGATTTATGAATTAGTGATGAAATAGTTAAGGATTATTTCATTGGTCTCTAATTGTTGTGATTAGATGTGTGTTTTCATTACATGCTTCAATTCAAAGAATCGATTAAATTATATAGTGCAATCACTGACTCATGTACCGTGACATAGGATCTCTATGAATTGTTTGTGTAGATATTCTGAGTTATGAATTTGTAATGCAAATCCATAATAGTATGTCGATGTCAATGCTATAATTGTTGTGATTATGTTATTTACAAATTTGACCCCATCATCCTATGGTAAGGCACTGTTCTATGCATCAGTTAAATTTTTGTGTACATGGTCGATTAAATTGTGTCAAAGAACAATTCATTTGAATCAAATTTTTCTTATAATAATAATGGTTTTTGTGGTTATCAATTGAGTTTCCCATTCTCTACTTTGAGTCACCAAGTGTGAAGGATTTTCCAAATTCTCGCAAATCGTTGTACTCTAAGTCTTGATTTGAGAATGTATCTGTTGAATTTACAATGTATGTGGAGGTATTATGAACTAATGTTATAAATACATTGTTACCACATCTTCTTTAAAAATAAAGTCGTGTGGCCCATATCTTGACGTTCCTCATTTAATATTCTCTCTATAAATGATCCCTTTAGGATCAAACCTTCTGGTAGGGGATACATTCATACTCAAATTATTCACCATTATACCAAAAACCTCATAGGCATCCTAAGTAGTGACAACAAAATGATCAAAAGAAAAGGCGGTCGCAATGATAGAGACCTTTCTGGAAGCCCTGAATTTTTTAGCATCACTATTATCCATTTGCCACATGATTTCCATGAATTCCAGCCTATCAGAGACATATGTGGGTAGTAAATGTGGGGCCACATTAGTTCCATAACACTTGATAACAGTGCATTTTCCATACAAACACCATTCTCCCCAATTACATTCATAATTGGGGTCATCTCCACATTCCTTTGGCTTTAACAAAGCTCTGATTTTCTTAGAAATCCTCTCCTCTAGCCCTACACCCATTTGCACCAGAATAGTGTACTTTATTACATTATAGAATAGGGTGTAGTCTGAAGTGGGACAATGCAAATCCCAGATGTAAGTCCACATCTGTATAGGTAATCTATAGTTGTTGTCATCTACTTGCCTCAATTACATATATCTACTTGTAAGAGAAGGGGGATTCCCTACTCACAAGTTCTCTTCAATCAAAGAGCCTCACGAGGTGAAATACCCTAAAATACCTCAAAGGATAGCGATGAGAGTTCTAGAATGAGAAAGAGCAGGTTATAGAGATTCTTTGGACAAACTGACAAGCTCTCAAACAAAGGATGTCAGCACAAAACCTAGATGACAGTGTGGCACGTCGACATCCTTGAGGTGCGATGGAATCTCATACGGACTAGAGAGCGAGCTTATCATAGAAAATAGAAAAGTGGTCACTCGTAAGATGATTGCTAAGAACTTCTAGAAAGAAACAATATGTGATAAAGGAAATAGATTGAAATAGAAAAGATAAAGACAAGGATAGAAAGGAAAAGGAAACACTTACGAACGTGTGAGTGATGAAGCCTCCAACCCGTGAACATCTTCAATACCTACACACAAGAGAGAGAGAAATTTTTGTGGATGTATAGGGGTCGGCCTCAGTCAGACCCCCATTTTGGTGTTCCCATCTCCACAGACAACTAGATAGATAGAGAGAAATGTATAAAATGAAGTAGAGAGTACTAAAGCACTACAAAATGGTGTTATGCTACTCAACCAAATAATAGAGGAGAGGAGTGAAAGATTACCACCTCTGCCCAAAGCGCTCAAGGCTAGTGGGGGAGAAAATGAATGGAACTCAAGCCTTTGTTGCCATGGTGTTTCATTCCACACTTGCTCTACTGAAGTGATGGAGTGTTGATGTTGCTACTATGAAGTGTAAAGTGTTGTGGAAAGATGGTGAGGAAGCTTCTTGGAGCTTGTGGAGAGATTGTAGAATGCTAAGGAGACTGATTAGAGTCTGTGAAGGATGAGATAGAAAGGATGGAGAGGTCCAAAGATCCAAGAGATGAAAAATGGGTGCTGGAATAGTGAATATGAAGAAGGAAGATGAAGAAACGACCATATTCAGGTCGGTCGGCCAAAGAGGGAGTTAAAAATTGACTCCCAATGGCAACGGTAATGCCTCTGCAGGTTCCAGATGTGAGAATTTTTCAAGGACGTTAGCGCACCATGCAGACATTTGTGCACCACGTGGGCATCCTAGACAAAAATGCCTCTACCGATGCTTAAAATAGGTGCCAAGTGGAATGAAGGAAGCAGGCTTAGGTGGAATTAAGCCTCCAAATTTGGTTTTCTAAAGTGGAGAAGGGTAAAAGGAGAATTTGCGTTAGGGGTGCAAATTTAGGTTTATACATTTTTCCCCCACTTTAACGAGCACAAATACTAAGGAGTGCTTCGGTAAAGTAGAGTAGAGAAGTAGTAATGTTAGAAATGAGCTACACAAGATGAAAATGTTAGAACATTTAACGGATTCAAGTCAGCAAAGTAAAAGAGACCTCGATGTAAAAGGTTGTCTCAGAACTATGTGTCATCCCCAAATTAAAGATACTAACACATAGAAGAATTCTGAGATGAAGGAAGAAAGGGAATATACTTAGGATGAAGAAGATGTAGATCTTCGATCGGGTATATAAAAGAGTTTAAGAATGAAAGAGTGATAAAAGAAATCCCTTCTCAAGAAGGAAAACCCGTACCATTGAGTAAAATTGATAAAATAAATCCTCGCTCAAGGAGGAAAACCCGTACCATCGAGTAAGAGTGATAAAATCAATCCCTGATCAAGGAGGAAACTCATACCATTAAGTAAGAGTGATAAAAGCAATCTCCACTCAAGGAGGAAAACTCGTACCACCGAGTAAGAGTGATAAAGTAAAAACCCGCTTCAGAGTAGAGCCCATATCATAGAGTAAAAGTGATAAAAGAAAAACCTATTTTAGAGTAGAGCTCGTATCACAGAGTAAAAGTGATAAAAGAAAAACTGCTACGGAGTAGAGCCCGTATCATAGAGTAGACAGTCACATAGACCATTGTTAAGTTGGAAGGATTTCAAAGGGGTTGCTTGGGAACCATTCAAAAGGAAGGAGGGTCCACTCAAGGGACATGTTGTTTGAAAGGTAAAGTCTAGTTGGGCTGCCCCCAAGCTAGACACAAGGAATTTGAAGTAAGTCTAGTCGGGCTGCCCCCGAGCTAGACCCGAATATAGGAAATAGGTCTAGTTGAGCTAACCCCAAGCTAGACGCCACATAATTCATTCGAGAGAAATTTTTTCCAAGAGGTACCTCGGGAACCCTTCAAAATAAAAGGGGGGCCGCTCAAGGGATGGTACATTCACAAAAGACACAAGGAGAGAGGGGATCCTTTAAGAAGGACACACATCTCCAGAACAAGTTATCATTGCCCCCAACATAAAGGAGAGGAGAACTAGGCAAGATACTTGTATTGTACAGGATAGAGGTAAACCTTGGTATCACTAGTCATGTGAAGAAGAGGCAGATGCATCAACAAATCAATGAGAGATGGCACCTAAATCATGAAGTTATTGTATTTTATCCTTCAAGGCCTTACATTCGCTAGTGGAATGGCTAGTCACTCGATGGTATGCACATAAATAATGTTTTTCTTTATCATGTTTATGAGACATCTTGCATGTGGGAGGAGGAAGAGTAATCAGGCGAGCTTTAAGAAGCCGCAAAAAAATGCGCTCTTGGTCAAATAAAGGATGAGGAGCAGGACACAACCCTTTCTCTTGTGGAGAAACTATTGAATTCTCGCAAGAAGATATGAAGATATAAGACAAAGGAGGATGGACCGATTTGCGAGAATGAGATTGAGCGGATTTCATGTTAGCATTCAACCGTGGTTTTTTCTCAGATGGTTTATTTGAGAAACCAAGCCCCAAGTTATGCTTATGAGGCATGAATTCTATAGGGACCTCAATGCCTTGTTCATTACACCCACAACCTTTACACTCATAGCCATACATAGTGATGAGCCTAAAGTCCGGGCCATAATGTGTTTGCAAATCATGAGAAGAAGGAGGATCCTCATAGAGAGAATTATTCCAGCAAGGGGGAACATACTCTTCTATGGGATCATCATAATCCTTCTTGATAGGACTATCAACATTATCCTCCTTAGAAGAAGTGTAATAATCTTCCTTAGAAAGAGAATCAACACTAAGAACATTACAGTTTGCATTCTCATGATCCCACGATACAGAAGGACAATCATCTTCGATAGTGGGTGTGAATGAGGTCATCAGAAGGTCTAAGCGGATTGGGTCTGTTAGGTCTCAAAAACGCTGGTTTGAATGAACCACAAGAGGTTTCCAAGCTCTCACAATGTTATGGCCAACTAACAAGGCCAACCAATATAGCTGAACCTTCTACTCTTAAGGCTCTGCTAAACCTAGGTAGGTGCACCTATATGAATGATGCAGATTTTGAATTATGCTTCCTACTTGACCAAGCTATCCACAAATGGCAATTTTGATAGTGGAAAGGTATGATCCTAATTTGGTATAAATTGTATATGCAATATCAAAGTGGAAATTTATATGTTCAATTAAGAGATGTAAATAAATGGATAAAATCTAAAAGGATAAATAAGACCAGTGCCTTGTTGGGTAAAACGTAGTCAAGTGAAAGCTTTAGATAAATGACTTCTATCTGGCAGAGATTTTAATTATTTGGCATATGATATTAGTCTATAACTTGTATAAACATGCAAGAATGTAATAAACAAGCTCTTCTTAATGATCCAAATGATACTTCCAAATTAATGTGAATGTATTGAAGGATTTAATCTTTACTTGAAAGAACCAACAAATCACACCACACAAACACAACAAATATGTATTGATAAACTGAGAATATATACTTGATATGTCAATCTAAATAACAAAGAAATATCAACCTTGGAGAAAACTTGAAAATATTTAGCTGATAGGCTATTATAGTGGGGGAACCCCACCGAAATTTCTAGCAGTCTGACGCCGAAAATCTCGGTGGTGCCCGACAACGATTAAATGTGGGACCCACTACTTTAATGTGAAAGCCTCAATTTATATGTCTGTGTCTGATATGCACGCGAAAATATCCGTTTGTACAAAAACTCCATTCAAATGTTGTGAGTGAGTAAAACCAAATTATTATATTGCTATAAAACACGTGTAATAGATGGAAATATCTGCATAGTGTTTATCAAATAGAAAGAGCATGCCATGGCATCAATGAACATTTAAATTGTATGTTGGGATTATATAATGCTTTTTCTATTTTACATTTTTACGAAGTAAAAAATAGAAAATAAATTTTATAATAAAATTGTAAATTATTTGAAATTTTACTATTAAATTTATTGAAAATGAATAAATAATTGAGCAAAATAAGTAATAAATATTTTAAATATGTAAATAAGGATTGATAAATATATTGAAATAAATGTTAAGAAATTTAAATACATAATAATATATGATTATGAATTTGATAAAGATATGCTTTTGATTATAGGGTAATTATTCTGGCAGAGTTTATGGTGGACATAACAGGTGGGAGTGAGTATATGCATTTAGAATTTTTAAATTATTCTAGAATGATTTTTTTCAACATTTTAACTTATAAATTTAGCAATTTGTTTTTAACTATAATAATAAATAATATATGATTTAAAAAAAGAATTGTCCCACACAAATGAACTAAGAAATTAAAATAAAATAAAAAATTAGAAATATATATAAGAAATTTTTAGTATATACAAATTAGAAATATGTGAATATATAAAAAAAATAGTATATATAAGTTAGACATATGTAAATATAATTATTTTTTAATAGAAATAAAATTTATATAATAAATTAAATAACTATTTAACTACAAAATAACTTATATATACTATAAAAATAAATAAATAAAGTAAATAAAAAGAAATAAAATAAAAATGATTCTTTAAATAAAATAAAAAAAACAATATAATAAATTTTTAATAAAAATAAAATTTGTTCTATGTTATAAAATCCAAACAATAAACAAATAGAAAAATGAACAATTAAACTGTATAGGAAGTGTTGTTTTTGGAATGAATTGGAGAGGAGGGTAAAGAAGTAGAGAGGGGGGCATAAAGAAAGAGAGAGAAGGGAAAAGAAGTAGAGAGGGAAGGATAGAGAAAGAGAGAAAGAAGGGAAAAGAAGTAAAGAGGGAGAGAGAGAGAGGGGGGTAGGGGGGTAGGGGTAAAGGGATGAAGGGAGGTAGAGAGAGATAAGTGAGATAGAAATAGGGAGGGAGAGAGAGGTGGGATATAAAGAAGTAGAGAAGGAAAGAGAGAGCCAGAGAGAGTGGGAGAGAGAGGGAGGGAGGGAGGAAGGGAGAGGTAGACAGGGATAGGGGAGATATAGAGAATTAGAGGGGGAAGGAGAGAGAGCTAGAGAGGAATAAGTGAGAGTGGGAGAAGTAGAGAGGGAAGGAGAGAGTGAGAGAGAAATAGGTGGGATGGAGGGAGGGATAGGTAGAGAGATATATGTGATATAAAGATAAATAGAGAGGGAAGGATAGATCAAGAGGGAGAGAGAAGGGAGGAGGGAGGGAGAGGTAGAGGTAGAGAGGGATAGGTGAGATAGAGAAAGAGAGAGAGGAGGGTAAAAAGGTGGATAGGGAGGGATAAAGAAAGAGAGAGAGAGAGAAAAATGAGGGAAAAGAAGTAGAGAGGGAAGGATAGAGAAAGAGAGAGAGGAGGGAAAAGAAGTAGAGAGGGAAGGATAGAGAACGAGAGAGAGAGGAGGGTAAAGGGACGAAGGGAGGTAGAGAGGGATAATTGAGATAGAGATAGGGAGGAATAGAGAGGTGGGATAGAAAGAAGTAGAGAAGGAAAGAGAGAGCCAAAGAGAGTGAGAGAGAAAGAGGGAGGAAGGGAGAGGTAGAGAGGGATAGGGGAGATATAGAGAATTAGAGGGGGAAGGAGAGAGAGGTAGAGAGGGATAAGTGAGAGAGGGAGAGAAGAAGAGAGGGAAGGAGAGAGTGAGAGAGAAATGGGTGGGATGGAAGGAGGGATAGGTAGAGAGGGATATGTGATATAGAGAGAAATAAAGAGGGAAGGAGAGAGCAAGAGGGAGAGAGAAGGGGGTAGGGATGGACAAAGAGGTAGAGAGGGATAGGTGAGATAGATCACTGCTTTTTTCATGTCGTCCACTGCTTTTCATGGTCGTAAATAATGTGGACTCAGCCTATCGGCATAAGTATTGCACCTTATTGGGGTGCAAGTGCTAGTTTTAATTAACTTAACAAATAATTGATACCAGAGGGGCGCCACAATATCAAATTTATTTCATTGATCCTTCAAAATTTATACATGCATCATAGTTCTTTGAAACATTCTGAAAGTACTATATTTCCTACTAACTGTCTTTTATCTAAAATTGTTCTTTTTTCTTCTTTGTAAACAACAAATACTTATACATTAGCAGGTGGAAGGAAGCGTCCTTTCAAAAAATGTTTTAAGCATAAAACACTAACAAGATTATCAATAACTAAGCTCTGTTGAGCCACAAGTGAACTTAAGACATGTGCTTTGTGTAATCTTGGTTCTCATTTGTATCTACATCTCATAACGCATCATGGCTCATGATCTCCATCATCACCATTCGTTCGTTCTGTTCACATGCTTCATCCAACGTTGCATCTTTTGTGGTGGTTGTCTTTAACATCTCTTGGAGTATTAATTCACATTCGTTCTTCCATGTAGCCATTTCTTTTAATTATCCTTCATCATCATAGAACATAGTCAATCTTCTCTCGATGGATTCTATCAATTCCTGTGCATCCTCTTGTAAATCCTCAAAGAATCCTTTGTGCTTATCCATGATACGATGAGAATTTTCAATCCCTGCATTATTAGGAGTATCGTTTTGCTTTAATTCCTCAAGTTTCTCTTGGATTTTGCTATCCACTCTCCTATGTTCTTTTATTGCATCAACGTATTGTGAATGTTTTCCCCAAAGTTTATTTAACCAAGTGATTAAAGAAACCTACCACCTTTTGATTATTTCAGTAAGTGTGTCCATTTTCCCCTGAGAGTATGCACTTGATCCTTCCCAATGGTCCTTCATCTATGACCTTTCACCTTGGGTGAGCATCTTTGTTGGCCCCATTGCAGCACCTACCATGTCCTTTAGACATTCATTTTCTCTCATTATTCTTTCACTATTAGTTTTGTACATCTCTCTCTCTCTGATCAATGCTTGTAGATGGGCTTTATTTAATTTTTCTATATTGATCCCAATCTCTGTAGTTGCAACTAGGTCAGCTTCTCCAGCCTTAAAATTCATGACATGTCCAAATGCCTTCTTAGTATCAATGACAACTGACTTCTTGTGGGGGGGATATAAAGCCCAGATCATCAATGTCTCTTCATTAGGATTGTATTTTGACCCTGTATACACTTCTGTCACCTTTTCTATGCTGAGCTTATGTGTAGCATTGTTGTCTTTTAGGAAACTATCAAAAACCAATGAAAAATTTAGATGTAGCCCTAGGAAAATCATGACACCAGCCTTTTCCAACATTTCTCTCCCTTTCTTAGGAGTTATGCTTGTCATCTCTTTATCCACCTCATCCCTCAAGTTTTTTAACAACTGCTCCTCATTTCCTGGTGTGACATTGTCGACCAGTCCTCTTATTTCTTTTCCCTTTTTTTTGTATAAAAATGTTTTGAATTCTGAGGTTTTCACAAATTTAGCATCTGCTATAAAAGATCTATATTCTTCATGTCTTGTATCCACATTTGTAGTTTCCTCAATATTCATCTCTTTGGCAGAATAGGTGTAATCTTGAGTTCTTGTCCTCGATACCTTTCCGGATGGACCTTGTGGCCTATTAGCCTCTAATACTTCTTTACTGGAAGACAACATCTCAGCATCTAACAATTTTTGATCATGTTTCTCAATTACCATTTCTGCTTCTTCCGCTTCCAAGTTTCTAATTATGTCATCTGACTGATAGGGCACATGCTGATACCCTCCAAAGTTTATCCTCTGTCTGGCATAATGGATATATCCCTCTGGATCAAAGTTTTTCCTTGATGGTGCTTTTCTCATGTTATAATGCAATAACTTATCCAGATTTAAATTGTATCCCTCCTTTTCTAACATAGTAAAATCACCAAAACACGGCGTACTTGGCATAAAATCTTACTTCCCATAAGAGCTTAAGTTCTTGACACTGGAGAAATCCATTTGCCTAACAATCTCTAGGTATGCAATCCTATCTGGAACTGTCCTAGGAAAAATAAATGGAGTACTTTCAAAACCATAAACACTAATTATAGTGGCATTTTCTAAACAATACCAATCCCCCCAGTTGTGGCTGATTGGTCCATTATAATCCTTAGGCATGAGAAACCTCTTTATTTCATCAGACAAGGAATAGTCACAATGATGATTATAAAACCTATACAAAGGCTTTACAAAGTACTCTTCAAAATGAAAGAAATTAGAATTAGAAAACCTGTTGTCCCAAACAATAATCCACAACTGAATAGGCAATAGCTTTCCTTCCTTATCAAATTGCAAAATCCTCAGCTCCTGGGGCCACAATCCTGATTCTTGTCCAAAATATAGCACCAAGTGCATAAAAAATTAATAATTCCTGAGGTGCAGGATAGAGGCTCCATTCTTTATTGCCATCAACCCTGCATCCAACTCTTTAAATACATGTGAAGTGTAATAAAAAGACCTAGAATTATGATATTGAACATCCACAACAATCACCAATGGTATAACTGTCATATGATCTAGGACCTCCATCCCCAATACCTGTCCCACTGAAAAATAAGTGTATTTTATGTAGGGTTCAAAGAGATGCACATGAAATGGTGGTCCCTTGTTGTCTTCGATCGGAGTTAGTTTGTAATGACACCTAATTCTTTGTAGGGGTAACCTCCAACCTTTGTAAATGGTATCCATTCTTCTGAATTCAATCTTGAGCTCCTCACTTATGATCTTCTCATTGCACATTCCTTCTAACTTGAAGACCTCACTTATTGCATTCTTAGACACATGTATCATCGTGTTCCTAGATAAATCACATATGGCCCTATTCTTTGGATATTAATGACCAGCCAATAATTTCACCAATTTGACATCAACAAAAACATTAGGGCACACCAGTTTTCCCAAATTGAGCCTCCATGGGTTACATACTAGCTCGAAGCAATTTATTCTATGGTAGTGGAAACTGAACAATTTGTATCCTCTAATTGGGGTCCAAACATCTCCTATGAACTTACATTTATCATCCAATTTATCTACTTCTGCCTTAAGCTATGCAGAACGCCTAGCTTTAGGTCTTGAACGAGGTAGCCGGTTTATGAGATCTTGGTTTAATTTTCTCTCGGTGACCTCTGGTTGTATTTCAGTTTTTTTCCTTTTTCCCTTTGGTTGACTACCCTCCCCATGTTTTCTTCCTTTTATCTTTTCTGAACTAGTGCCTTCCATTCTTCAAAATTTACAATTTTCAGAGGATGAGGAACTTATTGTATTTCGCTTGAAAATCCAAGTTGGATGAACGCTCCATTTGTTTTGCTTGTTCCTCTGCTCTCCTTCGCTACCAATTCTATGAAAAAATGATTTCAATTGAGCTCATCTTGATTTGCAAAATCTTTTATGCTTCTTGGTGCCATTAATGTCTTCACTGAGACATGAATTAAGCAATATTTTTGAAATTCTCGCTATCACATCAGGTATCCTATCGAAGAGACATTTCAAATCTCTAGCCGATCCGTCTGTTCAACGTTCACCCATCCACTAAGACATCTTGTAGTTCCCTTGACAGCACAAGTCTCCCTGATAGTTTTCTCTTTTTTTTTTTATATCGCCATGACCTTCACCGAAGCGAACTATCACCCAGACTTAACGAATCGGGCCAAAAATTCTTCACTTCACTCTGTAGGCTCTTTGTCTCATTGAGGTATTCACTTTGTCAACTTAAGTCATTGAGACCAAGTAATTTTCTTGCTGATAGAATAATATTCATTGTGATCTCTCTTAGATCTCCCCGCTGATACTTATCTCACCGATACACTTTTTCTTCAGCGAGACTACACTCATTGTCTCTTCTACAAATTTTATCTCTATCTGCTTAGTTCTATCAATATAACATGAGGGGTCAGTAAGACTCCCTAAACTCTCCCGGACATCATTGTCTTGCCAAATGAGTATTCTTTTTGCTTTATCGGCAAGACCAGCGAATGCTTCGGGAAGTCCTTTGAAATCTCACCCCGATGACTATAGTCTAGCCGATACACTTTATTATACTCCAATCGGTGAAAAGAAATTTAGCTCGATATGACCTCACATCATTATGCCAATACCTTTTGTCTTGCCGATAGAAAATGTGAACACGTATTCTCTTGGCATATATCCTCATCAGTATACCAGTTCTGATGTCTTGCCGATATACTGAAGAGATGTATATTATTATCAGTGAGACCTGCATCAACTTATGCCGATATTTTCAAATGTTAAAGATTTGATTTCAGATGAATTTCATGGGGCTATATGAGGAAATTTTATGTCTGTAGTATGAACTTCTTGGGAAACTAATAAGCATGAAGGGTTAATGAGGTTATCAAAATTTTACAGTTCCAACAGGGTCGACTCTATATTCCTAAATGAAGGAACCTATAAATTCTGAAGGACCCCAATCATCACCAAGACATGCATTCCTTTGAGAAGAAGTAGAAGGAACATACTTAGTATTTCTCACTTCATAAGGATCTTCGTCAGGGACATCTATCTCAAGAGTATCCTTTGTAGTAGATACTACTGGAGTAAACATCAACACATTGGAAGATAATGAAGAGATAAGAGTAGGCACAACTGAAGCTCAACCAACAACTGCCATCTCACATAAGTGCTTAGCATCAGGGTCAACCTTAACTATGACTACTCGATTGTTAGCAATGAACTTAATAGATTTGTGTAAGGTAGATGAGACTTCCCCCATAGCGTGAATCCAAGGTCTACCAAGAAGAAGGTTATAAGGTAGCTTCTCTAACATAACATATACAAGGGTAGGCATGGTAATGGGTCCCAACCTCAAAGGAAAGACTATCATGCCTAAAGGTGTTTGATCGACATTATCAAATGCATAAATGTCAATAGAAGAACTGTTAATAGAAGATGGGTCAATATTAATCTTAGGGAATAGATCAATGCTACATACATTAAGCACCAAACTAGCATCAATGAGAGTACATCTAATTTTGATCTGATTAATATTAACTATAATCATTAAAGGGTCTTCTTGCTTTTGGACTTTCAGAGGCGGGAATTCCTATAGGTAGAACATAATATTCGACAAATGCACATGAATATGAGCTATCAACACATCAACATCTATCGACCTAGTGGAAGAAGGCAAGAGGATCTTTTGTAAGGCTTCCTGAAGCATACCTTGATAAACTAGGGCAAACTAAAGCAAGTCCCATAGTGAGATCTTAGCCACAGTAACTTGAGGTTGCTCGACAAGATCGTAATCACCGGGTGCTTTAGTTGTAGGTTCAGGTGCTCGAGGAAGTCTTATTTGTTTATTCATTATAGTATCATAGGTATGGGCTACTGCCCTATAAGAGGGAGCCTTAGAAAGGTTATGAGAGTCACTATCAAATGGAACACCATCAATAGAACAAACCTTTTTAGGAGAAGGACTAGATAGAGTCACATAAATGACTGGTCTCTTAGGCCTTTGAGGGAAAACTGAGACATAGATTACATTTATAGAATCATCACAACTAGTGGGGAAATTATTTGAATACATATTCTCAACATCAATCCAAACAGGATCAAATGTGGAAGGAGATTCATCATGCACAAATGCATCATCTCTCGAGGAGGGTACATTAGGATAGATAAGAAATTTGTCATTCACGAATGCATCGTCTCTAGAAGAAAGTGCATCGAAGGGAGTAGAAGATTCATTGTGCACCAATGCATCATCCCAAGAAGGGAGTACATTGGGATGAAGGGTAAATTCATCATTCAAAAATGCATCATCTCTAGAAGAGAGTGCATTGGAATGAATATAAGGTAGAGTAATATTAAGAAAGGTATCAATGATTTAATTTTCTTGCAACAAGATATCCTCTGAAGGGGGATGACTCTCATGAGAAGGATCAAAGATACAAAGTGACATGGGAAAATCAAAGTCATTATCACATGCATGAAATGGAATATCATTAAAATTTTGAACAAAGTTAGATATAGAACTAATAAAAGAAGATATCAAATTCATTATGTTTTTTTAAAATATTTTCTATGTTCTAGTAATCTGCATTTTTGGAGGTCTTCGGAGCGGAATTTGAGGTCGAAACTTGCATCGGTCCCAAAAATTTGATTGCCAAAGGCACTAGTATTTGAGAGATTGAACTAGTTTTCTAGAAGACCTTTCCAAAGGTGCAAACGGTTTTGAAATCCAAGCACCAAGTCAAAAGTTATAACCCCGCCAAGTAGGGGTAAATAAATTCCTAGTTTTTCAAAGAACATTGCTCTTCACTCCGGGTTCACCAAAATATAAGAGAAGGGGGATTCTCTACTCACGAGTTCTCTTCAATCAGAGAGCCTTATGGGGAAAACTGCCCTAAACTACCTCAAAGGACAACGAAGAGAGTTCTAGAACCAAAAAGAGCAGGTCACAGAGATTCTCTGGACAAACCAACAAGCTCTCAACAAAAGGACGTCAGTACAAAACCTGGATGATAGCATGGTACGCTAGCATCCCCGAGGTGCGGTGGTGTCTCATACAGACCAGAGAGTGAGTTTATTACAAAAAACAACAAAGTGGCTACTCATAACCCGATTGCTAAGAACTTCTAGAAAGCAACAAAATGTGATAAAGGGAATAGATTGAAATAGAAAAGATAAATACAAGGATAGAAAGGAAAAGGAAACGCTTATGAATGTGCGAGTGATGAAGCCTCCATCTTGTGAACATCTTCAATATGTGCACACAAGAGATAGAGAAATTTTTGGGGTTGTATAGGGGTCTACCTCAGTCTGTCCCCCATTTTGGTGTTCCCACCTCCATGGACAACCAAATAGATAGAGAGAAATGTATAAAATGAAGTAGAGAGAGCTAAAGCACTACAAAATAGTGTTATGCTACTCAACCAAATAATAGAGGAGAGGAGTGAAATCCTACCACCTCCACTCAAAGTGCTCAAGGCTAGTGGGGGAGAAAATGAGAGGAACTCAAGCCTCTGCTACCATGGTGTTTCGTTCCACACTTTCTCTACTAAAGTGATGGAGTGTTGATGTTGCTGCTATGAAGTGTAAAGTGTTGTGAAACCATGGTGAGGAAGCTGCTTGGAGCTTGTGAAGAGATTGTAGAATGCTAAGGAGACTACTTAGAGTCTATGAAGGATGAGATAGAAAGGATGGAGAGGTCCAAAGATCCAAGAGATGCAAAATGGGTGATGGAATAGTGAATATGAAGAAGGAAGATGAAGAAATGACCATATTCGGGTCGGTCGGCCGAATAGGGCATTACAAATCGACTCCCAAAGGGAATGGTAATACCTCTACAGGATCTAGATGTGAGAATCTGTTAGGGACGTTAGCGTACCGCGTAGATGTCTGTGCACCGCACGGGCGTCCTAGACAGAAACACCTCTATGACACTCAAAATAGGTGCCAAGTGGAATGAAGGTAGTGGGCTTAGGTGGAATTAAGCTTTCAAATTTGGTTTTCTAAAGTGGAGAAGGGTAAAAGGTGAATTTGCATTAGGGGTGAAAATTCATGTTCATACACTACTAAAAACCTCCCTTCCTTGATACAGGAGCATGTGCATTAAGAAAGAGTAATGCCTGAATGTCAATGGGGTTCTTCTCTCTTTTAGCCTTATTAAGTCATAATGCATTTTCTCAGCAAAATGGTGAGCATAGTCGAACCACCTATGCTAATATCTACGCTAGATATCTATAATCATAACCAACATGGATGATGGTATCTTTCCATCGTATTTAATCCCAAGCATCCGACACATCATGAAATATCTATACTTGAAGTAGTCAAAAAATTCTTTGCAATCCAATTGTGGAACCCTTTTCTCGCCTTCAGTTAGGTAATTCACCTTTTTTGAACCCAACCCTATGGGCATTATAATGTTTCTGCATGTTGTCCATGCTATTTTTTTGTTAGCATCAAGGTTCATGTTAAATATTTATATGACTTTTCACCTATTTATCTCCAAGAGGTTTTTACCAGACATATCAGTAATAACCTTGTTAACATCGTCATACTTGTTTGGGAGTTGCAACATTAAGTACACTTCCACAAAGACATTTGGGACAACCAACTTTCCCAAGTCATACCCCAAACATTCTGAATAGGGTGTGGAGCATCCCTCCTTGTAAAGGAATTCAATAATAACTCCCATCTTGACTCTGGCACAATAATATCGCTAATCCATGCTGCGAGGTCTTTAAAATTTGAGGTTGATACCTCATCTCCTGTGGCTTTCTTGCCACTTGCTTTGACATCCGGAGGCTGAAAATTGTCCATAAAATGGACATAATTATTTGGCTGCCCTTTCTTCCTTTCAGGGCCTTCGGATTCATGTGTTGTTTCATGGGAGGCCTATTGCCTCTTTCTCTTTGACACAGGTTTAGAGTCTGATGACTCACCTGGTTGGCTCATCCTTTCCTTAAACTAGGGTTTCCTTCTCAATTACAATTTCAAGTAGGTGTCGAATTGAAGATGTAAACTTCACAATTGCAATTGCAGAGTAATACTAACTTTTCAATATCACCCTAGCCCAAAATATACACCAATTCATAAAAACTATAACCCTAGGGCAAAAACTATCAGGGTTTAGTCATAAAAATTTAGTGGAACCGGGAAAAATTGGGGGTTCCACCAGTGGCTCCGACTAGGGATGTATGCCTCTTACAGGCATAACAAGATCTTAGAATCTCAGGCTAACGTAGACTAGAAGAACAAGGACCAAAACCAAGAACTTGTCCAGACAAGACAAGCAAACACATCAAACGGGAAATACACCACACCTATATAAAAATTTATAGGACTATACAATGTAGATGGAGAATAACCTATTTCAAGAGAAATAGGGCTTCAAAAACTATCCATGTAGTGGCAGTTCAAGAATTTCACCTTCAAGGATTGCAAGAAGTATGAATCTTCTCTGTGTAATTCAACAACCAAATATGGGCCCTCCCACAATGGGTCAAACTTCCCATGTTTACCCTTGTCTTCTATCCTTGCATTCCACATTAGTACCATGCTTCCAAGCTCAAACTTCCTTTCAATAACTCTCTTGTCATACAGGTGCTTAACCTATAACTACAATTTCTCATTTCTTTTATGGGATTCTCTCCTAACTTCATCAAGCTGAGTTAACTCCTCCATCCTATGTTGCATTTCGTCACAAATGTCATCATCATATTACTGGATAAATTTGTGCATCTTCATCAGATTGTTGTGGGGAATTTTAGCTTAAACTCCACACACCATGTTGAATGGGGATTGTCTAATGGCCTTTTTGATAGTAATCCTATCATCCCACAATGCAAGTTGTAACTTTGAATCCTAGGCTTTCCTATTCTTATCCAGTATTCGCTTAATGATCTTCATCAGACTCTTATTACTTGATTCAACTTTCCC
Source organism: Sequoiadendron giganteum (assembly GCA_007115665.2). Classification (NCBI taxonomy): domain Eukaryota; kingdom Viridiplantae; phylum Streptophyta; class Pinopsida; order Cupressales; family Cupressaceae; genus Sequoiadendron; species Sequoiadendron giganteum. The sequence continues at coordinate 90,049,073 of CM021103.1, read as the reverse complement.
ATTCCCCTGAGGATGGTACAAGGTAGAATAAGATATGTCTATGCCATGCTGGTTACAAAAATCGGTGAACTCTTCATACCTAAAGCACATGGAATTATTAGAGATGAGTCTCACTGGAACTCCGAACCTGCTCAAAATATTATTCATCAAGAAATCAATAACCACTTTACTAGTGACCTTCTTAGTGGGAATAGCTTCAAACCACTTGGTGAAATAGTCAGTCGCAACTAATATCTAGGCATGTCCTCCACTCAAATTTTCTAATATCTCTCCAATAAAATCAAAGCCCCATTGTTGAAAAGGGGCTTGAACAGATACTGGACGTAGTGAAAATTTCTCAAGAATTTTAACTTACCAGTAAACCTCTAACAAGAATCACATCTTTCAAAAATCTATGAGTGTCCTTGAAAATAGTAGGCCAGCAAAAACATTCCCTCAATATCTTATGGGTGGTGGTCTTAGCCATATAGTGTCCCCCACATGCTCCCTTATGTAGTTCAATCAACAAGTCCTCTACTTGATAACCATCTACACATGTAAGCAATATACCCTCTGGGCTCCTCCACCATAATCCATTGTCTATAATAACATCCTAATGGCCTGTAACTTCAACATCCTTTTTTCATTGTGGGGTATACCCTCAGGGAATCACATGGTTTGTAGATATTGAATAATCCTCCTATACCATCCACAATTCTACATATCGCATAAAGGTGCCACATTTTCATGTTCCAATTGGTTTATCTAGCTGGCTTCTAGATTTGTCTTTTTCATTAATTTTGCAAACCCTGTCCTCTCACCAATTTAGCAATTTGAATACTTATGTCGAATTCCTAGATGCAATTGATCCATCTACATTGAGGACCTGTGGTATCCTGCTAAGTGAATATATCCTTGACCACTGTAGTAGGAACATAAGCGACAATAGTAGCTCTAGCCAAGTATGGTATGAAGTTCTTAACAAAATTTACCAAGGCATAAGATTATTTCTCTGTGGAATCATATCTGAGTTCAACAGCTTGTAAGGTTTTTCTAAAAAACACAATAGGCTTTTCAAATCCTTCATCATTTTTCTATAGCAACACACCCGCCATCGTGTGGAATGATGCAAAAGTGAACAGTTGGAATGGTTTGGAATAATCTGGAGATTTCAAGACTAGTGCCTCCTTAATTGCATCTTTTATAGCTTGGAAAGCCTTTATAGTTCCCTCCGTCCATGATATCTTTTCCCCCTTTTTTAGCATTTTGGAAATGGGTCAGACAATTTCAGCATAGTTTGTGACAAACCTCTTCACGAAATTTATTTGTCTGAAAAAGGATTGGATTCCTTTTACATTCCTAGGTTGTGAAATCTTATCTATAGCTTCCAACCATTCTAGATCGATTCTAACTCCCTCCTTTGAAACAATATTGCCTAGCAGCTTTCCTTCCTTGACTCCAAAAGTACACTTCTTGGGGTTTAAAGAGATCCCATACTCCAATTGTCTGAGAAAAATATTTTCCAGGTGGGAACAATGGTCCTCCTCCTTATTACTATGGGTAATAAGATCAACTTGGTATATGGCAAGGAAAAGATCAATAAAATATACAAAAGTTACATCCATAGCTCTTTGGAATGTAGCACCTTCATTCATTAGGAAGAAGGGCATCTGTATGTATACATATGTCCCCCAAGGTGTTGTAAAGGTAGTTTTGTACTACTCAAATTCTCTCACCATAACCTGGTTGTAACCTAAGAACCCATCCATAATTGAAAGGAGCTCGCACCCTGTGACCTTTTACAACATGGCCTCCATGTTAGGCAGAGGATAATTGTCCTTTAAGGAAGCCACATTAAAATTCCTAAAGTCTAGACATAACCTAATATCACCATTCTTTTTCCTAACAGGAACTAGGTTTGAGACCCAAGAAGAATGCCTGATAGGTTTAATGATGCCAACATCCCTAAGCTTTGTAAGCTCGTCCTACATCTTTGGCTATAAGGTTTCATTGATTAGTCTTTGTTTTTGGTGAAATGGCTTCGCTTCAGGCTTCAAAGGGATTTCATGTTGGAACAAGTCCTCCCTATATGCTTTAAGGTGATCATATGACCATGTGAACAGATGCCTATATTTCCTCAGAAAGGCAATTAGCATAATCCTCACATGATGTTTCATCTTCTTTCCAATGTACACCCTTTTAGGTGAGTTCTCCATTCTTAAGTTTATCTCCTCCAATTCCTCCCAAGGAGATGTTTGCTTACTATTTTCTTGTCAGGGCCATTAAATACCATTTCTAGTGCAACAGGTCCCCTGGGAATTTTATTCATTTTCAGCCGAATTATCTCATTCCAAAAAAAATGTTTCTTTGCCATCAACCTCAACAACAAATGAACCAAAGTCAATATCTTGACTTTTCTATTGGTCAATACAATGCAAAAATATTAGAATGTCATTGTCATCATCAAACACCTACCTATTGCAGATTTTGTCAGGTACTGTAGGCCTAGTCTTTATTTCTATACTTGAGACACCATCAAATGTAACATCATCTAGCTTGACAACAATGTTGGCTAGCAAGTCCACACTAGAATTTTGGCTTCTTTCTATCCAGTCTATGCCAAAAGTGTCAAAGGCCTCTATGGTATCCCAAACTGCATTCTTGTATTGCTTAAACCTCTTATTTTTAACAAAAAAACTAGATCTAACTTGGGAGACCACCAATTCAAATCACCTAGTACCCTCAATAACTTGATACCATGCTTGGAAACTAACTTCAATCTAAGAAAAAGGGCTTCATACTCAACAACATTATTTTGTACAGGAAAATTGCAATAAGAAGGAATATTTGAAGGTCTTACCTTGTGGGGTGTTAGGTCTCAAAAATGCAATTTTTGAACCACAAGAGGTTGCCAAGATCTCACAATGTTGTTGGCCAACTAACAAGGCCAACCAGTACAATTGAACCTTCTACTCTTAAGGCTCTACTAAAACTAGGCAGGTGTACCTATATGAATACTATAGATTTGAATTATGCTTGGACTACTTGACTAAAATATCCACAAATGGCAACTTGATAGTGGATAAGTATGATCTAAATTTAGTATAAATTGTATATGCAATGTCAAGGTAAAAATTAATATGTTTAGTTAGGAGATGTAAATAGAATGGATGAAACCTAAAAGGATAAATAAGACCAGTGCCTTGTTGGGTAAAACAGAGTCAAGTGAAAGCCTTAGATGAATGGATTCTATTTGGCAGAGATTCTAATTATTTGGCATATGATATTAGTCTATAACTTGTATAAACATGCAAGAATATAATTACCAAGCTCTTCTTAGTGATCCAAATGATACTTCTAGATTACTATGAATGAATTGAAGGATTTAATCTTTACTTGAAAGAACCAACCAATCACACCACACAAACACAACAAATGTGTATTGATAAACTGAGAATATACATGATATGTCAATTTAAATAACAAAGAAATATCAGCCTTGGAGAAAACTTGATAATATTTTTCAATAAATTTAACAAATAATTGATACCAAAATGGCACCACAAAATCAGAGCTCTTTCATTGATCCTTCAAAGCTTCATACATGCGTCATGGTTCTTTGAAACATTTGAAAATACTATATTTCGTACTATCTACTTTCTAAAATCTTCGTTCCAATCCCTTTTTTGGTTACAAAAACGGATATTTATATACATCAATCGCATGAAAAGATGTGTCCCTTCAGAAGTACCTTAAAAATGAAATACTAACAAAACTAACATTGACTAAACTCTGTTAAGCCATAAATGGACCCTTGACATATGATTTCTGTAGTCTCGACACTCGTGTGTATCTTCATCTCATAGTGCATTGCAGATCACAATCTCCCTCACCACCATCCATTCATTTTTCTCACACGCTTCATCCAACGTTGTATCTTTCGTAGTAGCTATTTTTAAAATCTCCTAGAGTATTAATTCACTCTTGCTCTTCCATGTGGCCATTTCTTTCAACTTACCTCCATCATCAAAGAATGTAGTAAATCCATTCTCAACAACCTCCATCAATTCTTGTGCATCCTCTTGTAACTCCTCAAAGAAACCTCTATGGTTGTCCATAACACAATTAGCATCCTCAATTGCTGCATTATCAAGAGTATCCCGCTGTTTTATTTCCTCAAGTATCTCTTGGATTCTACCATCCACTCTTTTATGTTCTTTTATTGCATCAAAAGACTGTGGGTGTTTTCCCCAAATTTGATTTAAACAAGTGGTTAAAATGGCCTACCTCTTTTTGATTACTGTTGTAAGTGTGTCCATTTTCCCTTGAGCATATGCACTTGATCATTCCCAATGGTATTAACCTATGAAATTTCACCCTAAGTGGACATCTTTCTAGGCCCTATTGCAACATCCACTAAGTCTTTTAGACGCTCATTTTCCCTCAACATTATTCCATTGTTGTTTTTGTACGTTTCCTTCTCTCTGATCAATGCCTGTATTTGGGCTTTATTCAATTTTTCCACATTAAGCCCAATTTCTGTTGTTGCAATTGCATCAGCCTCTCCAACCTTCAAGGTCATGACATGTCCAAATGCTTTCTTAGTGTCAATAACAACTAACCTTTTTATGGGGTGGGTATAAAGCCCAAATCATCAATGTCTCTTCATCAGGATTATATCTTGATGCTATATATACATCTGTTACCTTTTCTATGCTAAGCTTATGTGTAGTATTGTTGTCTTTTAAGAAACTATCAAAAACTAATGCAAAATTGAGGTCTAATCTTGGGAAAATCATGACACTAGCCTTTTCCAAAATTTCTCTCCCTTTCTCAGGGGTCATATTTGTCATCTCTTTCTCTACATCATCTTTCAAACTTTTCAACAATTGCTCTGCATTTCTTGGTGTCATGTTGTCAAACAGTTCTCTTACTTCCTTACCTTTTTGCTTATATAGAAATGTTTTAAATTCTGAAGTTTTTATAAACTCATCATCTGCTATAAAAGATTTATATTCTTCATGTCTTACATCTGTACATACATTTTCCTCAATATTCATTTCTCTGGCAGAGTAGGTATAGCCCTGAGTTCTTGTCCTTAATACCTTACCAAATGAACCTTGGGATATGTTAGCCCTTGATACCTTTTCACTAGAGGATAAAATCTCCATATCCAGCAACTCCTAATTGTGTCGCTCAATTACTACCTTTGCCTCTTTTGCTTCCAAATTTCTTATCATATCATCAAACTGGTATGGCACATGATGATACCCTCCAAAGTTTATCTTCTTCTTAGCCGAGTAGATATACCCTTTTGGGTCAAAATTTTTCCTCAATGGCCCTCTCTTCATATTGTATTTTAATAACCTATAAAAAATCAGGTTATATCCTTCCTTTGCTAACACGGTAAAGTCACCAAAGTACAACGTACTAGGCATAAAATCTTGTTTTCCAAAAGAGCTTAAATTCATGACACTAGAAAAATCCATTTGTCTAACAATCTCCAAGCACACAATTCTGTCTAGAACTATTCTAGGCAAGATAAAAGGAGCATCTTCAAATCCATAGGCCTTAATCATTGTCGCATTCTCTAGAAAATACCAATCCCCCCAATTATGGCTGATTGGTCCATTAAAATCTCTAGGTCTGAGGAACCTCTTTATCTAATCAGATAAGGAATAATCACATGGATGATTGTATAAATTATACAAGGTTTTTACAAATTATTCTTCAAAGTGTACAAAACTAGAATTAGCAAACTTGCTATCCCAAACAGCAGTCCATGACTGAATAGGCAATGACCTGCCTTCTTTATCAACTTGTGAAACTCTCAGCTCCTAGGGCCAAAACCCTAATTCTTGTCGAAGGTATAGCACCAAGTGCATCAACAATGAATAATTCTTGAGGTGCAGGAAAGAGGCTCCATTTTTTATTGCCATCAGCCTTGCGTCGAGTTCTTTAAATACATAAAAGGCATAATCCCAAGGCCCGAAGTTATGATATTGAATATGCTGCTATCACCATAGGCACAATTGCCATATACTCTAGAACCTCCATTCCCAATAGCTGTCCCACTGAAAAATAGGTGTACTTCACATAAGGTTCAAAAAGATCCACCTGAAAAGGTGGTCCCTCATTGTCCTCCATTGGAATTGGTTTTCCACCATGCCTAATTTTGTGTAGGGATAATATCCAACCCTTATAAATGGTTTCCATTCTTCTAAATTCACTCTCGAGCTCTTCACTTACAATTTTCTCATTGCACATCCCTTCTAATTTGAAGACCTCGCTTATTGCATTCTCAGACACATGTATTAATAGATTCCCAGATAGATCACATATGGCCCTATATTTTGGATTATAATGACTGGCCAACATTTTCACCAATTCGACATTAACAAAGACATTAGGGAAAACTAGTTTACCTAAATTGAGCCTCCAGGGGTTACATACGGGCTCAAAATGATTCCTTCGATAGTAATGGAAACTGAATAGTTCATAGCCTCTGATTGGGGTCCACATATCTCCAATGAACTTACATTTATCATCTAATTTATCCACTTCAGCCCTAAGTTGTGCAAAGCGTCTAGCTTTAGGTCCAGAACCGGGTAGCTGGTCTATGAGATCTTGGTTCAATTTTCGCTCAGTGCCCTCCAACTGACTTTCTATTTTTTGCTTTTTCCCTTTTGATTGACTACTCTCCCCATGTTTTCTACCTTTTGATTTCTCTGGACTAGTGCTTTCCATTCTATGAAAATTACAATATTCAAGGGATGAAAGACTTACTGTATTTCGCTTGAAATTCCAATTTGAACGAACGCCCCAATCCTCCGCTAATTCTTCTCCTCTTCCTTGCTGTCAATTTTGCAAAAGAAAGCCCTTAATTGAATTCACCTCAATTCACAAAATATTTTATGTTTTCATGGCACCATTAATGTCTTGGCTATGACACGAGTGAAGAAGGCTCTTTAAAATTCTCATTGTCATATCACACAACATATCAACAAGATATTTTAAATCTTTGGCGTATCCTACTATTCAACTTTCACATATCCACTAAGACATATTGCAGCTCCCCCAACATCACAAGTCTCCTTGACAGTTTCACTTTAATTTTTTGAATGTCGCCATGACTCCCACCGAAGAAAACCCATCGCCATGACTTAACAAATTGAGCCAACAGTTCTCTGCCTTATCCCAAAGGTTCCTCATCTCACCGAGATATTCCCTTTTGTCAACTTAGATCACCAAGATAAAGCAATTGTCTGACCAATGGAATAACACTCGCTCTGACCTTCCTTAGATCTCCCCACTGAGGTTTATTTTACTGATACATCCTCTTTTCGACGAGACCACACACATTGTTCTCCTGAAATTTTAGCTCTATGCACGTTGTCATGCACCACCGTGTCAGTATAACATGGGATGTCGGTAAGACTCCCTAAACTCCTCTCGGCATCATTTGTCTCACTGAACAAGTCTTCCTTTGCATTATCGGCGAGATTGGTAAATGTCTCAGGTTGTCTTTTGGAATCTCACTCCGATGACTCCAGTCTAGTCGATATGTATTCCTTTGCTATGAGTGGTGGGATAAATATAATTTCGATATGACATCACACTGTCACCCCAATAGTCATTGTCCCACTGACAGAATTCGTGAACCCGTGTTCTCCCAACATATGTCCTCATTGACGTGACATAACTTGTTTCTTGTTGATATACTGGAGGAAATGCACATCAGTATCGGTGAGACCTACATCATCTTATGTTGATATGTTCCATATTTCAAAATTTTCAGGGTTAGACAAAATTTATGTGATTATATGATAAAATTTATCCAGATCTTGGTGAGTATGCTATATGAAGATAACTTTAGGACTCCTAGGGACACTAATGAGCATGAATGGCCAGTGAGAATTTTTTCAAAATTTTATAGTTCCAACAGTGGCTCCGTCTAGGGATGAATGATTGTGAGATCATTGCAAGGATCCAGATCTCTGGGTAAGCAAACCAACCTTTATGGATGAAAGCAAGTGGAGATGAACATGATCCTAAATTACTGTACATGGAGAAAGTTTAAATAAAGGAATGTTAGGATTTTCCATGTACTAGCAACTCCTGTACCTTTTATTTCCTATACTACCGTGCATGGAAAATTTATGAAAGGTTTTGTTAAGTGTTGTCCATACATTGACAACCCTTGATCCTTTGTAATTTGCAAGAGAAAAATTTCTTTAGAAATTGCCCATGTACAGGCAACTCCTGTTCTTCACCACTCATATTTTGCAAATAATATGAATCCTCTCCTCATTTACCAATGACAACAAAAGGTCCCAACCACAAAGCTTCAAATTTTCCATGTTTTCCTTTCTCCTAGCACCTAGCATTCCACATCAATACCAGGTCATCCTCTTCAAATTTTCTATTTTTTGCCCCTTTTTCAAACAAATACTTCATTTGTGTTTGTAACTTCATGTTTTGGTTTTGAGCTAGTCTCCTTATTTCTTCAAGCTCTACTAATTTTTCCATTCTCTCTTCCATCGGTTCAGGAACCTCTATGTCTTCTTGAAGGATAAATTTGTAAACTGGTAACAAATTTTGTAAAGGCATTATGGCTTGTGTTCCATATACTAGTTCATATGGGTATTTTCTAATTGCCTTTTTGACAGTGATCCTATCAACCCATATAGCCAATTTTAATTGTGAATGCCATATCTTTTTGTTTCCACCTAGCATTCTCCTTATGATTTTTTAGGAGACTTTTGTTACTGGACTCTGCCTGACCATTAGCTCGCGGATGGTAAGGGGAAGAATAAGAGATAGTAATACCATGCGTACTACAAAAGGTCTTAAACTCATCTGATCTGAAACACATCCCATTGTCTGTGATTAATCTCAATGGTGTACCAAACCTGGTAATGATGTTATCCATTAGAAAATTGATCACAGCTTTACTTGTCACCTGTTTGGTTGGGATTGCTTCTACCCATTTAGTGAAGTAATCAGTGGCTACTAGTATCCATCTATGTCCTCCACTCGATCTCTCTTGTATCTCCCCAATAAGATCAATCCCCCATTGATGAAAAGGGGCTTCAATCTGCATAGGCCTAAGTGGTAAAGCTCCCTGATATTTCATTTTTCTTGAAATTTTTTGACATGCTTCACATTTTCTTACATATGAAAAAGAATCATTAAAATTTTTTGGCCAGTAATAACCTGCCTTGAGAATTTTATGTGCAGTTGTATTTGCAAAATAATGGCCTCCATAGACTCCTTCATGCATTTCTTTCAAAACATGATTAGCTTGTGACTCATCTAAACATAACAACAACATTCCATCTTTGTTCTTCCAAAATAAATCACCTTCTATGAATACATATTTAGAGGCCTGTAGTTTCAAGGTTCTTTTCTGGTTATCATTAAATCCTTCAAGGCACTTTGTGTTTCTAAGGTAATGCATGATGTCTATATACCAAGGTGTATGCTCAATACTTGCAATTGCATTTCTTTCATCTTCCACATTGCAAATTTGATTTGCCTCAATATTTGCTTCTGCCATTAACTTGGCCAATCCTTGGCCTCTTATCAATTTAGTAATTTGTATTTCCATATAATATTCTTGGATTTTATTAATCCACTTGCATCTCTTCCCTGTTACTTTTGATTGTGTTAAAATGTCTTTGACAACTGCGTGAGGAACATAAGCAGTCACTTTGTCTCCAATAAGATATGGTCTAAAAGCTTTTGTGGCTTTTACTAGTGCAAAGGCTTATTTTTCCATTATGTCATATTTCAATTCTGATCCCTTTAATGATTTACTAAAAAAGGACACAGAATGCTCATGACCATCCTCATTTTTTTGTAGCATAACAACAGCTATAGTGTGCAAGGAAGCGAATAAAAATATTTGAAAAGGTTTTGTGAAATCGGGAGATTTGAGGATAGGGGCTTCCTTGATGGCTCTTTTAATGGATACAAAGGCTTTAATGCTTCTGGAGTCCATTCAATTTTTTGTCCTTTCTTTTGCATTTTTGATATGGGCTTAATAATTTCAGCAAAGTTAGACACAAACCTTCTAACAAAGTTAATCTGTCCATAGAATGATTGGATGACTTTGACAGTTTTAGGAATAGGAACCCTATCTATGGCCTCAACTCTCTCAGGATCTATTCTAACTCACTCCTTCGATACAATATGTCCTAAGAGTTTTCCCTCCGTAACAACAAAATGACACTTTTTAGGGTTCAAACTAATGCCATATTCTAAGGCTTTTATGAGTATTTTTTCTAGATGTTCTACATGATCTTCACCCCTTTTTAAGTAAGAAGTAAGGTCATCTTGATATACCACCATTATAGTATTAATCAAGTCTACAAATGCTAAGTCCATAGCTCTTTGAAAAGTCGCTCTTGCATTTGTGAGACCAAAGGGCATTTTCACATAAACATATGTCCCCCATGGAGTTGTGAAAGTTGTCTTGTATTTTTTAAATTCCATGACTTTAACCTGATTATAACCAGACAAACCATCCGTCATAGAAAACAACTCACACCTTGTTACTTTGTGTAGTATAGCCTCCATATTAGGTAGAGGGTAATTATCCTTGAGGGATGCCACATTGAAATTTCTGAAGTCCACACACAGTCTAATATCTTCGTTCTTCTTTCTCACAGGAACTAGGTTTGACACCCATGTTGAATGTCTGACCGGTTTAATGATACCCCCATCTCTAAGCTTTTCCAATTCCTCCTACATCTTTGGTTCTAATGTAGGGTTAATAGATCTTTATTTCTTTCTAAACAGCTTTGCATCTAATTTCAATGGGATTTCATGTTGAAATAGGTCTTCCCTATATGCCTTGAGATCTTCATAAGACCATGAAAATACATGTTTATATTTCCTTAGTAATGAGATCAACATTCTTTGAACTGTCGGGCTTATTTTCTTTCCATTATATAATTTTCTTGGTGCCAGTTCAGTCCCTAAATTTATCTCTTCAATATCTTCCTTCTTAACTGGTGTTTGTTTCATAAGAGATCAATCATTTCCATCATATACTCTCTCCAATGGTACTAGTCCTTTGGGGAGTTTATTAGTTCTAATTTGTAAGACCTTCTTCCCAAATACTGTCTACTCTCCATTTATTTCTTCTACAAAGGCATTAAAGTCAATTTCTTGAGCCTCATATTGGTTTATACAGTGAAGAAACTTCAGGAGGTCAGTGTCCTCATTAAAACCTACCAACTATATATATTGTCAAGCACAACGGGTCTTTTCTTGAACTCAATTTGAGACACTCCTGCCAATGTGATGTTATCCTTTTTTAGTGCTACATTGGCTAGGAAGTCTGCCATTATATTTTTCGACCAATCCACCCAATCTATGGAAAAAGCATCAAATAGCTCGATTGTATCCCATATAGAATTCCTATATTGCTTCAGCCTCTTTTTCTTTGCAACATATTTAGATCTGACTTGTGACACAAGTAGCTCCGAATCTCCAAAAATAGTTAACGGTTTAATTTTGTGCTTGACTGCCATGTTCAAACCAGTTAACAAGGCTTCATATTCCACCACATTGTTTGTACATTCAAATGCCAACAAAAATGAGTATTTAAATGTAGTACCTTTAGGATATATGAAGACTACCCCAACTCCATTACCTTCTTGGCTACATGCCCCATCAAAGTACATTTTCCATACCCCTTGTTGGTTTTCAAAAATATGCTTATCAATTGGGTCTTTGTTTACTAATTTAGGCTGTGATAACTCCACTCTAAAACTCCCCAAATCTACATCACAAAAGCAATTAAGCTGTTCCTGAGGAACACACTCGAAAATTTTATTCATTCTTGGCTCCCTATATAACTTGACCTCTTCACCATTTACTGGTATAGTGGCATATGATAAATCGAACTGGACATTACCCCCCACTGCTGTAGTCCATTGTCTTGATAAAAGAATTCTTTATTATTCCTAAAACCAGAATAGGCCTGCTATCCATGGTGTAACATTTACCTCCTTCTACATCTACCCACATACCAAGCTGTTTCATTACCCCTACTGGCATAATATTCATGGAAGCACCTGAATCTATCATGCAATTTCTTACTAGCCACTTATGAGCAGGGTGGTAAAAAATGGGTCAATTTGTGGTGTATTCATTAAGCAAGCTTTTGGGATTTTTATTTCCTTCTTGTTGTTGGTGGTTTCGGGGATCTCTTTATTTTCAAAGTTTATATTTTGATTCCCCCTAGACATCAATTGAATGGCACCTTCCCTATATTCCTTAATTTTCATCATTTCAAGTAATGGGACAAATATTTTTAGTTGAGATAAGGTTTTTATGAAATCAAAAGATGTACCTTTGGTTCTGATCACCTTCTTTGATTCTATCAATTCTCCTTTGCTTTCTTCATTTTCCTCTTTGCATGTTTGACTTGGCTTTTGCTTCTAGATGGGCATTTCTTTACTTTCCTCTTTAGGAGCCTCATTCTGTTCCTTTTTGTCAGGTTTCTTATCATTTGTCGTTTTTGATGTCTCATTTGGTACCTTTTATATTTTATAAATATTCCTCTTAGGATGCCCTCATCTCTACTCATTGTTATGTTCCTCAATCGATATTTGTTTCTAGCTTCCTCCACTGCTGCAATAGTCAACCTCTCAATCTCTTCTTCACTTGGTCTCCTTATATTGTACCTATTAGTTTGACATGATGCAATAGGGGGATTTTTCTCATTATCACTTTCTTCATGATCAAAGAAAACCTATTGTTCTGCCATATGAATATTGTATTTTTGATGGTCAACATCATACTCATATCCCTCCTCCTCTGAAGATGAATATTCCTGCTTCAAAGCAACAAGGGTGTGGGAAGTTAAATAGACATTTTGGTCTTCATCACCATCATTTTCCAGTGTATCTTCTTTAGGTATTGATTGAGCTATAACACAATGCTCTAGGGAATGTGATGTGTAATACACTGGGCACCAGGGACTCTTATCTACCATATATGCTCCTTCCTTTTCAATGGATCCGGTGTTTCTTTATTTCTCAGTCTATCATTCATCGACTTCCCATCCTTATAGTTTGTATTGTAAGGCATGTCATGTAGCCTTGGTATCTCATTCTTATATGTATTTTCTTGTCTATTTGGGGGAGCATATAGGGGAGCCCTAGGGTTTTCCCTTTTATAAATCATCCCTGTAGCTTTCCTGTTATTCTTAATTGTGAGTGCTATATTTTGGGCTTCAGCCAAACTCCTAGGATCTTTGTTCCTAAGCTCATATCTTGTCTTGGGATCAAAAGCTTTCAAGTAGATGCTCAATGTAGCAAGGTCAGATAGCTTAGATCCACGAGGTATCTTATTATGTAGCTTGGAAAACCTCTAATTAAAGTCATAAGCTGACTCATTTTGATGCTTTTGGATAGTTACCAACTCATGAAAAGCAAACTATGATGCACATTGATTCCTGTATTGTTGGAGGAATTGCTCATAAAATATATGAATAGAATCAATGAATGTTGTCGGTAAATTGTTAAACCAGTCTCTGGTATCTTCAATCAGTGACATCATAAATAATCTCATTTGTACATCCTCATATTGCATATCCAAATTTTGAATAATTGCTTTAAAGTTTCTCAAATGCTCCTCTGCTGTGACTGCACTACTTCCTATGAATTTAGGGACTAAGTTTCTCCAATTGTTATCCAGAGGGTAAGGGTATGTTTGAAATACAATCAAATCAAACTGCCTAATCATGGTTGTATATTGTGGAGGAGGGTTGTGGTAATACTGATGCTGATACAATGGATTACTATTTTCCATGTATTGCTGACCTTGTGGGGTATGTGCTGTTGATAAGGAGGTGGTTGAACTCCCTTATGTTGCGGTGGAGCATTTTAATGTCCACATTGGTTCCTCGGTTGATTCCAATGGGCCTGTGGAGAATTTGATGGTCTCATATTGTTATTTTTATGAGGGGGCATATATTTAGGTGAGTCAGCCATTGGCGTTTTAATTTGAGCCTTTTGCAACTTTAATTTCTCAAATTCTTTCTTTTCCTGAAGCTATTTCTCATATTTTATCCTTAATCTTTCTGCTTCATGCCTCATACATTCTAACTGTGCATCTGCCTCATTTTGGGTCATGATTTCATGATTTTCTTCAGATGTTTCTTCATATTCAAGTCCCTCCTCAAAAAGTGCTACTCTCTGCTCAAATTCAAACTCTCTTCTTTTCTTAGCCTCAAAATCAGCCATGAACTCATCATCCTTCTCATGATTCATTTGCCAGAGGGGGTTCCTCTTCTCTTCTGGAGTGTGGAGTTCTTTAGATGGGTTGTTTTGATTTGTTAATGTGTCATATGAATTATGTGTTTCCACTGGTGGTTTTGATGTTTTGTTTCTTGTTGCTGGGCCCCAGTCATCAGACACTTTCTTGCCCTGATCATTTTTAGAGTTCCACTTACTTTTATCATTAGGACCATCATTATCTTTATATAAATATCTTCTTCCCTACATATTGTGAGTAATTGTGATGGTCTGAACTCTAGGTCGATTCCTTTCTGATTTGTATCTTATTGTATCAGTCTCAATGCTTTTGTTCATTCAGAGTTGCCACCAACCTTTTCTAAAAGTGAGAAAAATGTTATTATTTCACCCAACGGAGTCAGTTTTCAAATTTCTTTAATTATGATTCTCTTTTAATGACTCTATATGGAAAGGTTGTCTACCACAGGATTTCTCTTAAGTTTCCCTAGTAGAGTCGTCAATTTGTTAGGTCTAAAAAACATAGGTTTTGAACCATGAGAGGTTGCCAAGCTCTCATAACGTTGTTGGCCAACTAACAAGGCCAACCAATACTGTTGAACCTTCTACTCTTAAGGCTTTGCTAAACCTAGGCGGGTGTACCTATATGAATGTTGTAGATTTGAATTATGCTTCCTACTTGACTAAAATATCCACAAATGGCAACTTGATAGTCGATAGGTATGATCTAAATTTGGTATAAATTGTATATGCAATTTCAAGGTAGAAATTAATATGTTTAGTTAAGAGATGTAAATAGAATGGATGAAACCTAAAAGGACAAATAAGACCAGTGCCTTGTTGGGTAAAATGGAGTCAAATGAAAGCCTTAGATGAATGACTTCTATCTGGCAGAGATTCTAATTATTTGGCATATGATATTAGTCTATAACTTGTATAAACATGCAAGAATATAATTACCAAGCTCTTCTTAGTGATCCAAATGATACTTCCAGATTACTATGAATGACTTGAAGGATTTTATCTTTACTTGAAAGAACCAACCAATCACACCACACAAACACAACAAATGTGTATTGATAAATTGAGAATATACATGATATGTCAATTTAAATAACAAAGAAATATCAGCCTTGGAGATAACTTGATAATATTTTCAATAAATTTAACAAATAATTGATACCAGAAGGGCGCCACAAAATCAAAGTTCTTTCATTGATCCTTCAAAGCTTCATACATGCATCATGGTTCTTTGAAACATTTGAAAATACTATATTTCCTACTATCTACTTTCTAAAATCTTCGTTCCAATCCCTTTTTTTGTTACAAAAATGGATATTTATATACACCAACTACATGAAAAGATGCGTCCCTTTAGAAGTGCCTTGAATATAAAATACTAACAAAACTAATATCGACTAAGCTCTGTTAAGCTATAAATGGACCCTTGACATATGATCTGTGTAGTCTCGACGCTCGTGTGTATCTTCATCTCCTAGTGCATTGCAGATCACAATCTCCCTCACCACCATCCATTCATTTTTCTCACACACTTCATCCAACGTTGTATCTTTTGCAATGGTTGTTTTTAAAATCTCTTGGAGTATTAATTCACTCTTGCTCTTCCATGTGGCCATTTCTTTCAACTTACCTCCATCATCAAAGAACGTAGTAAATCCATTCTCAGCGACCTCCATCAATTCTTGCGCATCCTCTTGTAACTCCCTAAAGAAACCTCTATGCTTTTCCATAACACTATTAACATCCTCAATTGCTGCATTATCAAGAGTACCTCACTATTTTATTTCCTCAAGTTTCTCTTGGATTCTACCATCCACTCTTTTATGTTCTTTTATTGCATCAAAATACTATGAGTGTTTTCCCCAAAGTTTATTTAACCAAGTGGTTAAAATGGCCTGCCTCTTTTTGATTAATGTTGTAAGTGTGTCCATTTTCCCTCGAGCATATGCACTTGATCCTTACCAATGGTCTTGAACTTGTGAACTTTCACCCTGAGTGAGCATCTTTCTAGGCCTTGTTGCAACATCCACTAGGTCTTTTAGATGCTCATTTTCCCTCAACATTCTTTCATTGTTTATTTTGTATGTTTCCTTCTCTTTGATCAATTCCTGTATTTGGGCTTTATTCAATTTTTCCACATTAATCCCAATTTTCGTTGTTGCAATTGGATCAGCCTCTCCAACCTTCAAGGTCATGAAATGTTTAAATTCTTTCTCAGTGTCAATAACAACTGACCTTTTATGGGGTGGGTATAAAGCCCAAATCATTAATGTCTCTTCATCAGGATTATATCTTGATCCTGTATATACTTCTATTACCTTTTCTATGCTAAGCTTATGTGTAGTATTGTTTTCTTTTAAGAAAATATCAAAAACTAATGCAAAATTGAGGTCTAATCCTGGGAAAAACATGACACCAGCCTTTTCCAACATTTCTCTCCCTTTCTCAGTGGTCATATTTGTCATCTCTTTCTCTACACCATCTTTCAAACTTTTCAACAATTGCTCTTCATTTCCTGGTGTCACGTTGTCAACTAGTTCTCTTACTTCCTTACCTTTTTCCTTATATAGAGATGTTTTGAATTATGAATTTTTTATAAACTCATCATTTTCTATAAAAGATTTATATTCTTCATGTCTTACATCTGTACATACATTTTCCTCAATATTCATTTCTCTGGTAGAGTAGGTATAGCCCTGAGTTTTGTTCCTTGATACCTTACCGGATGAACCCTGGGATATGTCAGCCCTTGATACCTTTTCACTAGAGGATAACATCTCCATATCCAATAACTCCCGATTGTGTCACTCAATTACCACCTCTACCTCTTATGCTTCCAAATTTCTTATCATATCATCAAATTGGTATGGCACATGATGATACCCTCCAAATTTTATCTTATGCTTGGTCGAGTGGATATACCCTTTTGGGTCAAATTTTTTCATCAAATGCCCTCTCTTCATATTGTATTGTAATAACCTATCAAGAATCAGGTTATATCCTTCCTTTGCTAACACAGTAAAGTCAGCAAAGCACAACATACTGGGCATAAAAGCTTGTTTTCCAAATGAGCTTAAATTCATGACACTAGAAAAATCCATCTGTCTAACAATCTCCAAGAAGGAAATTCTATATGGAACTGTTCTATGCAAGATAAAAGGAGCATTTTCAAATCCATAGACCCTAATCATGGTCACAATCTCTAGACAATACCAATTCCCCCAATTATAGCTGATTGGTCCATTAAAATCTCTAGGTCTGATGCACCTCTTTATGTCATCAGATAAGGAATCATCACATGGATTATTTTATAACTTATACAAGGTTTTTACAAAGTATTCTTCAAAGTGTACAAAAATGGAATTAGCAAACCTGCTATCCCAAACAGCGGTCCATGACTGAATAGGCAATGGCCTACCTTATTTATCAACTTGTGAAACTCTCAGCTCTCGGGGCCACAACCCTAATTCTTGTCCAAAGTATAGCACCAAGTGCAACAACATTGAATAATTCCTGAGGTGTAGGACAAAGGCTCCATTTTTTATTGCCATCAACCCTGCGTCGAGTTCTTTAAATACATAAGAAGCATAATCCCAAGGCCTGGAGTTACAATATTGAATATCTTCTGCTATCACCATAGGCACAATTGCCATATACTCTGGAACCTCCATTCCCAATAGCCATTCCACCGAAAAATAGGTGTACTTCAAATAAAGTTCGAAAAGATCCACATGAAAAGGTGGTCCCTTATTGTCCTCCTTTGGAATTGGTTTGCCACCATGCCTAATTCTGTGTAGGGGTAATCTCCAACCCTTATAAATGGTGTCCATTCTTTTGAATTCACTCTCAAGCTATTCACTTACAATTTTCTCATTGCACATCCCTTGTAATTTGAAGACCTCGCTCATTGCATTCTCAGACACATGTATTAATGAATTCTGAGATAGATCACATATGGCCCTATATTTTGGATTATAATGACTGGCCAACATTTTCACCAATTTGACATTAACAAAGACATAAAAGGAAAACCATTTTACCTAAATTGAGCCTCCAAGGGTTACATACGGGCTCAAAATGATTCCTTCAGTAGTAATGGAAACTAAATAGTTCATAGCCTCTAATTGGGGTCCAAATATGTCCAATGAACTTACATTTATGATCTAATTTATCCACTTGAGCCCTAAGTTGTGTAGAGCGTCTGGCTTTAGGTCCAGAACTAGGTAGCTGGTCTATGAGATCCTGGTTCAATTTTCGCTCGATGCCCTACAATTGACTTTCTATTTTTTCCTTTTTTCCTTTTTATTGACTACTCTCCCCATGTTTTCTACCTTTTGATTTCTTTGGATCAGTGCTTTCCATTCTATGAAAATTACAATATTCAAGGGATGAAAGACTTAGTGTATTTCGCCTGAAATTCTAATTTGAACAAATGCCCCAATCCTCTGCTCATTCTTCTCCTCTTCCTTGCTGTCAATTTTGTGAAATAATGCCCTTAATTGAATTCACCTAGATTCACAAAATCTTTTATGTTGTCATGGTGCCATTAATGTCTTGGCTGTGACACGAGTGAAGCAGGCTCTTCGAAATTCTCGCTGTCACATCATGCAACATATCGACAAGATATTTTAAATCTTTGGCCGATCCTTCTATTCAACGTTCACATATCCACTAAGACATCTTGCAGCTCCCCTGACATCACAAGTCTCCTTGATAGTTTCACTTTAATTTTTTGAATGTTGCCATGACTCCCACCGAAGAAAACCCATCGCCATGACTTAACAAATCGGGCCAACAGTTCTTTGCCTTATCCCGAAGGTTCCTTGTCTCACTGAGATATTCCCTTTTGTCAACTCAGATCGCCAAGATAAAGAAATTGTTCGGTCGATGGAATAATACTCACTGTGACCTTCCTTAAATCTCCCCGCTAAGGTTTATTTTATTGATACATCCTCTTTTCGGTGAGACCATGCACATTATTCTCTCGAAATTTTAGCTCTATGCACATTGTCATGCACCACCTTGTTAGTATAACATGGGATGTTAGTAAGACTCCCCGAACTCCTCTCGGCGTCATTTATCTCACCGAACAAGTCTTCCTTTGCTTTATCAGCGAGACCGGTAAAGGTCTCGGATTGTCTTTTGGAATCTCACTCCGATGACTCCAATCTAGCCAATACATATTCCTTTGCTAAAAGCGATGGGATAAATACAATTTCGATATGACCTAACACCATCATGCCGATAGTCATTGTCCTGCCGATTGAAACCGTGAACCCCTGTTCTCCCGACATATGTCCTCATCGACGAGACATAACCCGTTTCTTATTGATATACTGGAGGAAATGCACATCAGTATTGGTGAGACCTGCATCATCTTATGCCGATATGTTCCATATATCAAAATTTTTAGGGTTAGACAAAATTTATGTGATTATATGATAAAATTTATCCAGATCTTGGTGATTATGATATATGAAGACAACTTTAGGACTCCTTGGGACACTAATGAGAATGAATGGCTAGTGAGATTTTTTTCAAAATTTTATAGTTCCAACATGGGGAAACAAGACTAATGCCAGCACCCGATCCATCCTTAGAACATGCCCCATCAAAATACATAGTCCATAGAGCATCCTCATGTAAATCATTGGCAACTTCTTGGAAAATTGGTGCAGGTTCTACATCCTCCTCTAGTAGTTCTTCTTCAACCCGAAAGGAATCCAAATCGGTATCCACAAAATGAATCCTTATCGATTCTTTTGGTCCTTCCACGTGCTCAATCATATGACATATTCTAGGCTCCCTTACAATCTTAACATCCCTTTGGTCAATCGAAAAAGTGGCAAATGATAGGTCACATTGTATAATCCCACCCATAGAAGCACTCCATTGTTTGGATAATAGCATCCCATATGTCGGTGGGATGTCCACCACTATGATTCTCTGGTAAATAATTCCTTTTCTGGGAATGATACCAATTTGTATGGAACTCTATTTATTATCCCTATAATGAGCACCTCCCTTGAATCCATAGCATAGCACTTTCCATATGTCTTGTCTACTTTCAAACCAATTTCCTCCGATGATTTTTACTAGCATCACATTGCTTGAGGCCCCTAAATCAATCATACAATTTCTAAGAATCTTACTATCAATGATTAGGCTTAGATAAAAAGGGTTAACTTGGCTAGGGTTAGTAGTAATGGTAGTTCCTAGATATATCTTAGGGTTTTCATCTATCACTACTTTGACTTCTACATCCTTCTCCTGACTTTTACTTGTTCTAGGTCAATATTCAATCATTTTTCTATTACCACTTGTGACAATACTATTGATAAACGCAACATTCTTATCCTTATGTTCATCAATTCTCATAATCTCTAGTAATGGAACTAAGACTTTGACCTAGGATAGGACCTAGAACATATCCATCGAGGAATAGCTTGGTAATTCAGGGAGGATGAATTCTCCAGGACACACCTTCCCACCTTGTCCTATAATCTTTTCAACCTAGGGTTTATCATCCTTAGTTTTCTTGGCTGGGGGGTAGTTTCACCATCAGTTTTTGCTTTATTGTTCTTCTTGGCCCAAATCCTTATATCATCTTTCTTATTTGCTGAGCTAGATCCTTTGTTTTTTTCTTTAACAAACATGCTACCAGGGGTACCCTGGTCACGAAGTTCATAGTCCTATTCCTCAATTGGAGATCACTCCTTGCTTTAGCAGCTAATGCAACTATATATCTTTCAATTTCTTGATTTGAAGGTCTCCATTGAATGAAATTATCTGTCTCCAAAGTGTATATAGTGCAATCATTTTCTATTTCTTCTTTTGAAAAAACCTGATGTTGATGCAGACTAGCTTCCTACTATTTCACATCTACATCGTTAGTATCAACATCATCATTGGAAGAATACTCACCACAGTCAAGGTCAGACTTAATCATGAACACATTTTCCATTTTTTCATGGTGTTGAGGAGAATCGGACTCTCCCTGGTCATCTTGAGCATCTTCTATAGATCTTGCAATGACACATTACTGTGATGAGTGCGGCATCTGGCATACTTCACACCAAGGAAGATCATCAAGAGAATTAGTAGAATTCCTCTGCAAAGGATCAGGTGTGGTCTAAACATTTTTTTGATTGTTTTGAATAGGCTTCCCATTGTGCCAGTTTGTATGATAGGGGAAGTCTTGTAGCCTTTGAGGCCTCTCATTCCTCTAGAATTATGGCTTATCATTCTTGCCAGCCTTTAGCAGACTGAGAACTTGATCTAATTTCTCATCAGGGGCTGCAACTTTATTTATCTTTTCATTCTGGGTCCTTAGGTTCTTCAAAAGCTTAGAATCATCCCATCTTCCCACCTTACTAGAGGCTTTTCTATTATTCTCAATATTCACCACCATCTTGTAAGCCTCCCTCAAATGTTGTGGGTTTTTATCTCTGAGACGGTAACACATCTTTGGATCATAACCATTACAATATACAACTAATCATGCATTCTCATTAGGCCTTAGATAAGCATGGAATTTATACATTTCCTTTAAAAACCTAACATTAAGCTCAGTTTCTAGTTCATTATGCCCTTTAGTTATGTTATTGAAATCATTAAGTCTAAAGTGTGGATCAATCTGATCCCCATATCGCTCCCTAAAAATGCGGTAGAAAGAATCCTTTGAATCAATGCTTGCATCTGGTAGAATTTTGTACTAGTCCCTAACATCTTCTATTAAGGACTACATAAAATACTTCATGGCGACATCTTCATCCCATAACTCAAAATCCTCAATGAAGCTTTGGAAAGATTTCAAATGGTCTTCACCACTAAGAGAATTGTTGCCAGTGAACTTGGGTACATATTTCCTTGCATTGTTTGGAACTGGATTTGGGTATCCAAGAATATTTTCCAAACACAACTGTTTATACTTGTCTGTATGCAAAAACCTTCTCCCAAAAGGTTCTTCCTCATTATTCTACTCATCATAATTCCTTCTCCTT
Source organism: Sequoiadendron giganteum (assembly GCA_007115665.2). Taxonomy (NCBI): domain Eukaryota; kingdom Viridiplantae; phylum Streptophyta; class Pinopsida; order Cupressales; family Cupressaceae; genus Sequoiadendron; species Sequoiadendron giganteum. Next base: position 90,026,800 of record CM021103.1, on the reverse strand, counting down.
TCATTATTACCCTTAGGTTTTCTATATTGGGAATCATGTCACTGGTTAGAATGGACTGTTCTAATCTTGTCTTCAGGCTGGGAGGATGAACTAGAGGGGATCCCATTAGGGGATATTTTCTCATATAGGTGGGAGCCCTGAGCTTTAGGAACTGGAGCCCTCATAGTAAACTCTAAGATACTAAGTTTCTTCTTCATCTCATTATTTATAGCAAGTAATTACATCTCCTTTGTTTTCCTCTCGAGGTCTTCATTCTCTTTCATCAACTTCTGAATCAAGGGGATAGACTCATCCCTCGGTATACACTTCTTAGGATGACCTCCCTTATTTATCTTGACTCTCTCCATGGGTTTCTTTCCTTTATCAACATTATAGGAACCATGGCTTGTGTTTTTGGGTTGAGGGTCAACTAGGGTAAAAATATTTTCAGCATTATTATTTTGTGAGTTTACAATAGTACTATCAGTAGAAGAGATTTTAGGGACTTTGGACACAATTTCCTGAACAACCAGACTAGTTGTTTGAATAGTCTCAGTTGCTAACCTATCCAATTCTTCCATCTCCTCAAATTTCCTTTGCAACATATCTCTCTGAATTATTGCATCCCTAATCCTTTTCTTTTTCTTCGCCTCCCTCTTTTTCCTATTTTCACTACACTTTGAGGCTCTTTCATTAAGTAGTCTCATATGTTTGAGAAATTCTTCCTCTTCTAGAAAATTTGAATCACCATTAGATGTTATTATAACATCATCCTAGTTAGGGGTAATATTATAGGATTATTCATCATCTTCCGTCAACAAATCTAAAGGGATAGGGGTATAGTGATAAGAATTGAGAGTTAATTGTCCCTCAATCCGAGCCCATCTAGCATTAGCATTATCTCTTTGTATTTTGTCCCTTTCCCTCCTTTCCATGGATTTTAATCTAGGGTCAGAGGATTGCTCATCCACAACAGATTTCATGTAAACTTCCCCAATCTCAGTAGAACTGTGATCACCAAAATCTAACAAATTATTTTTACATTCTGAATTAGAACTAGAATGAACACTACATTCAGGAAGAGGGTGAGGAGTAGAATTACATTTTTTAGTATCCTTTTCCTTTACCCATTTCCCATGTGGATTCATAGACTTGGGAAATTCTCCTTCAAACTTTTGCTCTAGATGTTTCCTCATGTGGCCCCGAGTTCCCCGAATTTGTATTTGGATTGTCTTTACGTCCACCAACCTTTTTAGTATCTTTCTCTTCTTCTTCACTACTTCCTTAATATGCTTAAATACCAGTTCACACTAGTGCAGAGAGTTTAGATTCGCCACCCAAATTCCTTGGGACCAATTTGTAGCAATTATGTTACAATTTATGCAAATCTTTCCAAGTTCTTGGATATACAGACAAACTTTGACAAATTCCATATGTTTCTAAATGAACCTCAGGAAACCTAACATGAACCTTAATGAGAGATATGGTAAAGAATTCAAAAAATATTAAGTAATACTTCAAATAAATTGACTCTATACAAGAATATCACTACATAATATAGTGATATTTCATAAGGCATTCTAGACACTAGCTATTTCACACTTATTCCCCAGTAGAGTCACCAATCTATTGGCTTTTTTTAAAATCCAACTAGATCTCACAGGTAGCCTATGGACTTGCCACTTCCAATGGTCAGCAGCCTACAAGGGGTTGGCCAATGAACAAGAGAAAGCAATTTAGCTTTCCTCCTGCACTTCAGGATCTGCAAAACCTGGGAGGCTGATCCCACAATGTATTTATAACATTAGTTCATAATACCTCCACATACATTATAAATTCAACATATACATCCTCAAATCGAGAATTAGAGTACAATGATTTGCGAGAATTTGGAAAATCCTTCACACTCGGTGACTCAAAGTAGAGAATGGGAAAATAATTGATAACCATGATAATCATCATCATTATAAGAAAAATTTGATTCAAATGAGTTGTTCTTTGACATAATTTAATTAGCCAGGTACACCAAAATTTAACTGATGCATAGAATAGTGCCTTACCATAGGGTGATGTGGTCAAATTTGCAAATAACAATAACACAACAATTATAGCATTAAAATTGACATACTATTATGGATTTGCATTACAAATTCATAACTCAAAAGATATACAAAAAAAATTCTTAGAGATACTATGTCACGATACATGAGTCAGTGATTGCACTATAGCATTTAATCAATTCTTTGAATTGAAGCATGTAATGCAAACACACATCTAATCACAACAATCAAAGACCAATCAAATAATCCTTAACTATTTCATCGCTAATTCATAAATCACTTCATAGGAGAAAATCTTCCTTGAATCTTCCATTAAATGATGCCAAAATTCTATAATTATTGTAAAACTTTTAAGCTACTTGTAAATATGAACTTATAATCCTTGACTCAGCTATCAATTCTATATACTTGCCTATTTTCTAGTAATGTTCTCAAAGGAGTACCTGAGACCCAAAAAAGTTTCAAAGGCCTCTGCACAATAGCCTTGAATTCCCTTTTATGAGATTAAGGGAGAAAAACAAGCATCGGGCTATTGGCATACCGAATTAAATTTCATATTACATTCTGCTATATTTCATTTCATTTCAACCCCCTAACAGTTATATTTGCATTCCACAAAATGGGGGGAAAGAACCAATAGAAAAACATTCAGACTAGCATACAAAACCCGCTCACATGCTATTTTAAAAGTCCATGTCACAGCGTTACTCAAAAGATGAATCAAATTAAAATAAAAAAGAGAAAAGAGCAGAGTAAGGGAACCTTGATTGGATCTCCACGTGTATATTTTTCTAAGAGGATATATATTTCTTTGTGCAAATGTTTTTTCAAAGTCCATACCTATATTATACTAGACCATGTTCTATATCCATCTTACCACCCCCTTTGTTGTTTACTCAACATATTTATCCAACCAATCCCTATACTCCTCCTCAATAGGCTAATTATCATCAAGCAACTTGTGTACTTTGAAATTATAAGCATTATATCTTGCATCTAGTATGAATCAGGTCTCTTTCACAAAAGTGTCCATTCCTATCTTAATTTTGATAAAGTTATCAATCACATCATTTAATACTGATAGATCTAGTTTATTCTCAACATACACCACTTCAGGACACTTAGCCATCTGATGCTTGAACAAATCTCTCCATGAGTCATAATCTTTTAACTCCCCTTATTCATTGAGAATCAAGGGCATGCCTTGCTCCTCCATTTCCATGAAGGCCTTCACCTTTCCTCGCAATAATCCCCAAACTCTTTCATGGAAACCTATAATTTCTCCAATAGTCTCAATCCTTTTGATTGATTCATGGAGTTTCTTTGCGGCTTCAGAATCTCCTTTTGCAATTGTCTGAATAGACTGCTTAACCTGCTGCTCCACTTATTCTAGGTTTTCATGAAAACCTCTTGAGTACTCTGAAACCTCTCATATGATTCATGGACACATTTATATGTTAACCATGTAGTCTCTGCCTTTGAAGAGATCCTATGCCATCTGTAACTGAGGAGACCCTCAACCATATCTTTTGAAATAATGCTCATGCCTTCTTGGAGCTTGTTGTTCTCAAACATGGTTGCCTGAAGCTCCTTCTTCAATGCACTGATTCTCCATTTCAGAGTATCCTTATCCTATGGTGAAGTATTAGATGGAGAGGTTGGGAGTTCCTTTTGGCTAGCCTTGGCGAGAGTAACCCTTACTTTGTTATGCTCCTCAACTAGCTTGTTGTGCTTGTCCAACAATTTTGAGTACTTAGCCTGACTAATCTCTGCAGTATCAAGACAACATAGCTGAATGCATTGTCAACCTCGCACCTTGTGGAGTTGTCATCTCTGAAGCTCTTCCAATAATTACATCTCCCAAGAGCCCAGTCATTGTTCTACTGAGTACACATCTCCCTGAATATGGAGTTAGAGACCAAATAGCTAGTGCATGCAAACTGGGGTTGAAACCTAAACCAAAGGTCTTTTCATCAAATTTTTCCTCAGACATTGAAGCATTTGGGTCACTTTTAATTGAATCCAAGGCAATTATGGAGGAAAAACTCCAACCAAGCATAACCATCATTCCATTATCTTTAACTAACCTCCTGGCCTCCACTAGATTCATTTGGGTGATCTCTTGAGAAATCTCATCGTCAATATGCTTTTTCACCTCTTCCTACTTAGAAGGATCATCTACCTCTACTGCTACTTGTATCCTATCATTTATTTCCTGAGCCTTTAACTCAACAATGAATTCCTTTGAAGCCACAAAAGAGTCATCTTCCAAGAATTCAGCACAAGCTAAAAGCCTTGCATCATTATCCTGGCTTTCATCATACTCCCAAGGCACTAACCTATCATTTGGGAAAAAAGGTTCCATTGCATCTCCAACATCAGGGTAGGAGAATTCTTGTTCTACTCGGTGCTCAATGAGATCTGACTGAGTAGAAGGTTGGTGTACATCTGCTTCAACATACTATGTTTCACCAATATATTCAGGGGGAAATTCCATGGTAGGGGTGTCCTCAACATCTAATGGTTGTTTCTTAACCCCTGGTGCCAATAAATCCTTTGATTGGCCACTAGTCTTCATCAAGTGCTCCTGTACAAGGAAACTTGGGCCAATTCCTCTACTTGTTTCACCTTTTCTAAGAAAGTACCATCACTGAAATCACTGAGGAGTAATTCAATTTTGGTAAACTTGTTAGCAATGTGCTTATATGGAATTTCATAAAAGGAGTTCTTTCTAAGATCTCTTTGCTCTACTTCAACAATTTTTAGCCATACATTTCCCCTATCATGAGCAACCATTATCGTTAGCAAGTTTCTTGCCACATCTTCTTTAAAAATAAAGTCATGGAGCCCATATCCCGATATTCCTCATTTAATATTCTCTTTGTCAATGACCCCTTCAGGATCAAACCTTCTAGTAGGGGCTACATTCATCCTCAAATTATTCACCATTATACCAAAAACCTCATAGGCCTCCTTAGCAGTGATAACAAAATGATCAAAAGAAAAGGTGGTCACAATGATAGAGGCCTTCCTGAAACCCCTAAAATTTTTTATCACTATTACCCATTTGCCACATGATTTCCATGAATTCCAACCTATCAGAGACATATGTGGGTAGTACATGTGGGGCCATAGTAGTTCCATAACACCTGATAATAGTGAATTTTCCATTCAAATACCAATCTCCCCAATTACATTCATAATTGGGGTCATCTCCACATTCCTTTGGCCTTAACAAAGCTCTGATTGTTTTAGAAATCCTCTCCTCTGGCCCTACCCCCATTTGCACCAGAATAGTGTACTTTATTGTATTATAGAATAGGGTGTAGTCTGAAGTGGGACAATGCAAATCCCAGTTGCAAGTCCACATCTGTACAGGTAATCTATGGTTGTTGTCATCTACCCACCTCAATTGTAGATATCTATTGAAAGCCTCCCTTCCTTGATATAGGAGCATGTGCATTAACAAAGAGTACTCCCTAAACATCAATGGGGTTCTTCTCTCTTTTATCCTTATTAAGTCATAATGCATTTTCTCAGCAACACAGCGAGCATGGTCGAACCACTTGTGCTGATACCTATGTTGGATATCCATAATCATAGCCAAAATGGATGATGGTATCCTTCCATCACATTTAATCCTAAGCACCTGGCACAACATGAAATATGTATGCCTAAAGTAGTCGATAAATTCTTCACAATCCAAGGGTTTGAACTCCTTGATTGGAAATGTGGAACCCTTTTCTCGCCTATACTTAGGTAATTCAACTTTTCTTTACCCAACCATATGGGCATTATAATGTTTCTGCAAGTTCTCCATGCTGTTTTTTTGTTAGCATCAGGGTTCATGTTAAATAATTCTATGACTTTGCTCCTCTTTATCTCCAGGAGGTTTTTACCAGACATATCAGTAATAACCCTATTAACATTGTCATACTTGTTTGTGAGTTGCAACATTAAGTCCACTTCCATAAAGGCATTCGGGACAACCAACTTTCCTAGGTCATACCCAAAACATTTCGGCTAGGGTGTAGAGAATCCCTCCTTGTAAAGGAATTCACAAATAACTCTCATCCTAACTCTGGCACAACAATATCACCAATCCTTACTATGAGGTCTTTAAAATTTGAGGTTAATGCCCCATCTCTTGTGGCTTTTCTGTCACTTTCTTTGACATCCAGAGGCTGAAAATTGTCCATAAAATGGATATAATTCTTTGGATACCCTTTCTTCTTGTCAAGGCCTTCAAATTCATGTACTATTTTGTGGGAGGCCTGTTGCCTCTTTCTCTTTGACATGGGTTGAGAGGTTGATGACTCAACTGGTTGGCTCATCCTTTCCTTAAAATAGGGTTTCATTCTCAATTACAATTTCAACTAGGTTTCAAATTGAAGATGTAAACTTAACAATTGCAATTGCAAAGTAATACTAACTTTTCAATATCATCCTAGCCTAGAATATACACTAATTCATACAATATAGAAAAACCCACTTTAACCCCAACGTATAATTATGGACATACAAAACATAGAGACAATTGACCAAGAGAATAAGATTTTCAGTATTCAATAGAGACTTACTCGGGAAGCGACCACTATAACCTTGCTTCGCTTTCATCTCTACCTCATCACTACTTCTTTTAGCTTCTCATAAGAAAGGTAGACAATGAAAACATAAACCTTATACAATTATTCAGACTAGTAAAAGAAACATTAATTGCACAAGGAAGCTCCCACGAGTGAAAACACCCACTCTGTCAGTTGCCCATTTTTGTTTGAACACACACCATTGATTTACAGGCTTGAAAACTTAATCCTGCAGTTCATGCGTATTCACCACCTCATAATGTCCTTTCAGCGACATGGTACGTACCAAGCGATGGGTGAGGTAGATAATACATGTCACCCTTTTGGATATGGCATTGGGCATCGCTGCTCCCAAGTCCACTTTAGGACTTCAACTAGTGATAGTGGGGAGGGCAACGGTGAGATATGAGCCATTGATATTTGATAGAAGGATTCTAGCAATTGATTTTACTTTTTATTGCTCATTGCTTGACCCATCCATGACCAAGGTGAACCAGCGAAACACTATATCCCAGCGATGGAAAATGACTTGCATATCGACGGTTGTGGTTTCTGCTTCAACCTGTACAAAACAACCAGCGATAATTAAAAGGGTAGCGATGGGTCAAAATGTTGACTGCATCGCTCATCAGGTGTTACCTCCCCATGGATACAACTAAACATGCGAGGGGTTAGGGGCGACCACTAGGAAGAAAAGGAAGGGCATCACTCATCACTGGCTACACAAGGGACTTTGAAAACAAACGAGCAATAGGCGATGCAAACACTTAGAACCCAACTTAAGGAATACTTTCAACACGTACGCCTAAGGTTGTTTTGGAAAGACCACCTAGTCACGACGGAAAGGATAATGAAAGGGGTCAGTAAACCATGAGACCTAAGGCCATGAGGGAATAAGAAAAATATCGGGAAATAGATACAACCTGTCAACTCAAAAATAGAAGCCCAGATACCAAATAAGGGTGCGAACATGAATAACTTGTAAAACCTCAACCCTAGGGCCAGAACTATCAGGGTTTAGTCATAAACATTCAGTGGAACCAGGAAACATTCAGGGGTTCCACCAGATATAACATAGCAGACTTAAATGTATACCTTTTATTTTTAATTGCAAACACAATCTCAACTCTACGTGATTGAGCTGGAAGAAAAATCAGGTATCATTTTTGGCAACATCTGCTATATGTTTTCCTACTAAACATCTTGACCAGTTCCCCAAGCTTATCCATTGGGAATATAGTCACTTAGAAAACTGACAAGACTTAAAAAATAACTTGTACATTTTTGTAACTCATCAGATCAGTGCATGATACCTTGAAAACTTATTCCAAAGACCAAAACTTCATATCAGAACTACTAAACTATGCGAAATAGCACTTAGAGGAAAATAAAACTAAAATTGAGCTGAAACTTATTCTAAGCTACTCTAAACAACAACAAGGCCTAGTCAAACAAAACCATTGACTGGATTTGTGAAATAACTACTCCTCCTAACCAACAAAGGATGCATTACTTGATCATGCATTGTTGAAAAGATATGAAACACAAGCATATATTCAATAGGTTGCTATAATGCTTCATGAAAAATGAAAAAAAATCACTTATGCTTTGATTTTGATCATGGAAAATGTTGTCTTGGACTGGGGAAGTGAGCTAAATCTGATCACTTTCAGCTGCAACTCTAAATTCCACGCTTTCTTCAATTGCATCCTCATGCTTGGGTGAAATAATGATCCATGGAACTTCATTGGTCTCCATACTGGCTAAAAATCTAGGATAGGACAACCTCTTGAATGGATAAAACTTGGAATCCCATTGCTAGCTGCTTCTCTTCCTTCCTATTTTTCATGTCTGTCTTGCTTCATGGCTAAGTTTGGACTAGAGAGAAGACAATATGAATTGTTAGAAATAGTAGTATTACCTTCACCTTGCACAATAAATTTCCATGTTTATTTCTCCTCCATGGTTAATGGAAAATCCTCTTCCACTAGGGTAGCTAATAACTCATCAAAGCTATTAGCTCTTGGAAGGCTCTTAGGAACAGTTGGTTCAAACTCAAAATCCTCATTATTTCTCAAGGAGGTACACTCCAAATCAATATTTTATTCTTCAATGAAGGAAGAATTTTTTTCAAACAATGAAGTAGCCTCTTGAAAGAAAATTTCAATTGATATATTAGCCTCCAACTCTTTTGTACAAAAGAAAGGAAACTCCTCTAACCAACTAAGACCTTCCAAATTATTTTCATGAGAAGTTTCTTGACCTGAGAGAATGAACTCCTCTTTATCAAGACTATATTCCTCCTGTTGCTAAAACACTTGTTCAAGCTTGTGAACCTACTATTCTAGTTCATCATGATTTCCAACTTCTTCTAACAGGTTTGATTCCTTCTTATCCAACTTTGAATAAAACTGTTCAATTATAGCTATGCACATCTCTTCATAAAGATCAACATTATCTTTCTCATTCATAATATGCTCAAAGATATCAAAGCTCATACCTTAGAAAATGGTGTTAGGTTCACTTTTATGCTCCTCTTCATGGTCCAAGGCTCCATTTCCATACTAATTTTCATCAATCAACAACTCACCACATTATTTGATGTCTTCTTGTTGTTCTGAAACTGATGTTAGGGTGATCAGACTCACACCTACTTCATCATTTTCAATGAAAGAAGGTAGTTCACCCATCCAAACTGTAGAAAGCTTCTATTGATTAACCTCTCTAACTTTTTCATCCTACTGTCTTGACTGAACTATTAAAATATTTTCATCATCTTTTATGAAACAAGGAAGCTGATTAGTTAGAACATTCAAGGATTCATTTGGAAAAGTGTTTTCTTGTTCAATCCTTTTCTATTCTAACCTATATTACTCCATAGCTAAATGAATTAAATTTATATTTCTAGCCCCCCATAGTAAGTGAGTTATCCTAGTCAATGGGTTGCTCCCGAGGATGAGCTTCAACTATTTCAAGAATTGGATCTTGCAATAAAGGAGGTCTCTTGAAACTTGGAATATCAAATTCAGAAGGATTAGGATGCTTAGGAGTCTTATCTTGTTTGAAACATGGTACCTTGAACATGGGCATCTCTTCTTCAAAGAATGGATTTGAAAATAAAAGGGTTGATTGAGATTCCAACATTTAAGATTGAGCAATCAAGAGCTTCTTCTCCCCCTCTTTTGAAAGAATCTCCCTTGCAATCTCTTCCTCATGTTGTCTCTTTTGTGCCTTCAACTTCTCCTCATGAAGATGAGGATTGTAAGCCAACTCCTCCTGTTGCAAAGAATATTATTTCTGCCTCTTGATCTCATTCAAATCCTTGGTCCAATAAAGAAATATTCTCTTGATATTTGCAATCTCTACTTGTTCATCATTTTGGAGCTGATTAGGATAAGGCTGCCAAGATGGCTATGCAGCGGTGGGTGGGTGGAAAGAGTAGTAAACATGTTGGTTTTCTTCTATTGGTGGGTTATTGAGGACAAAACCAATAGTATATTTTGCTTAGTATGGCTGGTAAGAGGGCACATATGTAGGATTTTCATGGAATGGAGGGTTATAGAACATGTCTCCATGGAAAGAAGACAATATGCAACATTCAAAGCAACTAGAAATTCACTAAACTATCATAAATTAGAATTATCAAAATGGATTTTCGCCAAAAATGATAGCATACCAGCACTTGATCTTCCTGTAACTAGAAAATAATCTTTTTGGAGTCACCAAGTGTGTAAAGAAAGTGCCTCCAAAAGGCTGAAACTATTGTTGTACACACCAAACAATAGTAAAAAAATGCATAAAGGATCGAGAATCAGTTCACAGTCCCACAGGGCGTGCCAAAAATTGTTGTCTCTCAAAGTTGCACCCTTGCTAAGCTGCAAAATTTAGTACTTTGGAGGAACATGGGAACATTCCTAGGCTGTGGGTTACCTAAACTTGGAATGGACCTCCAGATAAGGTTGGATCCTAAGGTACTCGCCTAAACTAATCTAATGATTTGCAGAGGAAAAGGGTAAGAAAAGAACATAAGATGAAAATTGAAAGCTTGAAAAAGGTGATGCACCAAAACACTAACTATGACCTGCAGATCAACTCACATACACAATTCAATCAATGATAAAGCTTCACATACATAACTAATTTCCATATGTTTCTTGCATAAACATTTCATAAGAAGGTTTTAGAGCTTAAATCCTAGAAGGAAAGATGCTTTCACAACTAGAACATTCTACTTTTCAACACAACCTATAACTTGCAACTTACATATTCTTCTACAAAATATGCTAACAATGAGATAAAACTACAAGGAAAAAGATAATTTCACAAGTACTAGCATCAATCAAACAAACTACACACAATAAACCAAAAAAATGAGAAGGTAAAACAACTTTACTTCATTGATATCCAAGGTATCCATTGTAATACATGTCAAAAGAGTTATAGAAAATGCAATCTTTTCTGCCAAGGACTCCACAAGTCACAAAGTAGAACAAGAGCATGTAAGGAACTAACTTCAAAAATTAATAGTGAAGTGACTATATCCATTCTCTATTGAGAGATCCACTAAAAAAAGAAGTCGTATACAATAGAAAAGCAAAAAATATAGCTCCTAAATCTCCTCCAAAAACACTACAAAGTGCTGAAAAGGTCAACTTTGACCATGTCCATCATGAAGGCATGAGAAACTAACTCCTAGATAACTTCATTCCCTCCAAAAGCAAGTAGAAACTATCCTACATCTCTCCATATGTCGACCAACCACCCTAACCTCCCCTATATGCTTGCAAGTCATAAAACTTAACTAAAAACCCTATATGCTTGAAACACATGCCATAACTCCCCTTTTCTCACTAAACAACATAATCAAAATGATTTATAGAAAATCATTTTAACTATATTTTACATTATAATCCTATGAATCGACCATATGAGTCAATGCAAAATTCATAAGTGTTAAAGGCTTCACACCTAGCATATATAAGGGGGTTTGAGAATACATTAGGAACAAGTATTAGTCCATAATGCAAATATTTGAGAATAAAAGGTAAAAATACCTTTTAATAGTTGTACACATTTTCCCATTAGGGTTATGAAACCCTAGAAACAAAACAACAACTAAACATTGAAAAATGCATTTCATTTTAACTCTCGAGCCTTTTGGAAGCTGAGAGCACAAACATAGGGTTTGTAGGAGATTCCTGTAGACACTTTCATGGTGGATTCTAAAGCAAATAGTGGCATTTTCTGACAGATTTATGTGTAAAGAAACAGATACAAGCTCGGGCAAGCTTCCTATAAGCATAATCTTAGCAATTTCTTTCATTCGCTATAGAAAACATGCTCATTTCTAGCTCTACAGTTCCAAAAATAAATGATCACTTATCCTTCTATGTGTCTCATGTATTTCTCATTACTATTTGAGCTTCTTTTGCAAATAAATACGTCTTTCTTGATAAAACATGATGAATACATTTGTTTTTCTGCATCATTTCTCACACTTCTTTTCATTTCCTACCACAACCATGTGTTTTTGCAGGTGTTTGGGTTTTTGTTTCGCTGTGGCCGAGATCTCTCCTTGAATGCTTCTGGAATTTACCATCAAATGAAAGCTTCCTTCTCATTTTTTGGGTTTTTCACATAAGCATTTTCTTGCAAATACATGCAGTTTTACTTCTTCGAATTTTACCAAATTTCGTTCCTTCATTCATTTTCTATATGTGAAAAGTAGGGTCATTTTCTACCATTGTTTACTTAATAAAAGAGAAACATTGTCACTCCAAAAGACCATATTACCATTCATGAGAGAATAATTACTAGAAATGCATAAGACACCCTCAATTTGTAGATGACATTCAACTTAAAATCCCACTATTTTTTTAGCAAATGATCAAAACGTAGAAGAAATTAATCTTAACTGACAGCTTCTATCCACTTTACACTATATCTACATACACAATCTTTAGCCAATACATAGATAAAATTGTCAAGGCTAAATAATATTTCCAAGCTTGTCTCTTAAATCATGCTTGTTGTCTTTAGCCTAATGCTCCACTATTCATGGTGGCTATTTTACCTATTCAAGGAGGTAACTATCCCTTTATTGTCTCTCTCTTAGTGACATACTTATCTAATTGGTTTGATAATTGAACTGTGAATTACCTATCCTCATACTTTCAGATTACTATCATGACAACTCCCTTAACACTTCCTTTGTCTCCAAACATGAATCCATTAATTATCAACACACTGTATTCAATAAACTCATGTTGACAACCATTCTTGTTTGGGAGATGGTGATCCAACTTGATATAGAAATCTATGCAATATTTTATGGGGTTTTAGGAAATAGCAAGGAGCTTCATTAGTCTCAATGCATGATACAATGGAAACAACAATAACTTGCTATTTCCATCAAACTATTGTCCTTTTTGAGTGATAAATGAAAGATTAGGCACCAACTATGACTTTCCTCTCTTTCATTTTCTCTTGGGATTGTTGTCTATGACTTCCCTTATTAATAGTACCATTTTTTTTCAAATAATGACGGTTGTCTTGATGAAGTGCTAACCAAGGTTTGCAATGTAGACTATCCTTTGTGACTGTGATCGAATATCAATGGTGAATCACCATTTCTTGTATTTCTTTCACTATGTATTTAGTCACATATTTGCACAAAAAGAAAAAGAGTTGACATAATTTACAATGAAAGTGAGGAAGAAGTTGAAAAGGAGAAAGATGCATTCAAGATTCAAATGATAGAAAAGGAGAAGGAAGCCAAGAAGGCTTCTTTGGAGAAGAAGAAGGGGAAAGATACAAGTCAAAAGAAAAAGTCTTTGGTGAAAGTCAAGAAGTAGAAACAACATGAAAGGCCTTGTTCCCCAATGAAGTTAGAGGAATTATTTAATAGTATTGTGTATAATGATATGTTGAAGGAAACTACAAAGCTATATAAGGAAGCACATGAGGTAGAAAAGGCTACCATCATTGAATCCATAATCAGGTATACCATTGTACTTGAAGCTGACATGAAGAATATCAGGAAGGATATTCCTAATAGTCACATTATATGGAGTAAACTCAAAGTTCTTTCCATCTCTAGAATGAAAATATGATATAAGGAGAGTAGATTCACTAAAATATTAGGAACAAAAAGAACATCCTCAATGCAACCATTTAACATCTGAACATATCTTATCCACAAAACTAAAATGTGTGTAGAGTTCTCAACTATAATATGAGAAGTATGAGTATGAGCAATGAAAGCAAGGAGATCACATGAATTGGTCATATGATGTGAGCACCTAAATCAAGAATCCAACTATTTGAAGACGAATGCAAGACATGTACTAAAAGAGATTACTCTTTTCCCATGGAAGAAGACTTAGGAACTTAAATATTATATCTCTTTAAAGATTCCTCCAATGACTCTAGTCTCTTGACATAATAATACTCATCGGGTCTCCTTTATTTTTCTTAGACATGGAGGAAGAATCTCCAAAGTTAAAAGAAGGAGGAGAAGTAGACTTCTAAGTATTATTTTTCTTTAGTTTAGAGGGAGACTCACTACTTGAAGGTGGTTATGTCTTAGGATTCTTTATATTTCCTTATATTTTAAAGATTGAGCCATTTGAACTTGGTTCTTAAAACTAATAAGTGCATCCATATGAGTCAAATTTTCCTACTTCCTAGTAAGACACTCATAAAACAACATCCATTAGGAATCTTATAGTATTTCTCCATAACATCCATTATATAATAGAGAGTAAAAGAAAAAACTTGATAATGACCTCTTAACTTAGAAAAAATCAAGAAGATACATGCTTCATCAGATTTATCATGCCAACATCCTTTCAATTATGACAAAATAATTTTGAATTGTACAAAAAAATCATGAATAGTCAAAGAAACATCTAGAGAGTGATGTTAGATCTACTTCAAGGTACAAGATTCTAAATTGATTGACTTTACCATTCAATTCTCTAAGTTTGTTCTAGAAATATTTAGGTTTTTTACACTGTAATATGAAATAATAAATTATGAAGTACATGTAAGAGTATGAGTCTCTTGGCTTCATATAACTTACTTCTATGAGTAAAATCTTCAAATTCCTTGTTGAATTTAGGTTTTTGAGCATCTAACATTTTCCATGGACCTTTAGATTGTAATAACATTGTGAAAAATGTGTCTCAACCTTGCAATTACATAAGGTACTATTGATACGTCAATGGTGGGGGGTGCCCCTGAAAGGAAAATTTTGTTTATATTTTATTATTGCAAAATTTGGACCATTCATCATTGGATTTTAAATCTGATGACCAATATTTTATTAGGTTGACTTTACCTTGAAGGAAACCCTATTTTATGAGGGCATTGTATTAAAGTTATGTATTGTGATGTATTCTAAGAGTTTGATAGAAGTCATGTTGCCTCTAGATCTTTGGTTGGTGGTACTCCTATACTGAGAAGCTTGCTTTGCAAGTATATTGTAATCTTTGTGATTTCTAAATAATATATTGGGTGGATTTTGGAGTGTGGGATTTTCTCTCGAAAGGGTTTTCCTCACGTAAATCATTGTGTTGTAGTATGCATGATATTTATGCTTATTTATGTTTAAATTTTTGTAGCTATTAGAGTTCTGTAAAAATTTTGCATTATCCTCATCTCAATATTAGTGTAGGAAGTTATTCTATTACCTTAGCTTCCTTATAGAAAATTGGGTTATTTTTTTTTTCATGTATGATAGTTGTGGGGAGCAAGGAGCTCAATTGTCCTTAGATCTTCCATGCTGATCAAAAGACCACCAAGAGAAAGAAGACAAATTGTCTCTTAAATTGTGTTTCTCACCCCCAAAATGTATTAAAACTATGTTTGTAGCCCCCTAAAACAAATTACAATGAATAAATTCTATAATTTGTACAAGTGACAAGCTCAAGTCAACCATTTATAACATGTGAGGATTTTTACAATTTTAAAAAAGGCTTGTCAAATAAAAAAATAGAGGTTGCAAATAGTTTCCTTACAAAATTTGGAGCAATTTCAAAAAAAATGTTTGCCAAATTTTGAGTTTGTATGCAAAATTTAGGCTAGTTGCAAGAAATAAATGCAAATGCATCTTAGGGTGATAAAACTAGAAAAATATGGAAAAAAAAAATTCACTTGCACCATTATAAAGCTCATTGAACTAGATTTCCAACAAGTACTTGTTTACAAAAAATGACATTATGGAGGAAAGCTATGCAAAATTTTGAAAAAGACTATTCTAGGCCAAATAATAGATCCTTGATGGCTCCTCAACTATGCTATTGACAACAATAGTTGCTAGGTAGTGGTCAAGCAACTAGAGGATAGCGCGGGTGGTAGCTAGGAAACTAAAGGGTACCATAGGTAGTTAGAGTGTGGTAGTCTAGTAGCTGAAGAGTGGTAGTATTTGAAAATAGGTTGTGGTTAAAAAATTTATGGTCACAGTTATGTGAACTGTAAGCGATTTAATCACTGCTCATGGTTTAATGCCATTAGGCAACCCTTTGGCTATTATTCACAACCTTTAGGCCATGAGGTGAGGTGAATTTCCTTTTGGAAGCACTTGTTGGCAAGAGATGTTGCAAATATCATTTGGTGTTGTCATTGATGGCAACGCCAGTCGGTGATTAGATCCGTGCATCATCAATTTATCTTACCGATAGTCAGATTGCAAACAATTAAGGAAGAACAAAGCATCTGATAGTTTTGGGTACATCGATTCACATACATATTTTTAGTTAATATTTTGTGTTGCATATCTCAGTGAAGTTTGATCGATGTATTCTCAGTGCTATTCGTAAATCTCAATGCCTCGTATTGATTTGTGCATGAGTTAGAAGATCCGATTAGCTAATTCTTTGTTTCATCAGTACTGGAGCCGACTTCGTGAATGTATCATGTTGCAAATGTATGGGAAGAAATTAGTTAAGTATTTTGATTTTGTGCATCTTTGTTTGGGCCCAAGCTATGTTGTGGCTGACCGTTGTGGATGCACATTATACTTTATTCATGATTTGAGCCGACAGATGTAAATATTCTTTTGTTCTATTGAAGCTGACATATTGTAATTGAATTCTAAGTTGTGGATATATATATGAGACCGTCTGTATCATTTTGATAGATGTATGAAGTGTGTGTTGATGCGAATTAAGAATAAGAGCAGAGTAGAAGAATGATAATGCATAGTTTCACTTGTGCATGAAGGATCTGTGTTGTGAGTATGAGCATAATAGAGCAAAAGTATAAAATCCATCTGTAGGATAGAAGATTGAATATTGTGCCTAACTAGAATTGTAATCAAGCATATGTAGATGCTATTTTTCTCAGTTCAAACTCTAAGATGGTTTTAATTTGATTCTCTTCGTAAGGAAGTGAGCCTTCCTTTTGAGCAGTGAGCTCTAGGAAGTGCACCTGAATGCAAGTGCATTCCCCATATTGTAAACTTTACTTGAGTATACTCAGATCATATTGTGGATTGGCCATCCACTGTGGTTTTTCCCCTAACAGGATTTCCACATAAAAATTCTTGTGTTATGGTGTTGTGATTGCTTTCTTCTTGTTCATACATTTTGGTTGAATGTTGCAAGTACTTTGAAGATAAACGTTAATAATGTTAATTTTTGCACAACACTGATTCACTCCCCCTCTCAGTGTAGCTTGTTTCCAACAATTGGTATTAGAGCTAGTTCCTCAGAAGAAGAAGCTAACAACTTGGGAAGATCTTGGAAAGTGTTTCAATGGATTCAAGAAGTCTTCAACAACAACTTTTGGTGGCCCTAAATGATCTTGATCAGTCAAAGTTTGAAGTTCAAAAATTGCAAGAAAACCTCATAGATACTAAAAAATTTATTGAGTATTTGAAAGAAAAAATCAACAAGTCCAGAGAGAAGAGAAAGGAACTCTGTGATCAAATTAAACATAATGAAAGTAAGAGCATTGAAGAAGAACAACCCAGTCAAGCCTTGAAGGGAAAGATAAAAGAATGTGAAAAGCTTACCAGAGATAATACAGTCCTAAAGCATGAAATGGAATCTATCATGATGAGGATGACCAAGGAGATTGAAGATAGGAAGAAGAATGAAGAGAACCTAGCATAGTCTCTAAAAGAAAAATTTGAAGTATGCAACCGTTTGGACAATGAATTGGAACAGTCTAAGAAAAATGAGGAAGTGCTTGAAAATCAGATTGATGATCTTAGAGATGAACTTTCTATTGCAAATGAGTACAAGGAAAAGTTCAAAGTTGGCTCAGCCAAGCTTGATGAACTAATTAGTAGTCAGAGGACAAATGGTGACAAACAAGGTCTTAGATATCAAGAAGGAGAAAGTTCTAGATCTAGCTAAAGAAGGTTCAGACAAGGAAATCAAATGAAAAAATCTGGAAGGTATCCGGTAAGACAACCTAATGCTCAGAGATTTAATGGATACTATTTCAATTGCAATAAATTTGGACACATGGCTTCTCAGTGTAGAAGTAGGATGAATCAAAGTGTTCCATCAATCTCAGGTTAGTGTTTTAATTGCAATAAGTTTGGTCACAAGTCAAATGAATGCAAAAATGTGATGAAAAAATTTCATAGAAATGCCAGATGTTATAAATGCAATAGATTTTGGCATGCTGCTACCCAGTGCATATCAAAAGGAAATCAGTGGAAAAATTGGTATAGATAGAAAAATGTTGTGTGCTAGAACTGCAAGAAATCTGGTCACATTGCTATATTCTATTGGAACAAAAGAGGACTAGTAAATCAAAGAAGTAACATGTAGAAGGATGTTAAAGGAAAAGGCAAAGTCACTATAGATGTGGTCAAGCAGTAGATGCAAAAGAAATAGGTGAAGAAGAGTCCCTCTAATGAATAAAATGCACCAACACTAGAACCTACTTTTGGTAGTTCATTTGGGAATTAGTTTTAGGGCTTTGACCTAAGGTGAGTTGTCAAGAAAATTTCTAAAACCCCTAGCCGGTAAATGACACCAGAATGTGGATAAGTTTAGTAAGTGCATAGATTTTCTATAGATGTTGTTGAACCTATTGGATAAAGTCTTAAGCAATGTAGAAGGTCCGCAAAATATTTATTTGTCATAGTACATGAAAATAGTGTAACCGGATGAGTTAGGGTAAATGCATTTATTGTGTCAAAAAGGGTTAAGTATGCGAGTGATAAAAAGTCATTTCTATCTTTCATTTTCCACTTTACATTTTGAAGAAAAGAAGTTTGGAGAGCTCTAAGGTGAATTAAGGCGAGTTTAGGAAAAATTTAGGTGCGAAGAAGCTTTCAAAAATCAAACAACGATCCGACAAAAAGGTATTTTTCGATAAAACTTTGTGAATTTGTAAATTGATAATGGCTACTCCAATTGTAGTTGAAGTTAAGGATAAATCCCATCCAAAGTTCAAATGGCATCCCTACAAGTCTATTGAGACCGATCCGTTAGGAGAATTTTCATCCATTTTGTACGGTGTGTTACACACAGAGGATATTAGGGTTTATATCACATGAATTTTGAAGAACTAGGAAGCTCACAACTACTAAATTTGTATAATAATTACATCATAGGTGAAGATTTTTGTGTGAAGCCGGAATATAAAACCCTAGAAGTAAAGAAGTTTAGAAAGATTATCAAATTTCTCGTCTTTGAAGAGTCAGAATGGGTTCGTTACATTCTGAGTCGAGTGCATGATGAATTCATGTGGTTAAGCATACCCTTCAAAATCACAAAGGAGGCTATTAGTGCTATAATAGGTCTAAATTATTTTGGTGGATTATCAATTTTGAAATTAGTGAATAATCAAATGGTCACTGATGCTATAGGTTCTGAATATGATAGAAAAGCAATGACAATTGATGAAATTATTGTTGTAGATGTCAAATTTGCATCTATGGTTATTGGGTACAAGATTTATCATTCCAGCCGAAGCAACTTTGTGTCTAGTACTGCCATTTATGCCACTTATTAGATGGTGAATGAAAATGCAGACTATGATCTTTGTGAATTGTTGAGGAGTCAGCTAATGAAAATCTTGCAAAGATCAAGAAGGATAAGAAAAATTCTTTCAAATATGGTAACTTGGTTTTATGCTTATTCTTTTACTTCATGGATGAGGTTTCAAGATTCAAAAAGACTCATTGGAAAAAAGACAAACTGATAGCTGCTCAAATCAGAGATCTCTTTAACAGATATGTAGACACTAAGACAAAGAATGCCACTATCTGGGGATATTTCAAAAGTTTTTAGACTATGATGCAATCGAGAGAGAGGATTCCCACTTCCATTGTAGATAAATACAAGGATACAATTTGCTTCATGGTAGATATTGATCAATGTATGATGGAAGTTGTTGATCCTAGAACAATCTGGATCATGCCGATGGGATATGAAGTTAAGGAGCACATTCTAGAAATTTATGTAGAAAATTTGTTGAGCAAGCCTCTAGATCAATCAAAAGAGAGATTCAGTACCTATACTAAAAATAACATGCAATTTCACAATGAACTCAGGAAAATTGTGTTAACCAAAAGAGTTAGAAAAGAGGTAGAAATCTTTGGAGAAAGTATGTGCATACCCATTGAGAAAATAAGGGAAGCTAGAAAGAAAAGAGAAGAAGTTGAAGCAACAAAGGAGGAAACAAAAATGAATCAGCTAGTCCGACAACACCATCTGCCCAAGCTAGATTGACTAGAAGCTTTGCATCCCATTCAGGTCCTACAACAAAATCAATCCTTGTGAAAACTAAATCTAAGGGATTTGGTAAAGAAGGAAAGAGGAAGAAAGATAAGAGAAAAAGAGTCTATGTAGCGATTTCTGATGATGAAGAAACAAATTTCGATGAAGGTGTTAAAGAAATCAAGTATCAAGGGACCAAGGAAACAACTGTTATAAAAACTAAACCATCAGATGGAGATGTTCAAGCAAAGAAGAAGACAAAAAATGACAATCTAGGTATGCCAGTAGAGGACGTTGAAAAGGATTTGGTTAAGGATGGAAATCTCAAGCCACTATGAAAATGGTATGAGTCTTTTGGTGAATCTGATCAAAGAATTCTTGAGAAAGAAACAATAAAACATTTGATTATTCAATAAATTTTTGATTGAAATAATGCCAAATTTTCCCAAAAGTTTATATGATATTTTGGAGATGAGAAGAGTTAATGCCAGATCAGAAGAAGAAAAGATGAGAGAAAGAATTCTTGCTGAATTGTGTCCAATAGCTTCTGTGAAAGAAATAAAGTCAATTTTGAATATAGCCAAGGAGTTTAAAAGAAAAACTAGAGTGAACAAACTCATGATTGGGCAAACCAAGGAAGTTATAGAAGAAACATAACAGATTATGAGATTTTTTTTGTTAAATAGCAAAATTGATGTTATCCCTAAAGAAACTCATGATGTTTCATCTATTTCGAGAAAAGAAGAAGAAGAAGATAATCAAGATGCAGTTGTGCAGATCCCTCTTGAAGCGGACAATGCTGAAATGCCTATGGAAATTGAAGTTCCAGAAAATGTATCAGTTGAGAAAGTAGAGGCTCCTGAAGATAAGTAAGAACCTACAACTGAGGAAGTTATGGTTGAAGAGAAGAAAGTTGATGTAAAGACAATTCATGTAGAAGGAAGAGACACTGCAGAAGCAATGAAGAAATTCTTGACAAAACAAAAAGAAGAGTTTGATCGTGAACCGATTGAAGGTCTGATTGACCTATCTACTCTGAGTCCAATTCAGAAGATGAAAGTAGCATCATTCGCCCAAGCAAAAGCCAGAGAAGAACTGTTGAAGTCCCACATTGAGTACAATGAACTTCTAAATCTTGCATCTAGAGCCTTAGAAAAGATAATACCCACTCATGTGAAAGATCCAATCGGTTCCTCCTCTGGTGAATTAAAGAGGCTCATCAACTCAGTAAGTACTCAGTTTGAGTCACTTGAGAAATCAGCTTTGATTAAATTTCAAAAGGAATTTGATGCTAGAAGATTAACTGAGCTAAAGGAAATGATTGCTAAGGATAAAACCTTGCTAGCCACTTGTGTGGAAAATATCCAAAATGCTCTCTCCGAAGGTGTGAAGATTTATAAATCATGTTTGTCTTTATCAAAATTTACTGATGACAATGAGAAAAAGGTTAAGGATTTGGAAAAAATAATTAGCCACTATTTTTGATGCCTTTGATCCGTTAACTGATAGTATTGGAAAATTAGAAGGAGAAGTGTTATCCGTTTTTGATAGAATAAAGAGCCTGAAATAGGAAAATGACAATTTTTTTGCAAAAGCATGTGAACTTAGAGGTTTAATTGGCCCAAAGATAGAAATTATGTCAAGTGCATTGAAATAAGCAGAAGATGCTAAATTAGTGAGTGATCCGGTAACTTTGGAGTCTACAGAGACACAATCCTATTGGGTTTGTGGACATATAACAATCCTAAAGAGTCTCAAAAGAGTTCAGGACACAAATTTGGCTCTACTGAAGAAAGATTTTTCAGACATTTTCAAGTTTATATAAGTTTATGAAGCTTGTTTTGTCAATAAGCAACTTGTTCATAATAATTTTGTTAAATTTTTGGCATATGGATTCCTTCCTTTTCCATTGATGTCAAAGGGGGAGAGAGAAGAGTGAAAAATGCATAATCATCTTATGGGGATAATTGTATTTTGTAGAAGAGTTGGGTTTTTGAAATTTAGGTAGTGTAGTTAATGTTGGTACTGATCCGACACTTAGTCATTTTTCACTAAGTGTTTCCATCAATGCCAAAGGGGGAGATTGTTGACAAGAGACACTATGCATATCATTTGGTATTGTCATTGATGGCAACCCTAGTCGGTGATTAGATCCATACATCATCAATTTATCCTACTGACGGTCAGATTGTAAACAGTTAAGGAAGAACAGAGCATCTGACCGTTTTGGGTTCATTGATTCACATACATATTTTTAGTTAATATTTTGTGCTGCATATCTCAGTGAAGGTTGATCGATGTATTCTCAATGTTATTTGTAAATCTCAGTGCCTTGTATTGATCTATGTGCGAGTTAGAAGATCCAATTAGCTAATTCTTTGTTTTATCAATACTGGAGCCAACTTCGTGAATGTATCATGTCGTAGGTGTATCAGAAGAAATTATTTAAGTATTTTTGTGTTTGTGCATATTTTTTGGGTCCTAGAAATGTTGTGGCCAACCATTGTGGATGTGCATTATACTTTATTCATGATTTGAGCTGACAAATGTAAATATTCTTTTGTTCTATTGAAGCTGACATATTGTAATTGAATTCTAAGTTGCAGATATATATATGAGATCATTTGTATCATTTTGATAGATGTATGAAGTGTTTTTTGATGCGAATTGTGAAGAAGAGTAGAGCAAAAGAATGATAATGCACAGTTTCACTTGTGCATGAAGGATTTGTGTTGCGAGTGTGAGCAGAACAAAGCAGAAGTGCAAAATCAATCTATAAGATAGAAGATTAAATATTGTGCCTAACCGGAACTATAATCAAGCATATGTAGATGCTATTTTTCTTAGTTCAAACTCTTCGATGGTTTTAATCTAATTCTCTTCATAAGGCAATGAACCTTCCTTTTGAGCAGTGAGCTCTAGGTAGTGTGTGTGAATGCAAGTGCATTCCCCATATTGTAAAATTTATTTGAGTATACTCAGATCATATTGTGGATTGGCCATCCACAGTGGTTTTTCCCCTAACAGGGATTCCATATAAAAATTCTTATGTAATGGTATTGTGGTTGCTTTCTTCTTGTTCATACATTTTGGTTGAATGTTGCAAGTACTTTGAAGATAAAGGTTAATAATGTTAATTTTTGCACAACACTAATTCACCCCCCTCTCAGTGTAGCTTGTTTCCAACATCACTTACAACATTAAATAAGTGCTTAAGCACTAATTAAAGAAAGCACTAAATGGTTTTTAAGTGCTAATATTTTATTATTATTTTATTTTATATTGCAATAGAGGAAATTATACAACTATGCAAGAGGGATCATACAACCTCTTTGCAATTTTTTTTGCATTAATTTATTTTAAACATATAGATGAATTTTATATCAAAATTTGTGAAATTGACCTCCTTGGCACAATGACAAGGTCTGTTTGGAATGAAAATGTTCCAATAAAAAGTTGTTCTCTAGATTTGAACTTCAAACCCTTGTTTGCTCCAACGTTAAATGATGGCCAAATTGAGTGAAACAAAAGAAAAATATAACTTTCTCTAGCCTCCTAGACATAATGTGATAGTAAAAAGTATTGCCACTATAGCCAAAAGAGCAACAATCACTAGATTGCATCAGAATAAATAAATGCAATATAGGATCAATAGATCTTTACAAATATTTATGATTCTTCAAATTATATTGAAACACAAGAGAATAGCATAATTTTTTTTACAAGATCAAAAAAGAAACTCAAATCACAATAGAAAATTTGATGGTAAAAAATCCTTAAGAAAAAAGGAGATTGCTAGATTCAAATCTTTGATATCATGTTAAAGTGAACAACCAAGATCTTTAATTTACAACACTAAATAACCTCCACACACAAAAGAGAGAAGAAACAATAGAAGATGCTATTCCAAAAAATATGAATATAATATGATACAAGATTCACAATATGTAAAAAGAGTAAAATATACAAGACATGTCTTTCTTAGAAAGGAAATATGAGAGATAAGATTAGAAAAGATAGTGACATGTGTCTTAATCCTATCACATGAGTCAACTATCATAACTACCTAGGATAAGATAACATCTATACATGACAAATAAGACTTTTGTAAAGAATCTTAGGGCCTAAATAAACTTTACATGTGAATAAGTCCCTTGAGTTCCCTATTAGG
The DNA here is from genome assembly GCA_007115665.2 of Sequoiadendron giganteum. Classification (NCBI taxonomy): domain Eukaryota; kingdom Viridiplantae; phylum Streptophyta; class Pinopsida; order Cupressales; family Cupressaceae; genus Sequoiadendron; species Sequoiadendron giganteum. Next base: position 90,002,319 of record CM021103.1, on the reverse strand, counting down.
AACTAAATAGGTACAAGAATTTACTCACATCAACAATAGGTTCTCTCCAATAAAACTTCATATCATGGGGCACTAACAATGGTGAAAAATTGACCTTATTAGAAAATAATTTCTATACCCTCTCTAATAGGTATGTAATGACGATATACATTAAATAGTACACCATTACCACTAGCCTTGAGAGGAGAGTTGAAAAGGGAGGGAGATATTACCCTTCACTCCAAAAAAATACAAGATTTATTGAATTTGCTCCAAGAACTACAATTTTTATTCCAATGTGTTCAAGTACATGAGCCATTTTATTTATTTTTATTTAAATGAATAAATAATTTTTATCCCAAGAAGCATCTCATAATAACTATATGAAAAGATACAAACGATGTCATGTTTGAGAGAGAAAAACTCTTAGATAAACCATAAATTTTAAAATTACATGCACAACATATTAACATTTAATAATGATCATAACACTAGTGATTTCATTTAATAATATAGTATTTAAAGTGAAATTTTAAGCACATAACAATTACTTCTATTTAAATCTAATGCAAATACTAATAAAATCTATTATCTATTATAATTATTATTTTAATTATCCATGAACATGTCAATTTTTAATATCTTTACATAAATTTATCTATAATTATTATGATGATTTATGTCATAAATGTGAATTCTTAAATCCAATATTCTAAAAATATATATTCAAATAAAAAAATCCTTACATTCTTAAACCTTTATTTCTAAACCTAAAAATGATTAACTTAGATTATTGTTTGCACCATAAAGATCTCTTTAATATTTTAAACTCCCTACTCAAACCAACATATATAAATACATACAATGTCAGTATCATTTTATAAATAAGGACTCATTTATTTACTATTATTTATATAAAACACTTGCTATTTTCTTAAAAACCGTCCAACATTTGAATTCATAAAAAATCAATAAAAGATATGCCAATTATCATTTTAAGAGTGGAATATATATCATAAAAATAAAGTGTGAAAGTATTTCTCTTTAATATCTTAAACTGCCTACTCAAATCAACATATATAAATACATGTCACTATCATTTTATAAACGAGGATTCATTTATTTACTATTATATATTTAACAATTGCTATTTTCTTGAAAAACCCTCCAACATTTTACTAGAATACACCATTCATAAAATTTCAATAAAAAATATGCCAATTGTCATTTTAAGAGGGAGGAAGGGGGTTCAACTCACAAATTTAGAAATATATTAACTTTGTAATATAATTAAACCCTTGGTTCATTTCACCCCTAAATGACACCCTAAAACTCTCTTAATTATTTTTTATATTTGATTGCTATGAATAGAATAGGGAGTGGGTAGATCACTTGGTGGGTGGAAAAGAGTGAGTGAAATATTACAATTATAACAAAATATATTCTAATTTAATGTAGAAAATATTTCTAATTCTTTGAATAGAAAATCTAGATGAAAAACATGTAGAACAGAAAAAACAATAAGAACAAGAGCTGCAGGGCAGCGAAGTTCCTGCCAAAAAGTTCTAAAATAGTTATGTTCTAAATAAAATACTATTTTTTAAAGTTAGAAATGAATTTTATTTTAAGATGGGAATGTTTTGTAACAAGATTGAATGATTTAGAGTTTTAATCTCCAACATTCATTTTATGCTTTTTTCAGTCAAATAAGAAAAGCAAGAACCTTTAAAAATGAAAGATTTCAAGATTCAGAAATACATAAGAACAAATTTATGTAGCAATATTAAATATACCCAGTAAAGAACCCAATAATGAGAATGCCATCTCATAAATTCATTGCTTCCACCAGTTTATAAGAAACAAAGACCCAAAAAAAGTATTTAACATTTAAAAAGGCTTTACCCTTGTACAAAACTATATTTTTTATTGCCATTCCATAAAACCAAAACATGTTAGAAGGGTTACAAAATTAAACTGTAAGTGTTCAACAAACTCCAAAATTTATACAAGAAGTTTAAGAGCTTATGCATTTCCAATATGTATACATTATCTAATGCCTTCCACTCTTTAGAAAGCCATGCCAAGACCGAGGAGAGCAATTGTTGTTGCACAGACTAGACTATAACTAGATGAAAATCTGGTGCCTGGAGTGCTTTGGACTCCATTACTCTCTTGAGAAGGAGCTGGTGAAACAACATGAATAGTTGGTGATAAAACTATAGTTATTAGTTTTTGTCCATGTGCACAGTTAGCAGGAGCTCCATTGATGAAGAAGAAAGGACCAGGCTGACGAAGTTTAATGACTGTATTACCATCAGTATATGATGTAGGATTAGAAGTATTACAGGAGTAGTAGGATGCATTTGTCACCATAAGCATTGAATCCTCATCTGGGTTGTACTTGAAATCTTAAAAAGAAAAAATAAAAAACATATTAGAAGTACATATAGTTATAGTACATTTTTGTAAGTTTTACAATCTTAATAAATAGCTATTAAAGCTCAAAAGTTGAGGTTAACTGAGAAAAATCTAAAAGAAATCAGTAGAACACAAAGAATATTTACAATCATCACTAATAGCCAGTAAAAATTAAGACCCATTTTAAAAAGTCGAAATCATCAGTACTTCTGCTAAATAATAATATATTTACAACTGTAACAAAACATATTGAGCAATGTCTCCACTCTTGGAGGTTTGTGCTGTTTATCTTGGCTACTTTTACTGTCTCTGTGACTATGCAGGTTGTATCTTTCATAGAAGCCTATTTTTCTGGCATGTTTTGTACAATTTTAATAAATAATTGTTATAGCTTAAAAGTTGAAGGTCACTGAGAAAAATAAACAACAGATTAGTAAAAGATAATAAAATATGTACAAAAGACAAAACTATTAAGAACAATTAAGAATTAAATTGCAACTATTACTATAGCCACTAAAATTTGAAACCCATTTTAAATGATCTAAAACATCAATACTTTTGCAAAATAATAATATATTACAACTCACAAGTTATATTGAGTAATGTCTCTAGTCTTGGTGTATTCTGTTGTTTATCTTCACTACTTTTACTATTTCATTTCAACTAAGGATGCTCTTTTATACTCAAGTAGTCAATCGAAAGAGAAGCTAAAGAATATGGGTCAAATGTTTTCTAGATGCTCTTACATTAAATAAGAAAAATGATAGGTCTATCGTGTCTAAAATCTTACACTTGAGTGGATTAGATTAGAAATTCTATGGTAACTACTTTGAATTAACAAGTGAATATGTTATATATACTAAATTTCAATTCAACTTACAATAGCAATATTGTTTCCAAAATTTGATCAAGCTTTGTAATCCTTCGGCCTTCAAATGTTATTTCACTACAGAACTAAATATGACAAAAAAATAAGGAAATCTTGCAAGCAAAAAAATTATTGAAAGAAAATCTTGTAATTTGTTATTGAAGATTAATGAACAATATACGAAAATTGTAAGGTTTGTTTTGAGATAATCAATTCTGTAAAAATATGAGTCAATGATGTCATTATGGACATAGTCTCTTTTATACGGAACTATGAAAGAGATCGTGTCCATAATGACACCTATTTTTTGGCAAGCCAATAATTTAATAATGAATTTAATAACTCAATGAATCTAACTTGTTGACACTTGGAAGTTTTAATTATATCATCCCACATTTTACACTATCTAAAGAGTCAAAAACAGATATATGATCTAAAATCAAAAAAATGAATTGTCACATCCGAAAAGTCTAAGAAAGAGTAGTTTACATCAATAAAACCATGTCCCCTGAGGAAAGAATACTGGTGACTAACTACTAGAATTTCCAATAACTGGTATAGGAGTTTCACTCAGAGAGGCTAAATGTAAAAGCACTAAAGAGAAGAAACAAAATAAAAGTGCTCCAAAACGGAAGAATAAGAGACAATCTGTCATTGTGTAGAAATAAAGATAAAAATTATATTCATAAAATGCAAAAAACAAAAAGCCATCATGCAGCATTGAAAGCATATAGCTATTGCTTTCATGACATAGAAGAGGACTATTTATTGCAGAAATAAAGCATTAATGATAGCCCTCATTAAAAAAAATAGGAACAACATTTATTGCTAGTCAACACACCCAAAACCGTCAAACATACCTCTGAAAAGAGTCAATGAAAATTAACACCTTTGTTTATCCTGAAATGTAACTTACACAAGTCAACAGTCAATCTTGATGAACATGGTAATCAAAATGTACACTATATGACTTCACAATCCATATTCTGAAATCACCACAGAGATTTTAACTTTAAGGGAATTGTCAGTCCTCCCTCAATTCTCTTTACTAGTCCCTTGTTGCACACAATGGAGTACCAAACAAATAAGGCTGACAAGGTTGCTAGTTGGTCCCAGTAAGTGAAATGTGTAAAATAATCAATAAATGGCTGGCCTAAAGATAGAATATCAACTTTATATTCTAAAACTAGAAATTCCAAGGTGACTTCAGATGATAGTGTCATACACGAGTTTAATCATGCCATAAATTTGATGATTTTATAGCAATGCTTTTCCAATTATGATGTTTTTTGAGGATTCAATCGTGCTTAGTCGAACTCATTGACTGATAACTCATGAGTAAGTGGTTCACACAAACTCATCTCTCGTTAGCACAAAACATCATAATTTGTCACTATGCAAAAAATAACACTTGTCAATGTTTCTCCAAGTTTTGAGGATGGGTGTATTGAAGGGGTGTGCATGGGGATGCGTTTTTGGGATGGCAATAAGTTTTCCAATTTTGGGCAACAACAAATTTTGTATTCACTTGTAACTTTTCAATTTTATAATAAAATTGTGATACATCATTTAACATTTTAAATACAATAACATTGATAGTGAACATTGAATAATCAATATTCAATGTTGACCATAGAAATTTGAAATCCAAAATTGAGTGAAATAGTGAAATATGATATTGTACATATGAATATCTATTTTCCATATCATGATTACCTGATTGTTATATTATCAATGATCATGAAAATAAGAATTTCAAAATGCCTTATTGTTTTTACTAGTTTACCAAAAAAAATGTTTTTCCTTTCTTCTTTTGAATGGTTGAGATGAGTGATTTGCAGACATCCCTGGTACATAAAACAATGTCTATCCAGCATTCCAAGTGCACTTTTTATGAAAATAGTTATTAATTAAAATTGAAGTGTATCATGTATTAGACTTAACAATTAGAATTATTTGTGTAAAAAGTGCATCCAGAATGCTAGATAGCCACAAACGTACATCCCTGGCAGATGAGAGACGTCCCTCAAAGTCTTGGGAATGTATGGGTCTCCCCAAGTACCCCCACAAAAGAGGGTATGTCTAAGAAACACTACAAAAATCCACTAACATACCTGGGATGTGAGAAAAAAATTTAAACAGGGGATGTGGGTGGCCATCCTTGCATTGCCAAAATACTTGAGGTGTGTAGGATAGACCTACAGAGCAGGGGGCATGTCCCCATAGTTCACTGACTCAAACTCATATTTTATGTCAGTAAAATGCCAATATGATATTAAGATGCCTTGAATCACATTATCCATAGGAAACGATTCAATTAATTAAATTACCATGAGCCCTTTTCTAGGCAGGAAATTCAGAACTTGGAATACACATGATTTATACTTGAATTTTTGGGAGGTTACCCAAAATCTTTGCAAAGAGCATACTAATCTGGGGATTAACAGGATAACAACAAAAAGGGTGATGAATTCTCCAAAGCTGGAAATAAGAATTGGTTCTAATCCAATAATAGAAAGGTGAAAGGTGGTAGAAGCAAGAATACCAACAAATATGTTAAGCATGTGGTAAGGGTGAGCATTGATATGCCACTATTGTGCCAGTGAAGAATACCATGCTATGAATGCCAATAGAAGTAGAGGGATCATGCAAAGCAGCAAAATAAGGAGCTTCTAGAACTACACAATCGCATCAAAGAACATGAAAATTGGAAAAAAAAAGTGTGATCAAGACAATGGTGTATTGAGTCACTAGGTAGGCATTTCACAAAAAAAGTCATCATAAATGTACAGATCCTTATGTCTTATTTGCTACATATAGAGAAAGAGCAGCACGAATTAGATATTTTTGACATTGCAAAGTTAAAAGATTTTTTCAATGAACTTTAGAAAGTAGGCAATAAGTACATGAAGAACTTTCAAGTTTCAACTCATTACAATTGTTGAAAGCAAACTGTCAGGCCCTTACCTTTATTTTGTGGAAACAGGGAAAGACTCAATGCATTAAGTAAAAACCCTATTGTAGAGCATTTAATGTCTTTGTTGACACCTTAAAAGGGACATGCTTATATGATAAAAACATCGTCTTCTTATGAGGAACACAATAATAAGGGCAGAAAATTCTCCAAAAAAAGGAAAGAAGAAATGGGTTTAGCCAGTAAATAGAAAGGAGATGGTAGTAGGAGCAACTTAGAACCGAAGATGAAAGTTGAAAGAGAAATAAATAAAATGAACCATCTAGTGGACAAATCTGATCAGCAGAGTCCTAGGTAGTTAAGCCAAAAGAATGAGAAATTAGAGCCTGGAGACATTCACACTTTAAATGAAGCTTCTGTTAATGAGCCACTCCATACTCTTTTCACTAATGAAACTTTGGAGATTTTTGTAGATAATAAAGTCAAGTGTTTAAATTGAATAAAATAACTGCATCTACCTTTCCGGGTAGAAGCGTATCCTGACAGACTAGGACAGGTCACTTGTGGAATCTGCATGAAAGATGCCAGACATTTTATTGATTGTGTTTAATTGTTCTAAAATTGAAACACATCAAAATTACATATTTACATAACACAACAAAATAAGTAGTTGAGTATAACAGATTGTTTGTGTAATTGCAATTTGTGGAAATAGTAAGAAAGTCATTGTTGGAGAATTCTCAAGATAAAATTGTTAACAGAAATTGTAAAAGTTCCTTGAATTTGGAATATGCATAATAAGAACACTGTAGGTGAGATGTCTTCTTTATATTGGTCATATGAGATCTCTTGAAGCTTGGGAAAAATTTGTTTAAGCAGTTGTCCACTTAACCAATAGTCAATGTTTCCTTCTTTCCTAAACAGCGTGCAAGCCAGATTGTGACAGAAGGAAAGTTGAGTGCTTTTTTTGCAGAATGTGCAATTGGCAAATCCTTTTTGAAGGCACTTGTCCAGTAGCATGGAGTGATGACATGTGCTACAACAAGCTTCGAACAGGGGCAAGTAGACATTCTTTGGTTTCAGTGTCCCAAGTACCAGTCAATAAAAATAACATGTTATGTATTGTTTAGGAAACATAAAAATATCTCATTAAAAAATAGAATTCTTAATTTATGCAGTCTTGCCTGAATGTTAGATTTTGCAAGACTTTGCAGTTGTGTTCTTGTACATGTATCATTAAGCTCCTCAAAAAATGTTGATTGTGTTGCGTGCATTAGATTTGAACCTTGTGAACCAGTTCTAACAACATTTTTGAAAAGGAGCAGTGGCATGTCTGCTTTTGAAAACATTTGATGTAAAAATGCACACAAATTTGTGTTTGCAGTTGGGATAACAACCTAGAAAAGAAAATTGTTAATGAATTTAAGTAAATAAGTTCAATTGCATAACAAAATAAAAGGAAGATGGTTAGGTATTTACAGTTGCCATGTCTTCTTGGAGGTCTCCATCTTTCACATGTACTTCAAATTGGATTTTGTTGAAATGATAAGATGTCACAATTGCTCCAAACGAGCCAATAGAATAGTTGGAGTCTGCTTGTATTAATTGGGCGATAGTGACATCTGGAGTTAATCTACATTTTTTACAAACAATAGGTACGCTTTCTACTATGCTTCTACTAGTTAAGGCAAGACAATAGTTTGCATCACCTCTTTCATATTGAGTTTTATTTTTTATTAAAAAATTGGTGATGCGAATACTAGACCCAACGAACATACGGGGCAAAAATGTATTGATCAAATTGTTGCTAATGTTTACAATAATAGTCATTTGACCATAGGCATCTACTAGATCCACATGTACTATTTTTGCTTTTTTTGGAGTGTTGTTGTTTCTTGTAGAAGCGGGACCATAGACAACAAGGACATCGCCTTCGAATACTGAACCGGTTTGCTCTGTGGAAATTTCCAAAATTGTACTTGGTTTTTGCTTTGTTGAAATTAGACTGTCAAAAATATATTGTGTAGTTAATTATGTATTCTAAATATGCATTATAGTTGTAAACATTGAAGGATTGAAAATTTATATTATTCTTAATATTGCGAATGTAAATTGAAGATTTTTCACAATGTATGTTACTGTTTCTAGAAATATTTAGAAAATGTACAACCATATATGTATATGTTTTACTAATTATGGATTGCAAGAAGAGTAATGAAAATTAATACCTTTGGTTCTTGCTTTCAGTAGTTGTTTTTGTTGGTGATGTGCTATTTAGTTCAATACTTTTCAACTGGTTGTAATAGGGAATGAAATTGTTAGTTATGAAATTAGTATATGTTACTATTTAACATTTCATTATTTTGGAAGAGTTGACAATTGTAACCATTTTGTTATGTATTCTTATGTACTTACTGAAAATGTATGCGATTCTTAATTGTGTGAACATAAATTAAAGTTTTTTGTTTAAGTATGTCCCTGTTTATAGAATTCTATGGAAGGTGTACTTCTAAATACATAGCTTATTCATAAAAATAGGTAGAGAAGAAGACTATAAAAAATGAGTACCTTCCTTTGTTGCTTTCAATGCTCAATCTTGTGGGAGAAGTGGTATTTAGTTTAATGTCTTCCAAGCACCTGCAACAATAATAAATGTAATTGTTAGTCATGTAATTTGTGAAAAATAGTATTTAATGTTTAACTAGTTTGGAAGATATGACATGTATTACCGTTTTGTTATGTGTTCTGTTTTAGGTGCAGAGAAAGAATCATCTAGATCATCTACATTGAGGTCCTCTTCACTGATTTCCATGTTTTTGAAAAAACTGTACAATACATTTTTTTTACTTGTATAGTAATGTATTTTTAAAGTAGAGTTTTTTCTATTACATTTGCATATATTCCTTATATAATTGGAAATTGTTTTGTAATTGATTTTTCGTTAGTATAAATACCTTTCATCCGATGTAATATTGGTTGTATGCACAGCTGTTGGTAGAGTGTTGTTAAATTTGACAATGTCCAATTGGCTTTGACAAAACAAAGAGGTTACCGAAGTATTGTTTTTCAAGAGGATATTTTGTTAAAGAAAAAAAATTGTGTATGTTCTCCATGTAACTTACTCTTTATTTGTTCCATGTTGTGATGTTGCAAGTAGTGCAGTAGATACTTTTTCTTTCTCAATGTTCATTATTGCAAGTCACCTGCAAAACAATATTTGCTAAATTTTTCGTTATATGAACAATGATCTGTAGAATAGTAAAAGTAATGAATTTTAGTACTTTTTTTTGAGTAAGAGTTAATGTATGTAGATAAAAAAATCAAAATTTCATATAAAATTGTTGTATGTGATTACCTTTTATAGAATCCAGAGCATGGCTACATGATGTTGGCAACATGGAATAAAAGAGTGTCATGATCCATCCAGTACGCCTCGTAGCTTTCAATGGTTGTTGTATTTTCATAATTATTTGTCCAGACATGATCAATAATGGTCCTTGACAAAAGTTTTGTATTTTCCTGTAATAAGAACAACTTGTGTATTTCCATGTTTTCTTTTAGCATGTCTAGTTTTTTTGAGGTGTTGGAAATGTCAATGTTAAAGTCACCTGCAATATAAATAAGGCTTCCAGTGGGAACAATTGTCATTGCTTTGTTAACAATTTTTATGATATTTGTAAGCAATGTTGCTGGTCTAGCATAGATATTACAAATATAAAGGCTTTGTTTAGTGAATATTAGTGTACTCAATATTGCTTCAACATTGTCTTCTGTAAGTGGAATTGCATTTGCTACTTGTATATGTTTTTTTGTGCAGGTCATTATTCCATGTATATGGTATGCTGTAGAGCAATTATATTCTGATAACACATCATTTTTAAAATTGTTTTCCAAATATGTCTCTTGGAGACAAATAATGTCCGATGACATTAAATCTTTGTCATGTTCAATGTCTTGTTTGTGTGGCTGGAAATGACGAGTGTTTAATGTAGATATGTAATACATGATGTTTGAGATTTGTAATGTGTGTCATTTTGTAGAGTCCACTTTGCTACTGATTGTAATCGTGTCATTTCATCTATGATTTCTCTTCGTACTTTAAAATTTTTTGCTGTTAGAGGGCTTAAAAAAAACAATGTTTCAATTGTTGATGTGCGGGAAAGGGCTGTGTAAGTTAACCCATGTTGGTGTACGCCTAATGGTTCAAATGCAAGGCCATGCATTGTAAGTCCTTGTGATCTATGTATTGTTCGAGCACATGCTAATTGTACTAGGAATTTTTTCTAACAATATTTTTATGTTGAGCATTTAGTTTTAAGATTGGTCTGGCAACTCGGAGTATTGGTACCCATCCACTATTAATATATGTTTGGTTTAAATGTGATTGTTTTTTGGCTTGAGCTTTTCCTATACGACGATCATTGAACTCAATCCATATAATGTCAATGTCAGCATGATGACTATATGTTTTGAATATTCCATCTGATCCATTTATGAGACCATCCTGTGTATCATAGTTTCCACCGTAAATTTCAACTAGTATATCTTTTTTTAACATAATATGGTCTGGTAGATTTGTATTATTTTTGAAAATTTGTTCTAAATTAACAGAATTATCATGTTCGTCAATTGCATTGATTGTTATTAGTTCTCCAGGAAGAGAAAATAATATTTTCTGATTGTGTGCATTAACATCTTTTCTCTTGTAAAAGAGGAATGGAAATGTTGGATCAATAGGTGTAGGACATAAGCATTTGTTATTTAGGTATGCTATGTCACTATCTGTTTGAGAGTTTGTTCGTATTCTGTTTAGAATTTTGATGAAGACTTCATCTTTTTGTCTCATTGTTGTGTGTAACGTATAGCATTTGATGTTTTCCCAAAAATTGTATGGAACTAGTTGGGTGTCTAATTTGATAGTTTGGAACACTAGACAGTCATGTATAGGTTTTGCTTGGAAGAAATCACCACAAAAAATGATGTCTAAACCACCAAAATATTTAGTAGGTGTTTGCATGATGTCACACAATCTTTTATCTATGCAACACAAGAGTCTCGCTCCAACTAATGAGATTTCACCAATAAGGATAATACGCAGTTGTTGATATTCTTTTGTTAATATATCTAATTTCTCCGAGCTTAATGGAATAGTAGTGGATTTGTTAAATGGTATGAAAAGTGCAGAGTGCAAAGTTGTGCCTCCAATATTGTAAGTTGCTTTACCTGTGTATGCAAGTAACAAGCCTTTTATCTTATCTGGGTCACTATCAATAGAGTTATTGTATATACGCAGTAAGCCTTGGTATATGGCTTTGGCAGTGAATGTCTTTCCTATTCCAGCACCTCCTGTTAGAAACAAATGTAATGGTTCAAGTAATTTATTTTGTTTTTTTACTAGTATGTCCTTTACTATGGCTTGTTGCTCTTTGTTTAGCATTCTTCGAAGATTGTAGTACTCTGTGTTGTCAGCTAAGTTTGGATGCTTAGCAATTTCAAATGGCCTTCTGATTTGTTTGTTATAGAATTTAAGTTTAAGTGTGTCTAAATCCGATTGTAAATTGTATTGTTCATTATAATCATTGTTCAAGTTGTGAACATTGTTTGTTTCTGTATGGTTCTCATTTTCAATATTGACATCATTAATAGCATTGTCCAAATCACCCCATAGCTCATTTATATGGTATGTGTACTTTGCTTGATTAAGTTTTACTATTTTTCCTTTAGCAATGAAAGCCTCTTCCCATGTTGTGAAGCCTTTTTTCAACATGTTTTCATCTATGGAAAATGGGACATACAGTAAAAGTTGTTCCCTATAATAGTTTTCGATGTCAACATGTTTATTGTATCTTATATATCGAATAATTTGTGGTCTCTTTATTTTTTTTAATTGTCCTTTTCCCATTCTTCTGTATTCTGCGACAAATTCTGCTAGACAAACATTTGCCAATATTTGTGGACGTGCAATATAATGGTCAATTACATTTTTACAAGCAACATTTTGTGAATCATCTGGCTCATTTTTTAGCTGTGTGGAATTTTTCAAAATAAATGTATGGTTTTCAGCAGTTGATGTGTCTATGAATATGCATTTCCTTGAACTATAGTTAAGAGGAAGTGAAAGCACAATGTGTACAGCTTGCTGAGTAGACATTTGTTGTAGATTGAGCAAAGCATTGCCAAGTTTTGTTATCATTTTAATTGCATCAATGTTATGTTCTTTGTGCTCTGTGCGTATTTTGTTAAATGCATTTGTTATTGAGGCATTGCATTTTGTCATGTATGAGCTATAGTACATTGCTGCAGCATATGCATTTAGAACAATTGTGCATCTGTATTTGCTTGCCATAGATGAGGAATTTTTTTACAAAATGTATTGTTCCAAATGTGAGCTGGCTTTCTTTTCAAAAACATTGTTGGTCTAAGCAACGTAGATTGTATGGCTAATATGTATTCTTCTTCATCCATGCTTATGTTCTGTAGGAATTCCTCAAAAGATGTACAACAATCATAACTTGAACATTCTAAAGTGGATCTAAGTTTTTCAGCGAAACACGTGTTTCTTTTTTCATCGATACATGGTTCAAGAATTCTTGTTGTTTTCATTGGTGGTTGTGGAAAACCAAAGCGACATTTTTTTTTTGGTCTTCCCACACTGTTTAGTATGGTGATGTATGTGTATTTTAGCCATTTGTTCATTTAAAGTTTCAGTATTGCAAGTTATGTATCTATCTACAAAATGTTCAATACTAGTATTAGTATCTTTTCCATATATAGGTGCATCTTTAACCCATACCATGAAATGGTCATGTTCATTTCCTCGACTTTGGAATTCTGTAACTGAAAAGTAGTCCAATACCTTTCCAAAAAATGTATCATCTGAGCATATTAATTGTTTCATTGCATTAATCCTATGTTTATAATACCAAGTACAAGTGGTTGGATCCTTTTTAATCAAATAGGTAATGTCAACTTCATTAAGCAATTCTTCTTGGTTTTCAGTTGATTTTTTTTTGTGTGAGATGTATAATTCTTTCAATGTTTCCTTTAATGGCTCCCAATTCTGTTCTGCACTAGTGAAAGTTATGAAAAAAGTAGGTGGACCCAACTGTCGTATCATTGCGAAAAGATTTCTTTTTAGGTGTTGCAAATAGTCTGGTGAATTTCTTATTTTTTTGAAATCTACATATCCAATGTCTGATTGCAATATCTTTTCAAGGTTTGGTTTGTGCTTGACATCTTTTGCTAGTAGGGTCCTACCTTTTAATTTCCCTTTGCGAATTCGTATCCAGAGTGTAGAAAATACTTGGCCAATTAGAATTTTAATGGTTTTGAAAAATAAGTTGGTGGTATGATAAGCAAATGTTCGATTTGAATTTTGTAATTCCCATTGTGCAATTTTTTGGTATGAAGTTTTCTTTTCAATTCATTCATCACGTGGTTCTCCAAAAAAAAGTTTGGAAAATTCATTTCTTCAGCATATTTGTCTTGGAATATTCCAAGAGGTTGTTTTCCTTCAGCAGGTGCAATTTCAATGACTTTGTCTTGTATTGAATGTATAGTTCTTGACTTAGTAAAGCCATGGATCAAGGTATCCGTTTCCATTTCCATTGGATTATTTGTGTCATTTTCTTTTTCGCTATCACTTGATGAAGATTCAGTGCATGTAGTGTGCTCTTCTAAATGATCATGCCAATTTTGGTTCACTTTAACATTTTGTGTTTTGTACAACATTGTTTTACACAATTCGTTTAAAGAATTCATAATAACATTTGGTCGAACTCTTCCTTTTTGGTATGCATTTTGATATTGCAAACGTCTCTTTAATGCAATAGCAATTGTCCATGTTTCATTGGTAGAACGTGGCAACACTATTTGTATAATGTTCATGTCTGTTGGGACATTGATAATTGTTCCACTTAGTCCAATTTGAGGTCTTTTGTATCCTAGTTGCCAAATTTGTGCAAAGGCAAGTCGAAGGGACACTAGCCTTTCTTCGAGTTCTGAAAGTGTAGCAGTGTATTGTAGTTTCTTATTTGTTTTAATATGTTTTGGTGTTGCGTATATTGGTTTTTTGTTTTGCCTCAATTGGTGGTTACAAAAGTTGCATATTTTGTTTCCGAAAAATCCTTGTGGCCTTAATAAAACTAGACCATATGTTTCCATTTTTTGTTGGCTTAGGTTTATAATATTCTTTTTGAAATGCAATTTCCCACAAATTGCACACACATGTTTCGGTGTGTCTTTGATTTTCTCCGTCTAAGATTCAACGAGTGTTTTTTTTTTCCCTCTTTTTTCTATGTTTTGTATTTTAGGCTTTTTGTGTATCTCTTGTTTTAGTTTACGAAGTGAGTTATGGAAAGTTGTAGTAAACCCGTTTTTGTAATGTGTAGAGTTGCAAGTTTTTACTTGTTCACTGTTTTGGATGGATTCTTTCAATTTGTGCATACTAATGTTTTGTTTAGGTTTTTTGCGTATATCTTGTTTTAGTTTACGAAGTGACTTATGGAGAATAGTGGTGAAGCCATTTGTGAGATGTGTAGAGTTTCAAGTTTTTACTTGTTTACTGTTTCAAATGGATTCTTTCAATTTGTGCATATTAAGCCTTTCTTTGCTTTTCATTATTATTATTTTTTTTGGTTGTGTAGTATGAATGTTGTTTACCATTATTATCTCGACTTCACCTGGCTTATAATGTCTATGGATGTCATTTAATTTGTAACATATGACATTGCATACTTTTGTTGGTTGTAGACATTTGCAATATACTTTGGTTGGCATCGAACTATTTTCTGAAGAAACTTGAATTTTTATTTTCAAAATGTAGGATAGCCATTCAAAACAAAATTTGGAACCTTCAATTTCACTTTGTTCAAATGGATCTCCAACTTTTGCAATAAATGTTTGCCAATTTCTCACACCACAAGTATTTTTCAACTCAGATTTTAAGCATGTTAGAAGACATTCATTTGCTATGTTGTCTCCATTTAGAATTGCATTGCAAAAGGTTTGAGCCATGTAGCGTCTAAGACATGGGCTATCATATTCATTTTTAGTCAAACTTGCAATAGTATTGAAAAGACTGTCACCACAATCTGATATTGATAATGCATTTTTGCATAATCTAGACATTGTATCTTTTTTTTTAATTTTTGGAATTCTTTTTAGGGAGTATATATTTCTTCCAAATTGTTTAGATTGGTGAGCTTGTTGTTCAGGTGTGTTAATTTTTTTCCTCACAAGCGGTTCAAAATGTCCATTTTTATGATCCTGATCATGGAAAAGAATAGAATATGTTGTACTTTGTGAATTTTCATTGAAATGCAAGTACTTTGTTTTTCTTGTTAAAGACCAAATACATATCTCAATATCTAACCACTTGGATAGCCACTTAATACAAAACAAGTCTCCCCAAAGACCATACTCATTACAATTTGGCTTTGGAACTGCAGATAGTCGCATGCATCACAAATATGTACTAACATCATGAACGCCATGCATTTTGGATAGTGTGTGTGAGTCTAGCTCATTTTGAAGTGAAAACAAAGCGTGAGGATCATCAATTGCCAGACAATTTAGAAAATGATCAACTATTCCATTTCTTAGTTCAAGAGATGTGTATTGCATATGTAATAGTAGTTGTAATGAGTCGAACAGACAATCGCCTACATTGTATACAAAGGGCGTTATTCTAAATAGGTTATTGTCTTCTAATACTTTGTCAATTGAGATATCTCGTTGTCTGTTTTTTGATTGATAGTTCTCTACATCTATGATATTATCCAATGCAAAATTTGTTGTTGATGATGCATATTTACTGAACTTGGACTCTAAATCTATTGACTTATCCTCCACAATCTGTTTTCTCATGTTAGTAATTGTTTTTGAGTGTTTACCTTGGTTAATACATTGTTCCAATGGCTTTCTTTTTTTGGAAACAAGTGGTTCAAAATGTCCATTCAAATGGTTTTCATCATGGAACAAAATAGAATATGTAGTACTTCCTGAATCTTCATTGAAATTCAAGTACTTTACTTTTCTAGTTGACGACCAAATACATATTTGGATACCTAACCACTTTGCTAGCCATTTAATGCAAAATTGGTCACCCCAAAGGCCATATTCTTTAGAATTTGGTTTCTTAACCGCAGATAGGCGCATACGTTGTAAGTATGTATTAGCATCAACAATTTGATGCAATTCATTCAATGTTTCAGGATTTAGCTCATGTGTATATGAAAACAAAGCGTCATTGTCATTTTTTGCTAGGCAATCAAGAAAGTAATCAACCATACCATTTCACAATTCTATGGAAGTGAAGTTCATATGTAACAAATATTGCAAAGAGTCAAAAAGACAATCCCCTATGTTGTATACAAATGGACTTATTCTAGAAAGATTATTGTCTTTCAATACTTCATCTATTGTTCGTTCTTCTTTCGTATTCATTGGTTCATAACTTTCTACATCTATGATAGTATGCAATGATTTTTTTGATTCACAATTTTTTGACATTTTATGCACAAAATAAAAACACACACTACAAATTAAAAAAAACAAAATAGGTGTAATATGTTACTTGTCAAATTCTATATGTTGTTGAACTATATTTGTAGATACTATTGTTGCTTTGCTTTTCAATGCTCAAGTTCTGCAAAATAAGAAAATTAAACACATCATCAATGATTAAATCAAGAAATCACAATTTTTTATAACATTAAATCAATAAATAAATAGTTTGTCACTTCTTAATAAATAGTTAACCATTTGCTCACAAGTTTATGAGCAGGGTTGACATGTAAGTCTCATTTCTAAGGAATACATTTCATTTAATTATGGGTAGTCATCATCAACACTAACAACTTTAAAGTCAAGAATTATTGGTCCAATATTGTTTAAAATATTGAACATTACATAAACAAATGCTATCATAAAACCCAAAAACAAAAACAAAATGTTGGCTTCTTCAAGCACTTATCTGCAAGTGCAGCTGACAACTTGCCATACCAATCAACCAGTTTTTTAATTGCAAAAAAAGAAGTTGCTTTCTACAAACACTCCCTTGTACAACCACTTTCACAAATGGATGAACTTTCACAGATAACTAACATATAGGATAGAAAATTATAACTGAATGGTTTTGACTATGACACGATATTTGTTGATGCTAAACCAAACAAGTGTAATATTTGGTATTGAATATGAAATTGAAGATTGAAAAATATAATTAAATGATTTTGAACATGATATGCTAAACCGTGCATTGACATTATATAGATGTATCCAGCTTTAATTTACCTAATTTCTGTTATTTTTAGGTGTACACTTCTCTACAAAACACACAAGACAATCAGAAACTAATCTAGTAAATATATTTTAAACACAAAAGACAATCAGTAAATATATTTTACACACAATTCTAGCAATAATGAGAATAGAACAAAGGCAAAGCTAATCGATGAAAATTACCCCCAAAAACATTTCATCTAAATCACTAAAAAAGCCATGAGACTTAAACTATATAAACTACACACCTTATCAAACCAAAAAATCACAGAGAATTGGTGCCTAGAAAGACAAATAGTAATGCCCTTGTCCCTGCACCTTACCATGCCAGAAATTACTGTTATTAAACGAAAACGAAAAAATAAAAGACAAATTTAGCAATGGCTGAAAGAAACGTATTTTTATAGCAATCAGAGAGTAGATCTTTCAAAGCGGTACAGAAAGTGCGGCAAATCCTCCTCCCATGAATGTATTCAGTCAGCAGA
Source organism: Sequoiadendron giganteum (assembly GCA_007115665.2). NCBI lineage: Eukaryota > Viridiplantae > Streptophyta > Pinopsida > Cupressales > Cupressaceae > Sequoiadendron > Sequoiadendron giganteum. Next base: position 89,984,372 of record CM021103.1, on the reverse strand, counting down.
ACCAAGGCTTTAAGGTCATGTGACAAAAGGCTTCAAACAGAAGCTGTTCCGGTCTACACCGTCTTGGTTACAGAATTGGGCCCTATTAACGAAGCCATGATGAGATTGTTGTATTATATCCTTCTATTTAGTTTTTGGATAAAGAAAGCTTAAAATGTAAACATATCGTGACTTGTATGTGATTTCATGTAGAACTGAAGACCTCTGGTTCAAAGTCAGGCTTCTTAATCTGTGTAACTTATACCAACATTTTAGCTTAACCCTCTTGACCAAGTGGGATTTCTAGTAATATGTTCTTGAGAAATTGTTCTAAAATGATTGCATAGATTTGAATGTCACTTATCAACTAGTTGTAAATGCAATGCTAGTTCAAATCAATGTAGTGACAGTCAGTCCATCTTCAAAGGTTTAGAGGTTGTCTTTGGCCTTTTCAAGTTTGAATTTTCTATCCATGGCAGAGATGGTTTCAAGACAGAGCTTTCATATTATTCAACATAAAGCTTGGATTTGGATTCATGAATGCTAGTAAATCATCAGTTAGACCATGCAAAGCAGGAATAGTTTTTCTTACAAGGCAAAAATTTAAAAAATGTTTTAATGATACTGAATACTACTGCTCTGTTGCTATATTTTGTTTTGTCACTGCCTGATCTGCAGTTCTACTTTAAAGGAATTATTTCAGCTCTTTGTTGCAATTGAATTGACTGAGTGAAAAGCCTTGTGGTACAAATAGGTGGCTAGCTGGGGTGCATATCTCTTCAAGAGAAATGTTTTGACCATGTCCTTTGCACCAAGAGATTCACATGAAGCCCAAGTGCAATTTGCCTTGGAGCGTGGTGTGCCTGCTGTTATAAATGTCATAGGCACAGAGCGGCTTCCTTATCCTTCCAGGGCCTTTGACATGTCTCAGTGTTCACGTTGTTTGATTCCTTGGACTGCAAATGGTGGGGCCCATTCACAGTCAAAAGTTTCTGTTTAATGTCAAACTTGCAGTTAAGAAAGGACCATAGATTAACTATTTTGATTCATATTCTGATTTTCTTAATGTTCTTGTTTGCAGATGGGCTTTATATGATGGAAGTGGATCGAGTTTTGAGACCAGGAGGTTATTGGATTCTCTCTGGACCTCCCATCAATTGGAGACAATATTACCAGAGTTGGCAGAGATCAAAAGAGGAGCTTGAGAAGGAGCAAGATAAAATTGAAGAAATAGCAGAAATTTTATGCTGGGAAAAGAAATATGAAAAAGGTGATATTGCTATCTGGCAAAAGAGAATTAATAGGCAGTCCTGTCCTACAAGCCGACATAATCAGTCAATCCTGATGATGCTTGGTGGGTTACTCAACTTCATAACTCAAAAGTTGAAAATAAATTATTTTGCTTGCTGATTGGAAAATAATATTGATCAAGTTATCTTGTATTACTCAAATCATATTGCCAGATAGACTTTTGTTTTGTAAATTCGATAAACACTTGTTTTACCCTTACTGGAATATTGTTGCTGTGTTCATTGTGCTAGTGCTTTAGATAGCAAGATATATTTATAATGATTAGTTGGAAAGCATGTATGCTTGCAAAACTGCTTTCATTGGTGATTCAGGCAGCAAGACATGCATTACATTCGGTTGGGAAGCTCTATATGTTTAAAATATCCAAGGAATCTTCTCGGGACTATTTTTTTAGATGTCTAACATCCTGAAAAATTTCAATTTGATTTTCAATCCTAAATTCAATCTCGTTTTTTGCCTGACTGGCAAACAATCCTTCAATTAGTCTCTTATAATGCGTTTTACTTTTTTTACACCTAATTTAAGCCCCATAGATCTTAACTGCAGCTAAAAATAAAAATACATACTTCCCTTTTGTGGCAGTGACAACACATTTGGAGAGTTGTTTTCTAAAATACTAATATAATGGCTAGTGATTGGCTACTACTTGCATTTGTGATATTTATAAGGACATCCCCAGCCAATGTACTGAAAACATTTGGATACATTACAATTAATTTACACATCAGCTTTTGTTATTTCCTGTCTGTTTTCCATTTCAATGCTTACAAATATTGGTCTCTTTTGCAGACCATTTTCTTGGCCATCATAGCAATCCTTGGATGAAATTTCTGTCATTGCATCTGTATTGCATTGCAGTACAGAACAAAATAACTATTAATGATATCAAGTTTCCACAATCCATATAGCTAATTCAAATTACTGTTTCTGGATTTGATTGTGTATGAGATTTTTGCATCAACGTAGAGGAGAAGAAATAAACTATTATTAGTTTTTTTCAAAGTGTTCTGTCAGTTTTCATTGACCTATCATATGATACTATATTTTAATCCTATATAAGAAATACCCTGAATAATTGTTGTTTACCTGCAGGTCTAGGAGAACGATGCATTACACCTGTACCTAAAGTGAATGATCCAAATGAGGTAGCTGGAGGAGTCTTGGACAAGTTCCCAACACGCTTGAATGCTGTTCCTCCAAGAGTTCTCACTGGTTCATTACCAGGTGTTACAGCCGAGACATATGATGCTGATACACATTTGTGGAAGAAACATGTTAAGACATACAAAAGGATCACAAAATATATTGGGGAGACTAGGTATCGCAATATTATGGACATGAATGCAGGTCTTGGTAGCTTTGCAGCAGCAGTCTTATTTGACAAAGCTTGGGTTATGAATGTTGTCCCTAACATTGCCAAGGAAAATACACTTGGTGTGATTTATGAACGAGGCTTAATTGGGATCTATCATGACTGGTAAGAATGTTTTTTGTGTCTACTTTGTTTTCCCAATATTTTCATCTTTGCAATGTCTTTATCCTCCACAATTTTAATACTCTATTGATTTTTTGTAGGAAATTTAGTTGCACTATGTGTGAAGTATGTATTGCAGACTCATGACATTTTCTTACATGTCTGGAGTGTGTCTATAAAGTAGTCTTCCTACTCAATTTGGCATCCTGCAATGCTTGTTAAAAAATTCAGAAATAGTTTCTAGAGGATATAAAATCACCTTGCTTCTAGATAAGGTTATGGGAAAGCCGTCAGTTTGTTCTCTGGGATTCTCATGGTGAATGGTTATTTAAACATTTAAAATCATTGAATGTTTGGGCTAAGTCAGTAAGGATGAATCAATCAAATTAGCTAACTGTAGCCAGCGCAATGCAGATCATGCAGATAATGGAGAGAAAATTGAAATGATTAAAGGGGGACCATTGCAATTTATTTACTGATTAAGAGAATGTAAATGGAGATCAAGGTTTGTGGGAGTGGTGGGTATGGGTGTGGCCATGAGAGTGTGGTAGCAGATCTGGATGTGGGTTTGACATGTTTTCAACTAGGTTTGTGCAGTGCCAGGTTTGGCTATTTATATCTTGAGATATGGGAAACATGTGAATTCTAATTATAAATACCTATATATATCATAAAAGTAATACAAGAAATGGATAATGTGATGGTAATACCTAATAGAACAACAGAGAATTGTCAACGAACTGGAGAATGTGCCATCGGACTTAAGCCTGAGATTTATTGTCCAATTCATTATCAACTAGAAATTTTATTTGAAAGAACAATTTGGGAAACCCTAGGTGTTGATTTTGATGTTTAGTGCATTATACCATCAAACCTAGGATTACACACTAATTTAATTCAAACAATCTGAAATAAACTACTGATATGCAACAGAGAATTCAGATTCAATTCAAATTTCAAAATAGAATAAACTACTACGGAGCTAGGAAATGTAAACTAGAAATTAAAAGAGGAAGAAGAGAAGTTGCATCCCTGGATTGTTAGAAGGCTGTTGCAGACCCAAGAAGCCAGAAGAATGTTGTCTGTAGTAGAAGCTTGCAAAACTAGAAAATTGGAGGATGTTTTAGGGCACCAGCATTGGGTGCATACATTCAAGGGGGACACCTGTGTTGACAGGGTGCTTTTGTAGGAATGGGACACTGAAACAGGACACTTGCACTGAAACTGGATGATCCTGCCCCACATAAGCACCTAGAGTTGTTGATGTTAATGCAGCGTCGGTCTTCACTAGTACATGGGCCGACCTTATATTTAAGTTATATAATGTACTTATTCTGGCCGACTTTATTTGTTATTAAAATATTTATCAAAAGGCCGACCTATATGAAGAGGCGCCAAGAAGGTATATATACAAGGTTACCTTTTGATGTTAACATACATTCGAATACACAAAAGAAGTTCGCTATTTTGGCAGAGCAGAATTCGCAGTCATAGAAGAAGCTCATACTTGGATTCGCATACCTAGAAGAAGTTCATACTTGAACAGCAGATCATCATTTTGTAGCAGCAGACCGATTTCAAGGAGAAACATATTCATTTGTATCTTTGCATCTAGGAGAGATGCTATTATTCATTGTATCAAATTCGGCATTGTGTTGGGCCTGAGTTCAAGCAGATTTCTGCTCTTATTCCTTCAATATATAAGAGATATATTTGCTGGGTTTTTCTCCCTCAAGAGGAGGGTTTTCCCAGGGTATCTTGTTGTGTTCATTGTCTTATGTGTTGCATTTCTTTTGTTCAATTGATTAAATAATCTGATCTAAGAAACACTAACATGGTATCAGAGCGGGTGTGAAAAAGATCGTGATCAGATTTAGTTCGCAACACTTATTCTTTTTCAGTCTATCTTCCAAATTTCTCAAGATGGTGAACGGTCTGAAAATCGAGGATAGACTCGAAGGGATCTCGAACTACATATCATGGAGATTCAGGTTCATGCTAACCTTGGAAGAGAATGATTTGGCTGAGTTTGTGAAAACAAAAGTTCCCGAACCTGAGGGGGAAGAAGAGAAGCTGCAATGGAGGAAGAAAGACACTAGGGCAAAGAAAGCATTGGTTGATTCCGTCAAAGATCATATTGTACCAATTATCTTCAAGTTGGATACAGCAAGAGAGATGTTTACAACCTTGGAAGAGATGTACGAAATCAACAACACCAGTCGTGCCCTTGCTCTGAAGCAACAACTTCATCATGTGAAAATGGAGAAAGGAGAATCTGTTATTACATACTTCATGAGGATTTCAGAGATAAAAGATCAGCTCTCCACTATTGGTCACATGATTGATGATAAAGAACTGACTATGCTTGCTCTCAATGGTCTTCCGCTTTCATGGGAGGCATTCATCCAAGGAATCAGTGCAAGATCCGAACTTCCTAAGTTTGATCGATTGAGGATTGATTGCATTCAAGAAGAGTCAAGACTAACAGCAAGGGGGATTGGTCAAAGCTCAAAGAATGAAGAATTACAAGTTCTTACCTCTCATTCATCAAACAAAGGAAAAGGCCTTAAGAAAGGATTCTTCAAAAGGAATCGAGAAGATGGAAATGATGATGCTCCTACCTTCAAAAGAAAACGAGACATGTCCAAGATTCAATGTTTTCGTTGTGATAAGTATGGTCACTTTGCGAGGGTGTGCCCTCAACGACCTAAGCTTCAAGTTGCCACTGCAGATGTTGAAGAAGTCACTCCACAAAAGGACTCCAGTAATTATCTATTTTATTCAGCCTTGTCTAGCAATGTTTCTACGGACTCTTACACTTGGTTGATTGACAGTGGTGCTTCTAGACACATCACCGGATTCAGAAGTCACCTTTCAAACTTAATGGAAAGCAACTCTAGTGATCAAGTTGTTATTGGAGATGATGCTAGATATTCTGTAAAAGGGTTTGGAAATTCCACTCTTCACTTGGATTCTGGAATTTCTTTGGAATTGAATGATGTACTGTTCGTACCAGGGATAAAGAGGAACCTTGTTTCAATTTCAGCATTAGAAGACAAAGGTTATCAAGTTGCCTTCTCTAAAGGGAAAGTTCTTATATGGGCAAAGAACTCCAGCTTCAAAACTGCTCAAGTGATTGGAGTTAGACATGAATGTCTCTACATGCTGTGCACTCGTCCTCTTCAAGCACTTGTGCATAACAGTACCAGCATGTGTGATCTTTGGCATCGAAGATTGGCTCACATTCACTTTCGTGCTCTACCTATCATGGAGAAGATGGTCACCGGTCTTCCGAAATTCGATCAAGAACATGAAGGTACATGCAAGGGATGTGCCCTAGGCAAGAACACAAAAGGTACGTTTCATTCCAGTGAAAGTAGATCTAAATGTATTCTTGATCTCATTCATTCTGATTTGTGTGGTCCAATGTCTATTGCATCATCTAGTGGTTTCTTGTATTATATTATTTTCATTGATGATTACTCTAGAAAGACTTGGATTTATTTCTTGAGATCGAAAGAATCAGAAGAAGTATTAGTAAGATTCAGAGAATTCAAAGCGCAGATTGAAAATCTGTCTGGGAAGAAGATCAAAGTATTAAGATCTGATAATGGTGGAGAATACACTTCTGGCACTTTCGAGACTTTTGTATTGAAGCAGGGATTAAGAGGGAGTTCAGTGTTCCCTATAATCCACAACAAAATGGTATTGCTGAAAGGAAGAATAGGTCTATTGTGGAAGCAGTGAAAGCTATGATCCATGATCAAGACTTACAAATCTCTTTTTGGGCTGAAGCATCAAGAACAGCCGTCTATGTTCAAAACAGGAGTCCCCACAGGATCTTAGAGAATAAAACTCCTGAAGAAGCATTCTCAGGCGTGAAGCCTGAAGTTAGTCATTTGAGGATCTTTGGCTGTCCAGTCTATGTTCATATTCCAAAGGAAAAGAGAACAAAGCTAGAACCTTCTGGGAAGAAAGGAATTCTTGTAGGCTACAGTGAGACATCAAAAGCTTACAGGATCTACATTCCAGGACAGAAGTCTATTGAGATTAGTAGAGACGTCACATTTGAGGAAGATGTTGCTTATAGAAAGTCCAAAGGCACTCCGATGGAGGTCGATGAAGAAGAACCTCCTCAAGATATGGAAGTTGACCATATCCCAGAGAATCTGAAGGAGGATACAGAACCTAAAGAAGATATTGATCCAGCTGAGCCTTTGGATCCTACTGATGGGCCTCTAGACATTGTGATTGGAAAGAAAAGACCTCTTTGGGCTCGCAGGACAATGCAGGAAGCAGAAAGGTTTGTAGCTCCAAGAGGAACCTTCAGAGAAAGCAAGAGACCTCACAAGTTCTCTAGCTATGTTGCCTTGATGAGTCAGATTATTGAGTCAGAGCCTTCAAATGTTGAAGAAGCTTCTAGTCAACAAGTATGGAAAGATGCCATGATTGAGGAGTATTAGTCTATACTTAAGAACGATGTTTGGGATATAGTTCCTAGACCCAAAGACAAATCTGTGGTGTCTTCTAAGTGGCTCTTCAAGATCAAGCATGCAGCTGATGGGAGCATTGAGAAACACAAGGCTAGATTTGTGGCTAGAGGGTTCTCACAAAAAGAGGGAGTTGACTATGAAGAAACTTTTGCTCCTGTGGCTCGTTACACGTCTGTTAGAACCATCATTGCTATTGCCGCATCTAGAGGATGGAAGATTCACCAAATGGATGTAAAGACAACTTTTCTGAATGGCATAATAGAAGAAGAGGTTTACATTGAGCAACCAGAAGGATTTGAGGTACATGAGAAAGAATCTCATGTCTGCAAGTTGAAGAAGGCCTTGTATGGTCTTAAACAAGCTCCTCGTGCTTGGTATGAAAGAATTGATCAGTACCTTTCAAGTTTGGGTTTCTCAAAGAATGATGCAGATTCTAACCTCTACTTCAAGGTAGTAAATGGTGAAGCATTGATTTTAGTTTTATATGTTGATGACTTGATCATTACTGGTGAAGAACATCTAATACTAAAATGCAAGAAGGAATTAGCTTCAGAGTTTGAGATGAAGAATCTAGGTCTTATGCATTACTTTCTTGGCTTAGAAGTTTGGCAAAAGCCAGATGAGATGATTCTAAGTCAAGGCAAGTATATTGTTGACATTCTCAAAAGGTTTGGTATGCTTGACTGCAAACCTATGTCTACACCCATGGAGTCTAATTTAGATAAGTTGAAAGAAGCTGCAGCTAGTTCAGAACCAGTGGATTCTACGATGTATAGACAGTTGATTGGTTCATTGATGTATCTAGTTAACACTAGACCTGATATCTGCTATGCAGTGAGTGCACTTAGCCAGTTTATGTGTGAACCAAAGCAAATACATCTTGTAGCAGCTAAACATATCCCGAGATATTTATGTGGCACAATTGGATATGGGTTGAGATATTCTTCAAATGTGGATTTGGAGCTGCATGGTTTTACTGATTCTGATTGGGCAGGATGTGTCTCAGATCGGAAGAGTACTTCTGGTTGTTGCTTCAGTTTGGGGACTGCTATGATCTCCTGGTGTAGCAGGAAACAGTCTTCAGTGGCCTTGAGTACAACTGAAGCAGAGTATATTGCAGCTTGTGTGGCAGCTCGTGAGGCAGTGTGGCTTCGTAAGCTCCTTGCAGGATTGTTTGGTCAATCAATGGAGCCTACTATCATACACTGTGATAATCAAAGCTGTGTGAAGCTTTCTGTCAATCCTGTGTTTCATGACAGAACAAAACATGTTGAGATCAAGTACCACTATATTAGAGATATGGTGCAAAGGAAAGCTATACAGTTGAGGTATATCAGCACTGAAGAGCAAACGGCAGACATTCTCACCAAGCCTCTCGCCAGGATGAAGTTTGTATACTTCCGAGAGAAACTTGGTATGGTGGAGAATGCAGCCTTGACTGAGAAAGAGTCTCAGTAATCAGTGATCCTTGTTGAGAATGCAACTCTCTGCTGAGTGAGAGTTGAGGTGCAAGCCCTTGTTAATACAATTCTCTGCTGAGAGAGAGTTGAGGTGTAAGTCCTTGATAATGCAATTCTCTGATGAGAGAGAGTTGAGGTGAAAGCCCTTGTTTCCACCCTCTGGGAGAAGCTATGGTGGATGTCATGTGTGTGACTCCATGACAACATCACGTGAGAGAATCCGTGATGAGTTTTTACCATCTATGGGAGTAGCCATAATGGTTAATATCACGTTGAGGTGATATTTTATTTTGTTTTTCATTCTAACATAATGTGTCTTGTGCAGATGGAAGTTCATCCCTAGCTGAGAGGGAGTGTTGATGTTAATGCAGCGTCGGTCTTCACTAGTACATGGGCCGACCTTATATTTAAGTTATATAATGTACTTATTCTGGCCGACTTTATTTGTTATTAAAATATTTATCAAAAGGCCGACCTATATGAAGAGGCGCCAAGAAGGTATATATACAAGGTTACCTTTTGATGTTAACATACATTCGAATACACAAAAGAAGTTCGCTATTTTGGCAGAGCAGAATTCGCAGTCATAGAAGAAGCTCATACTTGGATTCGCATACCTAGAAGAAGTTCATACTTGAACAGCAGATCATCATTTTGTAGCAGCAGACCGATTTCAAGGAGAAACATATTCATTTGTATCTTTGCATCTAGGAGAGATGCTATTATTCATTGTATCAAATTCGGCATTGTGTTGGGCCTGAGTTCAAGCAGATTTCTGCTCTTATTCCTTCAATATATAAGAGATATATTTGCTGGGTTTTTCTCCCTCAAGAGGAGGGTTTTCCAAGGGTATCTTGTTGTGTTCATTGTCTTATGTGTTGCATTTCTTTTGTTCAATTGATTAAATAATCTGATCTAAGAAACACTAACATGTCACCCACATTGAACTATGGTGCTTCTGCCCTTTGTGGGTTATCAAGTACGACTCCTGTGCAGAACTGGGTGCTTCTGCTTCTTATATTTGCAGGTGAAGTTTTGGTTTATTTATTCTGGTCATTGAAAATATGGAGAGCAAAGAAGATCTTCATCATAACCAGGGAGAACATGAAACAATATACTTTTGAAGAAGATGATGAATATTTCTATGATAGTGATGAGCTTGAAGAGGAAAACCAGGTGACTGATTTCTTTGAAGAGCATCATAAGAAGATGATAAATAGTTGCACTGTTCTGAGCAATAAAGATATACGCCAACTCCAAGAAGAGGGAATGGAAAGGGTTTGCTCCATCCTCTCCATCTCTAAAGATGAGGCTATTACTCTTTTGCTTCACTTTGGGTGGAATTTTTTAAAGATGAGGCTGTTACTCTTTTGCTTCACTTTGTGTGGAATTTTCTAAAGATGAGGTTGTTACTCTTTTGCTTCACTTTGGGTGGAATTTTCAGAAGGTGATTGATGAGTGGCTTGTGAAGGAGGAGGACATAAGAAGAGATTTAGGGTTATTGAGAATTAGGATTTCAGAGGTTGATCCAAATTTAGTAAGGGACTGTGGTGTTTGCAGGGATAGTTAATGCATTAGTGGAATGAGAGTAGGGGATTGTGGGCATTATTTTTGCAATGGGTGTTGGCTAGGATGGATTCAAGCAAGAATAGATAATGCAGGAATAGGATTTCTGAGACTAAAATGCCTTGAACCATCTCGTGAATGCTCTGTGGGTCAAGAAATGGTGGTTTATTTATTGACTTCTTGTGAGGAACGTTATCTAAAAAGGTATAGATAGTACCTTGTTAGATCTTATGTTAAGAGTAACAAAGCAATCAAATGGTGTCCAGCCCCTGGTTGTGAGTATGCTATGGAAGTAGATATTTATGGAAGTGGATTAGGATCATCTGAGGTTACTTGTAAATGCTGTTATGAGTTTTGCTGGAACTGTTCAGAGGAAAAACATAATCCAGTAGATTGTGAGATTGTAAAGAAGTGGGTGTTGAAGGACAATGATAACGAATGTACAGAAAACTGGAAGTATATTAACACAAAGCTTTGCCCCAAGTGTAAAACTACTATTGAGAAACATGAAGGTTGCAGGCATATAACTTGTGCACTTTTTTGCTTTCAGTTTTGCTAGTTCTGCCTCGGCAATTGGAATGATCATGATGGCCATTATAGCTGCAACAACTATTGTAGTAGTGAACATGATGAAGTAGAGACAGAGCAAAATGGGGATACTATTAAAAAAAAAAGAGCCGAAATGCATACCCATTATTATAAGCTTTGGGAAGCCAATGAATCTTTTAGAACAAAGGCTCTATCTGATATGCAAAGTATTCATAATTCTGGATTTGAAAAGTGGAGAATCTCACAGGGTCAATCTAATCATGACCTCCAGTTTGTCACAGATGCATGGCTGCAGATTGTTGATTACAGAAGGGTGTTGAAGTGGACATATGCTTATGGGTATTTTCTTGCATAGAGTAAGCATGCTAAGGATATAGCTAACAAGGATCTCTTTGAACAGTTGCAGGCTTATGCAGAATCTTCCTTAGAACAACTTCATGAGTATGCACAAGAGGAATTGAAAGGTTTTATTTCTCATGAAAAGTCTCAACAAGATTTTTTTTAAATTTTCGTAAGCTTATTGGTCTTTTTAACACCATTGGGTATTATTTTAAAAATCTCATTAAAGTTTGTGAGAAAGGATTTAGGTATAGAAATTTAGGGTTAAGAGTGTATTTTAAGTTTGATTTGGTCAGGTGGTTTATCTAAAATCATATTAATAGGTTTGTTTTGTTTTGGCCAACTTGCCTCCCAATGCTTAGGTCTCAATTGGCTTAGTTAAAACAGTTAAAATTATGTTCAAGTCTCATTCAACTGAATAACTTTTTGGGTGGAGCCTATGAAGAGCACAAGAATGTGAGTGGTGTATTGTTTATAATGTGGAAGAATGATGCTTCTCGTCATTATTCATACCTAGAAGAATTGAAGCTTGCTTTATATAAAGCTCAGATTTCTACCATTTGTAGTGAATCTAGCAAAAGATGCTTGAACATGGGTTGTATTTCTTAAACCCAAGTTACAAAACTTGGACTTGGCAAGCTGATTTGTGATGTCTATTCTGTATGGTTGAAAAATTTGTGCTAATATTGGCCACCATTTTTATTGATTTCTTATTCCATCTTTTGGGGTTTGGAATGTAGCACTACAATAATTTCCATTTACACTAGTTAGTTAGATAGATAGATATAGCTTCCCCTCCAACCATTTGTGTTTCACGTTAGACTGAAAAAGACTTTCATCCAAATTCTGAAAAGGATTATGTGACAACATGAAGATGGATTAAAAAGAATTGTGTTCAAATCCACAAAGTTTTAAGATGCCAAATAAATCTCAGATCTTTCAGAGATGCAAAATTGTTTAGAGCGACTTTTGTTTTGGCCAACTTGCCTCCCAATGCTTAGGTCTCAATTGGCTTAGTTAAAATAGTTCAAATTATGTTGAAGTCTGATTCAAATGTATGATCTTGTGGGCCACTTCAAACAGAGAACTAAAACAATTAGACAAACTAAGAACAACACATTTTGACGGCCAATATCAGTAACAAAAATCCTATTGCAATTTTGTTACGAAAGAATAAGATGCTTAAGCAATGTTTCACAAAATATATGCAAGCGTGTGTTTATTAAGTTTTGCCTAACCAAAATTAGCATGTTCAAACTCTATTATGAAACATCATCTATGCATTTTGTTAACATATTCCAGACTTTTAGCTGCAAATTACGAAGTTTTGTTATTTTGTTAGACATTCCACTTCAGAACTATCTTTGATTTTAAAATGGAATACTTGTATGCCTTACCTCACACTGGTTGGATAGTCTGATTGGGCACTAGAAAAGACTCTTTTGTTCCTCCAACACATGGGTCAATTAATTATTTTCAGTGAAAGAGGTTAAGTATGAGATTGTATTGCAAGGTTATTTTTTTCTTATGTTTAGCTCTCACCATCAAGAGCACAAAAATCTTCTAAAACTCACTAGATTATTGCATTGCTCGGCACTAATGTTTAGGAACTACTTCTTTCTCAGTTTGCTTTGTGTTCCACAGGGTTTTGGGCAAAGATTTAGATTAATTTCCAGCTAGCATAAATTTGAAACCTTTAAAGTCCAGAATAAGAAAGAAAAATAATAAATCAAGTAAATCTCATCTCAGGGTTTCTGAAAAGACATGAACTAAATCGACAAACAACACATTCTCAGCCGCAGATTCGTCAAAATTATGAAACGATGTACAAAAACTTCGGCATACCATGTGTTTTTCCGGAAAGCTCCAAATGAAGATTATCTTCAGCTCAATACAAAGCCTGTGAAGATGTCTTCATTTTGTCGTTATATCTGTGAGGGAAAAGCTTTGTATTTGGCTTATCTACGCTCGATATCTGAACCAAAGGCATCCGTAAAAAAAAATAATAACTTCAGTAAATCTCATCTTAGGGTTTCTGAAAAGACATGAAGTAGTTTTTAACTAAGCATGAAACAAAATCGACAAACAACACATTGTAAGCCACAGATTCATCAAAATTATGAGACGGCGTACAAAAACTTCAGTATACCGTGTTTTTTCGGAAAGCTCCAAATGAAGATTATCTTCAGCTCAATACAAACTAGAAGGGAAACCCTTCCAAAAACAAACCTTGCAAATACTATGAAAGCAATACAGCTGCTTCTAGTTAGTTCCAATGGCAGAATTTGTAGATTGAAAAACTTTGAAATGGATTTTGAAACTGTCCAAATTGAAATGTAAACACTTGCAATTTTCTCGAGCACATTCGATAGAGGAAAACATGCCATTTTCTCTTGCATTTCTAGTATAATCGTAACTGTGATAATGGAATTGGGAAAATCGCCCTTATCGCTCAAAACTTTTGAGCCAATTACATTTCACAAAACTAATTTTGGTGATTTGTTTTGTTAAATATTTTGCATATTTACTTTAGAGTTATAGAAATATTTGTCAAATAGAAAATAAAAATGAATTCTCATTTGTTTAAATCAAAATTATTAATAACTTGTTAAGGAAGAGCCGTGCCTATAATTCCTTAGACAGGAACTAAAAAAAGAATACATGCTTTTTACTTACATAAGTGAATAATGAACTTTTTAAATTAAATATATTTTAAATTTTATCTTAAAACATTTTTCAGATTGCATGTCATTTGCTTGTTCAAAGTTTTCGGCTTCTTGGAGTTAATCTGAAGAGTAAAGAAATAAACTGTTTAAATCTATTAATTTAATAATAACTACTTATCCTTATCCACTCCACTTATCCCCTATAATCACCTAAATCTATTAAATAATAAATGGATTTACATGAAGATTAATTAATAAATTAATATTATCTAATCAATATACAACACTTTATAAGAAACTCCAAACCCTCGCTCTACACGCCAGGCAACAATTACCCCAAGGCTGTTTTAACACCACCAACTTCGGGCACTTAATTCAAATCACTAAATAGTCCATGCCACGTACGCGCGGAAGCACGTGGAATAGCTGTCAATCGTGATAGTGACCGGGAGTTAACATCGAGAAAAATCATATCACCGGGAATTTGTTTGCCTATTTCTACTATGAATATATCCATTACAAACTCTTCATTACCAAATTCAACAGATCAAATCGAGGCTATCCTAGGTTTTATTTTTATCTTTCGCAATAACATTTGAGCTTCTTGTCAGCAATCAATTTGTCTTTTCGTTCAACAGATTTCATTCAGAGAGAGAAATCTAGCATAAGGAGGACGTGAAAAGGGATTTATCAGCCATGAGCTCTAATCAGGCAGATCGGCCTTCTGGAGAGCTTACGCGGCCCCAATATTATGAAAAGATTCTTACCATTCTTTGGGCAGTTAGTGATGTATCTGTTATCTTAGAGGCATACAAGAATTTTGATAGGGAGCTGTTAACTTCAATCCACAACAAAGCTTGCTTATACCTCACTCACCCTCAGGTTGGAAAAGTTTTGCTCATGCATGACACGCCTGAAGAAGAAATCGAAGGCACTCATGAAGCCACAGAACCTACAGCTGATCTTGTTCCGGTCAAGATCAAGGATCTTGAAATCGGGAAGCGGAATGAATGTTGTGTGGTTTATGGCGTATTGTGTGTAAAGCCTTTCAAATTTGGAAGAATCTACACTTTGCTAGAGGAGGTGGATAGTAAGGATGCAGTGGCTCTTTCCATTGTTTCTGCAGATCCGTCGTCTTTTCATCAAGATTTTGCTAGGCATAATTATCCTCAGGGCATGAAAATTGCCGTCAAGGAGCCCTGCTTGTTCGAGGTAAGGGTGGGGTCGTATTCATTGCGGTGGATAATTCCCTGTGTCTTGAATCGGTAGAAAGCCTTCTTGCTCCACCAGTTAATCAGAGGCAATTCAACGATTGGGTAAGAGCAGGGGATACTGCTTGTAAGGCGGGATATTGGCAGTTATGTTTGCGAAATCATACTAAGGGTTTACTCTGTGTTTCTAGAGCAGATTTTAATTTCCCAGATGCTATTCTTTCAATGCATTTGCAAAGATGGATGGCGAATTTAAAGCTTGGCCGTTTCGTAGAAGCGCTTCAAGATGCAGATTGTGCATGTCGTTATGGCGGTCTTTCCAATGGTGTTGGACCTATTTGTAAAATTGAGTCGCTCTTATCTGTCGGAAGATATAAGGAAGCTTTTCACTTCTTTCAGAGTTCATATTCTTCCCTGGAAGAGAGGCACGACATCTTTACTGGGTCGTATCGTCATTGGAGCGTGAAGTATGCACACTGTCATTCTTTCAAACCAGATGGGGGTTTCGTTGGGCCAGTGGAGATCAGAATGACAAGCAATGGAAGCGGCAGGGGTTTGTTTGCCACAGAGAAAGCTGAGACAGGTCAGACGTTGTTGCTCAGCGAGCCTTTGGCACTATGTCACAACGCTATTCAAAATGGCCTGCTTCAAAATGTGAAAGAAGCGCTGGCTTCATATGGAGACAAGACTCGGCAAGTCTTTCTTTCCTTAGATAGCTGCCAACGGATTCCAAATATGCTGGATTACTTCCAAGAAAGGAGCACGACTCCTTCAAAGAAACTGCTGAAGAAGCTCGCCGGCAAAGAGCATAAAATTCGTCATATAATTGAACGAATTGCGTTGGATGACAAGTCTTCAGAAGCGATGGAAGAAAACAGAAAGGAGTCGGCGATCTTGAACCCTCTTACAACCAGGCAGTATTATGGGGTATGGCTATTGCCGTCCTTCATAAACCATTCTTACATCCCCAACGCTGCAAGAACGGCCGATAACGAAATCGTTTCGATCCATGCAAGCAAGCCCATTGAAAAGGGTGAAGAGATCACCATTCCCTATTTTGGGGTTTTGGTTCCATTTCCTTCTCGTCAAAAGTACTGCAAAGCCTTCGGCTTCGACTGTATCTGCAAGCGATGTGAGTTGGAGAAAAGGTTTATGGATTGTGAGTCGAAAGGATGCAAGCCCAAGATAATCTATGGCAACTGCAGCAATGCGTGCAGATCCAAGATACAAGATCGGCCCATCCAATTGGAGAAGCTTGTTAATCAAGTGGAAAAGTGTTTTGAGTGTTTTGAGGCAGAGAAAGAGAATTGAGCTCGACAAAGATGGTGAAGCATGGATTCGTTCCTCCTTTATGGCTGCTTATTTTGCCCGTATTGCTCGCATTAGTAAGAGAGCTCTAAAGACGACGTCAGGAACAGATAATGAAACATTTTTCGCAGCAGCAGTTTCCGTAGGTACAACTTGCCCAGGCGAAGTTCAAAATTTAACATTTTTCGGAACACTCTTCATCTTATATACAGATCCGCGCATGCACAAGGGATGGAGATCGTCAGTTCAGAAAATGGCATTTGAGGAATCTGCTGAGGATATTATGGAGGCGGCATTTCTGTCTGTATATCGACAGCCTATGAAAGATTTTTTTTAGTGGACATGAATTGTGAATCCAGGGAATGGTTTTGAGCCACTAATTGTAATTTCCATTTTACCACTTTACTGTGGAAATTTTGAAATATTGAAAAGAACAAGTTCAGATGGTTTTGAATTCCTAATTTCCTGTCTAATTTCATTGTTATAAATATGTTTAACTCCATCTCTGTCCCTTTAAAGATGCTTCCTTACAGCAATTTCTCTTATAATTATCCACAATTTTTAATAAACATTCTGACACCTTTCATTTGACATGGTAATGGTAATGGTTTTTGTCTTGATTTAAGGAACATTCAAATTTTCTATTGTCTTTATATTCAATTGTATTGAAAATCGGAGAACAAGATTTTGCTGTTAATATGTTTTTGATAGAGGAAAAAACAGGTTTTACAGGTACCCTAAACCATAGAGTTTTGTTGCTAATATGCTATTTAATTCTAAGAACATTTTTTTTTTCGCACGTCGAAGAGGTATGGAAAGTTAATTAAGGGGAAAATGTTTTAATTTTTTTTTCATACATTTGTGCAATACATAAGATCAAATGGGTTGGTCTTTTAAAATTGATTTTGTTGATATATTAATATTAATATTTTTATTACTATTTTTATAATATTATAATATTGTTAGTATTATATTATTATTGTTATATATTTTTATAATATAATAATATTATTATATTATGATTTTTTTGTTATATATTTACTATTATAATGCTATATTTGTATTAATACATTACTATTACTATTATATTATTATACAATTATAATATTTTATTATTCTTATTATTATATTATTCTTATTATTATTATAATATTATTCTTATTATATGATTTTGAAATATTTATATTTATCCTTAATATTATATTATTAATAAAATATGATTAATTGTAGTATTAAATTATTAAATTATTGTTTTATTATTATACTAATGTTATTATGTTATATTATATATTTATTATTATATTATATTATATTATATTATATTATATTATATTTTTATTATATTATACTATATTGATAGTTAAACTAAATGCATTCCTATTTTCATATCACAAGCCATTATAACCAAATTTCTATGTTTTTCACAATTAATTACTGTCCACGACTATACAAGAAATGATTTTGTTGATATATTATTATTAATATTTTTATTACTATTTTTATAATATTATATTATTACTATTAATTTAGTTTTTATTATATATATTTTTTTATTTTTATACATTTACTATTATATTATTATTATTTTATTAATATATCAAGTTTGCATTATGTTACATTATTATTATACTAATAAATGATTGGATTAGGTATTATATATTGTTAGTATTATATTATTATTGTTATATGTTTTTATAATATTATTATATTATGATTTTTTTGTTATATATTTACTATTATAGTGTTATATTTGTATTAATACATTACTATTAATATTAATAATATATTATTAATATAATGTATCAGTATATCATGTTATAAATGAAAACATATTAGTTTAATTATAATATATCATTAAATTATAAAGGGTATTGTACATTTTTTTTTTCAATTAAGTTTAAACCTACACTTTCTTTTTTCATTCTCTCTATATATTATTAGTCTTATTTTTTCATCTGATTTCTTTTGTGATTTAATCCTATTTACTACTTATTTTAACTCCTTGCTCTCCTACACTTGTTTTTTTATTCTCTTTCCACCTCCCTTCCTTCTTCCTTTCAAGAGGTTCAATGTGCAATCTATATCCTTCCAATCCTCTTCTAATGCACCCATAATTGTAATCATAAATTGAACTCTAATTCTCATTATTATTATATTCATATTAGGGTTAAAATTAAAGTGATTATAATCATTAATCTATATTTTGGGGCAGCCCATAATTTATTAAAATTGAATGCAACCCTAATTAGATTAAAAATTTATTCTAACCTTAATCCTACCCTAACCGTAATTCTAACCATGGTCCACTCCCTATAAATTATTATATTTAAAATATTATAATAATATATTTAATCTATTACTAAATGAACCGTAACCCTAACCAAAATATAAGCATAATTCAAGGCTAATCCCATCCCTAACCCCAAATGAATCATAATGTTAAACCTAACCCTAATCCTTATTGAATTGTAATAGTAATTGTAACACTATACAAACCCTAACCTTAATTCATCCTAAAACCCTCATATTAATCTAACCCTAGCCTTGCAAATTGTAATTCTAATCATAATTAAACATAGCAATAACTATAAACCTATAAGAACCCTAACCTTAAGTAATCATAGAAATCTTACCCTAATTGAACCCTAACCTTGCAAATTGTAATTCTAATCCTAATTAAACATATAAATAATTATAAAACTATAAGAACTCTGACCTTAACTAATCTAAACCTAACCTTAACCATAATTGAACCATCAACGTAATTGAACGTTAACCCTAATTGAAACTTAACCTTGACAAAATTATAATCTTAACCCTAATTAAATTGTAATCTAAGCCTAACCATAATAATAATATTATATCAATTATTTTAAGAACTTATTTTTATTTGTTATCATAAATTTATTATATTTTCTTTGTATTTAATTTTGCAAATTTTTAACATGATTTTAAATGTGCACTTATTATGAAAAGTCTTTCTTTTAAGATGCATATTTAAGTTGCTATTATTTTGTACAATAAAATATTTAGTGAAACCTTAAATTTATAATATTTCTTTATAAATATATATTGATTTTGAATAAAAATAGAATATGAAATATTTTTTCTTTTTGAAATATTTATCAATTAAAAAATAAATAAATTGAATTTTTTTATGATTTAAATATAATAATTTAGAAACATATTATTGTGTAATTGTAAATTTAAGATTTTTTATTTTAATTTTCTAATTTTAGATTTTTTTTTTAAATAATTATTTTTCATTCTTTTATAATTTAATTATTATTCTAGTGTGAAAAAATATTGTATAATGATATCAATGAATATTTTTGCTTTTAATTTTAGTATATTAATGTATAAACTTATATGTAATAGTACATTTAATAAAGTTGATTCATACTTAATTCTCTAAATTTTAGAAACCTCACATATTTTTCAATATTGTATCATGATAAATAATATTTCTGATTGGAAAAGATTGCTTAAACAAGTCTATATAAAAAGGGATATCTTATTTTAAAAAAATCTTGAATATTTTTTAATTTGAAGTCTATTAATTTCAAAACTTACTTTTATAAAATTTAGTAAGTTCTTTTATTACATTTCTAAATTTATAAACTTACCACATTGCATTCAAACTAAAATATAGATGAATGTTCAAATGAATGTTCTACTAATTCTTTATCTAATTATACTAATTCTTTATCTAATTATATGTAATCTACTCTTCAAATACCCAACAAACAATTAATATATTTTAACATATAAGTGAAGATTTTATATAAGCTGATTTGTAATAATAAATCTTGACATCTATTAGATCAGAGGACAGATTATATTTTTTACATAACAATTTATCTGAAAGTAAAAAACACATATATACGTTGTGGAAATACAGTAAACTAATTTTTAATGATACATAATAGTTTTGATAAAAATTAAAGATATAACTATATGTTACATGATTATCCAATACATGAAACTAAATAGAAGATGAAACATATTTTATATTAACCTATAAGCACCAATGCAAGATCATGGTAGCTGATTAGACATATAACCAAATTCTATGTGTTTATCTTTTATAGAGTTGGATATTCTAAATTCACAAAAGAAAAAAATATTTTTCAACCTTTACATTTTTCAAAAACTGTAGTAATGTCCCTAGACAAAAGTAAAATAATCCACACCTTTATTATAGCTACCCAATTCCAAAAATGTTGGATGTCTATCAAGTTATAGAAATAAATTTATGGAGTTTTTATTGAAACGGACTCACATACTCATTGCTTGCTTTCGTTGTTTAATACTTTCAACATAATAACAAAAAAAATATAAATAATATAAAACCCTCTCATAATAAAATTTTAGACAATGAAAAAATAACATAATTCACACCAGCCAAATTCTTAAAAGATAGAAATATAATCTTAACAACAATAAATTAGGGGATGCCATTGAAAACCTTCTAGATAGATTTACATCTTAATGCTCTTGCATGTGCTAATTATTTAAACAATTAAAAAAGTCAATTTAAAAAGTAGTTTAATCTACCGCATATCTCTCCCTAATTTTCAAGGCCATTTTCAGAATTTGGTTAGAGGAGGGAGTAATTTTCTTGAAATTCTCCCTCTCCATACATCTCTTGAAATTCCCAATAGTTTCATAAGTATGGAACCAAGATATTAGGGAAACAAAGGCAATGTCAAGGAACCCGAAGTCCTTTATTTTGAAGAAAGGCAGGGAACCTCCTCTCGATATTTCTTTCAATGCACCTTCTAAAAGTGTAAGGTTCCCCAATAAGTCACGCTTGGCCTGCTCCTAGCCTCATCTTTTGATTTATACCTATTAAGAAACACTAGAATGAACCCAACCAATGAACAAAATACCCTGTTCCAATAGTGCGGCTACAAATGTCCCAATTACAAAACATTTCAATGAAAAATAACATTCAAAAATAGCAATTGATTTCATTGCAGTGACCATGAAATTGGGTATTTGTTATTACAGATCCAATGAATGCAACAGTTACGAAGAAGCAACCGTTATCAATAACCGTTTTATTTAATTGGAATAGTCTTTTCTAAAGGATTTTTATTTCTTCAAAATTGTAACAATAAAAATTAATATAATTATTGATATTAAACTATATCTATATTATATATTATGCGATGATTTATTCTATTGATATGATACTTATATATAATTAACAATCAACATAGTTTTTTCCAAAATATTTTATATCACTTTTTACTTTACATTTTTATTTTATTTTAAATTATATATCAAATTATAAACAATCAACATATATTAAATTAAAATAAAATATTCATATAATTGATATTTTAAACTATATTTTAAATTTTAAATTATATTTTATTTATATTTTTTATATATTTTTGTAAAAATTTAATATAATCAACATATATTTTAAATTATATAATGAACAATTGTGGTATTAAATTATTAAATTATTGTTTTATTATTATACTAATGTTATTATGTTATATTATATTAATTTTATTATATATTTATTATTATTATATTATGTATATTATATTATTATTGTATTATGTATATTATATTATTATATTATATTATATTATTATTATATTATATTATTATATTATTTTTATATTATATTATACTATTATTATATTATATTATACTATATTTTTATTAAACTAAATGCATTCCTATTTTCATGTCACAAGATCCTACAATTTTGTTAATTATAATATTTTAAATTTGTTAATTTTTTTTAATATTCATTCCGTTATAACCAAATTTCTATGTTTTTCATAGTTAATCATCATCGACGGCTATGCACGGTTCAACCGTATTCCCTCCCTCTCGAACAACTCACATCGTCGATCAACAAACTTAGCCCCCTATTCTCAAATAGGACACGCCCTCAGCCTAATTAATTGTAGTATTGAATTATTAAATTATTAAATTATTGTTTTTATTATTATACTAATGTTATTATGTTATATTATATTAATTTTATTATATATTTATTATTATTATATTATGTATATTATATTTTTATTATATGATACTATATTATATTATATTATATTATATTATTATTATATTATGTTATATTATTATTATATTATATTATATTATATTTTTATTAAATTATACTATATTATAGGTACATTTTGACAGTTAAACTAAATGCATTCCTATTTTCATGTCACAAGTCGATCAACAAACTTAGCCCCCTATTCTCAAATAGGACACGCCCTCAGCCTAATTAATTGTAGTATTGAATTATTAAATTATTAAATTATTGTTTTTATTATTATACTAATGTTATTATGTTATATTATATTAATTTTATTATATATTTATTATTATTATATTATGTATATTATATTTTTATTATATGATACTATATTATATTATATTATATTATATTATTATTATATTATGTTATATTATTATTATATTATATTATATTATATTTTTATTAAATTATACTATATTATAGGTACATTTTGACAGTTAAACTAAATGCATTCCTATTTTCATGTCACAAGCCGTTATAACCAAATTTCTATGTTTTTCACAGTTAATCATCATTGATGGCTATGCACGGTTCAACCGTATTCCCTCCCCTCTCGAGCAATGTACATTGTCGATTGACAAACTCAGCCCCTATTCTCAAATAGGACATGCCTTCCCTTCCGCGTAATAAATAAAAGTTAAGGATTTAAATTTTTTTTTTTGGAATATAGAGAAAAACAAATTAATGGTTTAAAAAAAAAGTACATTGAAATATAGAGAAAAAGATAACTTTTCATAAAAAGTATTAGAATGTAGATAAGAAAGAGTTCAATAATCCTCCATTAACAATTTATAATAATAATAGAATAATAAAAAACAAAGACAATATAACATTTTCACTTCCAAAAATCTTTTTTAGAAGAAAAACTTAGCACAATACATTCTTCCCTATCACTATGCTCCAATATAAAAAGAAAACTCTCACTTTACCCTTAAATATCTATAAATATATATATATATATATATATGCAAATAAACATGAGTACTTTAAAATATAGTTTAATTTTTCTTTTCTTAAAAACTCCCTTCTTAACTATACAAATATACTAAATATCCAACACTTATATAATATACAAAGAAACCTTAATAATTATTTTGCATATTTTTAAAAAATAAATATGATGTCATATGATACTCTTCTTGCAAATATTATTCATTTAGAAATGCTAACATTTTTTTCAAGAAAAAATTGAGGTTGTCTTAAATAAATAAATTTGTAGATCTCAACTATAAGTTAAGTACATCATTATTTGGGCAAGGTTTTTATGATTGGGAATTTGAATGCACAAAAAATATGCAAGAATTTTTCATACATGACATGTCACATGATACTCTTTGAAGATGAAAAAAAGAGTAAAATACACAAAACATAAGATAAATGAAATACACAATTATCTTTCTTGTTTTATCTTTCCAATCTCATAAATAGAACTAAAGTAGATGCACCCATGTCTACTTGATTTTTTCTTTAAATAATAGTTGAATGGTAGAATGTGATTGCTTAAACCAATACTGTGATGTTTAAAGTTGGTTTGATAGATATAAATGATGATGGAAATGAGAGCAAAGGAAATGCAGCTTGTCAATCAAGTTGAAAAGTGTCTGAGTTTTTTGAGGCAGAGAAAGAGAATTGAGCCCAACAAACAGGGTGAGGCCTGGACTCGTGCCTCTTTTATGGTTGCCTATTTGACTAATATTTCTTGTACTAAAAAGAGTCGTAAATACATTGTCAGGAATAAAGGAAGAAACTTTATTTAGAGTAGCACATGGCCTAAGTGAAACTTGCACCGAGGATGTTCATTATCTGACATTTTTCACATCTTGATTTATCATATATACAAATATGTGTCTGCACAATCAATAGGTTCACCTTTTCAGAAAATTACATTAAGGAATGAGCAAAATCATTGATAATATTTTCTAATCATTAATTGTGAATCCAAATATTTTTTGAGCCATTAATGGTAAATTCCATTTTTTCTATGCTAGGTGAAATTTTTGAAATAGCAAGAAAGCATTGGTTGCAGAAACAAGTTTAGATGGTTTTAAATTGTTAATTCCTCAGACATGCAAAACTCGACATCATACATCTCGCTCTAACATCATGCATCGACTTGTACCATTAATCAATTAGCAGTTTATTGATTAATTTACTAAGGTTCATTAAATAAATCAAAATTATTTAATCAAATCCTTAAAGTTCTTCTCATTTGATTTAATAAATCAAACTGATTTAATCAAATGTCAAATCCCTAAAATCTCCTAAGTTAATTAATCTAAATTAATTAACTTCTAATCATGATTATCATTCTCCAGCTTTTGACTCAACTAGAGTCAAAAATCCAAACTCCTAACTAACCCACCCACTTGCACCAATAAATCAATTTATTGATTTATAATTCTTCTAATTTCATTCAAAAGGGCATCAAAATGGAATATTCTTCCAATTTGAATCTTCCCCCCAAAAGGGACTTGTCCCTTCCAACAAGGTTTTTAATGCTATTTGCACAAGTCAACATAGCATTTATTGCACCTTTCATCCCCCCAAAACATGTCAAGTCATTCAAATTCAAATTTGAAATTGGCACATTTGCCAAAACTTGCACATTCCTCACCCTCTCACAACTTGACAAGTGGCACCTTGTCATTGGTTTGTGAATTATCCCACATTCATCCAAAATCTCTCAAACTCCTACCCTTGAATCTATAAATGCAAGGCAAAATAACTCAATTGAAAAAACACATTCTCACTTGCAAGGTTACTCTCTTCATAAGAGAACTAATCTTGTTCATCACCACACCATTTGCTTAGCAATTACATCTTGAGGCAAGGTTGCTCTCTTCATTTGAGAGTCAATCTTGCTCTTCATCATCTATCATTTGGCATTTTGCTTATCATGGATTGGGAAAGGGCAGCTTTCTACAACACTAAGTTGCACCAATCCACCATAGGATATATATACTCCATGTCTTCTTTACATGCTTAGATTATTTTTATCATTTACTTTGAAGAATGTTGTATTATCCTATGAAGATGTTAGAATCATGCTAACCATGATGCAGATTTTCACATCCTACAAATGGCGCTAGAAGGAAGGCTTTTCATTTTACTTTGATTCGTGGATGGTTTTGATTCGAATGTTGATCTATATATGCTAATATCCATTCTATCTAATCATAGGAAAAGTTATTAGCAATAGTTATCAACATGATTATTTGATATTTTAATTTGATTTTGTTGTATATGAATATATGGTAGACTTGGTTTTATCCTGGTAGGCATTGAAAAATGATGGTAAACATGGCTGAATGGTTCTATGCTAGTCCTATCTTTTGCCTTGGTTTGAACTAACATTTGAGCTGTATCAATAATGGAGGTTACACATTGATTATTTTGTTCTCTAATGATTTTGTTCTGTAGCTACAACTATACTTGTTGACTTGTACACAATATCAATAGGATACTTTAGAGTTTTGCTTTTCATATGGTGATTATCCACGGGTATTTTATCCTCCTCTCACAGTCAAATACCACACCTTTTGAGGGTATGAAAGTTGTCTCCAAGTGTTATCTATTATAAAATACTTACCTCCAATGCTCTTTCAATGCTATTTCACATAATGCGGCTAGGCTCTGTCATTAACTTTAGGAAGGCAGCACATAATTTAATTCCTCTTTCTTTTTTCAAATGAAGTATGATTACTTGGAGTGTTTAGTATGAGGAATCAATGAGTGTCCCCCGCATATCTTGAATACAAAGGAACTTCTCTTATGTAACCAAATGCTGCTCAACTACTTATCACTCTGGTCATTAGTTTTGTTGTGCGTTCAACCCAAGAAATGATCCTTACCCTATGGACATGATTTGCATAGTTTTGGACACTTCTTATACTATTTGCAGATCACTGATAAAGACCAATAGTAGTATAAATTGTCGCTACATACATTCTTATGCAACAAGAGATCATAGCCAACATGAAACCTATGCCTTTCAGCCCACTGGTTACAGCTCTCGAGTTCTGACCTATGGATACGCTCCACCAACTCCTCCTACCCACTGCAAACTCATTTTCCATTGCAATCTATAAATACGAGTAGAAAGACATTAGTGCCAGAAAACGCCATTGCTAAAGTATTTAGTTCGGGTTCATATCCTATAGCCATTGCTAAAGTATTTATGTCCAATGGTTCGCCTGCCTTCTTGAACTAGTTAGAATAAAAAGACACCTAAGGAGTATTAGAATCCCAAGAGATTTTGAAAAGAAAAGAATGCAATATATTATAATCTGTACCGTATCATTGCCTACACAAATAGCGTACAAAATCCAGAGGAAAGTGCCGAACTTTCTGCTACAATAAGTACTGGCATAGTGTGCTCAGGAAGAAAATGCAGTCATCCCTATCCAATCACAGCTATAATTCGTAAGAGTACAAGAATTTTCACCGACCCCATTGATTATATTTTTGACCAAGCCGATATCCTCAATGCTGAGAGTCAAGCAGAGAAGTCATGGACAAAAACATCACTGTCTACCAGTTCACGTGCCTAGTCAAATAGTTAACATGCCTAGTCTATCCTTTTGTAGTTAACACACATACCTGATAGGGATTTTCCAATTGGAGAAGCAGGTAGGAGGAATGCCTATATTCAACAGTTGCGGCCTACACTTATGAAGGATTTTAGTGAATGCAGTATGGGCACCAGAGAAGGCTATGGAATTTGGTGGTACATCTTTGACATGATGTATTCTGAGGGAGGTCTAATGGAGTGGAAAGGTGAGTCATGGTGAGGATGCAGTGGGATGTGGTACTCAAGTTTAGCGGCACCTAGGAAAATAAAAACAAAGCTTAACCAATGCTTCCACCATTGGCCACCTCTATTTCTCTTTTCCTTGGATTTCTATAAACTTTCTGACAATATCTGAGAGTGCAGGGATGTAGGTGATGTTCTTACTCTTCAACACACATTG
Source organism: Sequoiadendron giganteum (assembly GCA_007115665.2). Taxonomy (NCBI): domain Eukaryota; kingdom Viridiplantae; phylum Streptophyta; class Pinopsida; order Cupressales; family Cupressaceae; genus Sequoiadendron; species Sequoiadendron giganteum. The sequence continues at coordinate 89,956,967 of CM021103.1, read as the reverse complement.
GGAATAGAGTGATAATTGTTAAACGATGTAGATATTTGCAAATCTACCAATATTCGGTGGTTTCACGTCATTCTTAGCACTAAGCTGGCAGACATTAAATGATGCTTCAGCAAACCAATAGTTTTTGAAATGCCAGTTGAATCCCTTGTTCCCCACACAAAGTCATTAAATGTCATTTAAAGCTTCCATTTCTTTTCTTCTAGGTGAAATCTTGTGACAGGAAACCAGCTGCTTGCATTTAATTAGGTAGCAACCTGTGATAAGTGACCAAATGTGTGCATGTAGTTAAGTAACTTTATATTCATCTAACTACTCTCCGCAGGCAGCATAGGAAAATAACGTTGAGCATCATGAATGCCTTTATGGCATATCAAATCACCTGAGAATGGATCTCATGTTAGTGGAACTCTATTCATGTCTCTCTTGGAATTAGTAATCGGCTTAAGGAAAATTGATGATTACTTATTGATCATTTTTTTCAGTTATACAAGCCATGTGTTTAAAAAATCATATGAAAAACAAGTACTATGGTGTTAAAAATTATCATGATTGTAACGTTGTTATCTGATGGATTTAGCATATGGTACTTGAGACTTCTTATCATTTATTCAGGAGTTGACACAAAGAATCAATGGAATTTTGGAATTTAGCTTTGGAATCAAGGAGCACAAACATATTGGAGTTGGAAAATTAGAAACATCAAAATTAAGACTTAGAATCATTCATCGATTATGATTTTTCATAGTTTGTGGTCAAGGTGTAGGCTTTGATATTTTATCTTTTAGCTATATGTACAAGTCTTTAGGTAGTATGGCATTCAAAGTATAAACATGGTGGGATGCCTTTCTTTATTATTTTCTCGATAATGGTTGTATACTATTAACTTTCATCTTATGATTAAGATAATTGATTATGAGAGACTTAGTGGGTCATCTTATTTATAACAACCTTGCATTGTTTGTAGGTTGACATAAAGGTTGAAATCAAGGTGTTAAAGGTGTTAAAGGGTGACATCAACATTGGAATCAAGCAAAAAACGAAAGCGAATGGAGTGGAGTTAGAGATTTATTTTTTATTTTTTATTTTTTTTTAAAAACAAAACTTGAAAAGCATTTTTCAATGCTTGTTTTGACAATCTTGGAGCTTCCATTTACTACCCTTTTTTTGTTTTTAGCTAACTCACCTTTCAATTTGGGCTTAAAATCAATCAATGGCTTGATCTTTTCAAAGTTGGTTAAAATTGAACCTTAGACACTTACTAGATTTCAATTTGGGATTAAAATTGAACAAGGCAACTTCACATTTCAATTGGTGCTTAAAACAAACTCATCATTGCTTTGAGGAATTTAAAATTGAACATCTGTACTTTGTGTTTTATAAACTTTTTTGCAAAGTAGTGTCATTTAAAAGGGCGTATGCGCTTCTCTCATGCTTCACGGCGATCTTGAGAATCAAAAGTCTTTTTGATGACCATAAGTTGCATAAAAGATTGCCTCCACACTTCAATTTGGGATCTAAAAATTGAACAAATCATGCGAGTGTGAGCATGATATATTGCGGAGGTTCTCCCCTTTGTTTTTCAACGAAGGTTGTGTGAACGACGGGATATGTTAGCTCGCTATTGTTTAACTTAGAGGGCCTGCCTTGTGGGAAAAAGTAATCACCCAAGGGAATGACCCAACCGGGAACACGCTAAAGCCAAGTGACTTCCACCCGGGATATAAGTGTGGATATTGGAACAAAGGCCAATATCACGAGGATTATTCGGACGAGATGGATAGCAATGGACTCTCACCGACGTTGGATAATCCCCCACGAACGGAATGCCCGAATTAGAACCCTTGTTTAGAAATTGGCCAAAACCTTATCTATCTTGTTGGTGCAAGAGGTCATGTCCTCTGAAGCCGCCCCACATAACATGCGGTCTTGTTGTGGAAATGGAAAGTATGCCATGGGAGATTCATGGGTACTAATGCTTGGCTGACCCGAATAAGTGAGTGTCGTGGAGGGGAGCCAGTGTGGTCAAGCATTTAGCCATTCGCACAAGATATGCGCAGCTGGATTTATCCAAGTGGGAACCCAACAAGATATTGCCTCATCATCCTAGGGTTGTAAAAGTGCTTGGAATCAAAAATACATTGCTTGATCTTCAAAACATTGAAAAACAAACATACACAAGAGCCTCAAATTTCAAACACCTTGGAGGAAACAAATACCTATTGACAAACTTGCCCACTCTTGCTTTCCCTAGGAATCACATTCCTAGAGGTTTCTAAGTGTGCAAATTCTACCATCATTTGTTTCCAATAAGGATAAACATAAGGAACTTTTGCCCTATTTTCCTCGATTTCCACATAAAGGACCTTGTGGAATGAGAAAGAGAATGGGACATCAGACATATAGTTTGAAAACCTAAGCAAGCAAGTGTCTTGGATAAAAAGAACCTCATTTAACCAAGATAAAAGACAAATTTGATTACACATGTGTTTTCTAACATGATCAAAATCCCAAAACCGAAGTTCAAAAAGCTTAGTCTGAAAGCTAGTGAGGAGTGTCTTGAGATCCTAAATTGTTTGAAAGGTTTACTTTCCTCTCATAGGAAATATAGCGTGTCCTTCAACACCGAGGTCTTGTAAGCAGAAGTATCATCTAGGTCAAGTCTAGGATCAAATTCAATCACTTTCATCCATCTTTCAACCATCAAAATCAGTCAAATTTCCATCTCACCAACAACTCTTGGAATCTTTGTCATCTTTTATGCTAAACTTTTAGGCGAAATCAAAACATCTTTGTTTAACACATCTAGTCAAACCATCATCTTATACACGAGTTCTCTCTTGGATAATACAACTTCCTAGGGTTTACGAGTTCATCTTGTTTGGCTTAACACACCTAGCCAAATTATCCAATCATCACCTCATTTGACTTGACGCACTTAGTCAAACTACCATCTTGTAGGAGTTCACTCTTGGATAACACAACTTCCTAGAGTTTTACGATTACATTCATCACTCTTGTTTGACTTAACACACCTAGTCAAACCATCAGTCCAATCACGAATCAATCAAAGTCCTAAAAGTTTAGCATTTCCTTCAAAGTTTCTTTAAGAGTTCCATTCATCCGTATCACTCATCTTCTGTTTATCTCGTCCTCATTATCGCTTTGATCCTTCAATTATCCTAGTTCTTCACTTCTTTGAACCTAAGGTTTAGACCGATCTAAAGGATTAGAGGTTCATCTCTTACATTCTTGAAAATTGATCTTCATTTTATGGTTCAAACTCGATCTCAACACAAGAGGGACATGGAATATAAATTTGATCCATCCATCATGAGTAACCCAAATCAACTAAACTATCCAAGCCTTGCAATACCATTTGATTTTCAAAACTTGTACAATTCATACATGGGAGCATTATCTCATACAAACATCAATGGTACAACAAATGTGAGTATGCCCGATCCAAAGTTTGGAACACCTTTCCCAATGATAGATTTAAATCCAAGTCCAAATCTGCAAATCTATCAACCAAACGCTCAATGCATGAGTTTTCCAAACAACATTATCCCACAAAATCCATACATACCAAGTGCAACTTTACCAAACATGACCATTTCAAATCCACACTTGGTAAACTTTGGGGTCGACATGTTTGCAAATCCCCCTAATGTTGTTCAAAATCCTAGCAATATATTGGCAACTCCATATGTGGATTCAAGTCAAGGTAACAACATGCAAAATCAAAGTTACCTAAATCCAAGCAATATGATTCCCAACCACAACAATATTCAATTTCAATCTATCATGCCAAATCAAAACATCATACCAAATCATCCCATTTTTCCATCGATATCCCAACAGCAGGTGGCAACCATCCAAGCAATCCCAACAATCAACACCATTCCCATTCCACCACCACCACCACCACCGCCAAAATACAACACGACCAATTCATTCTCCATCATGTTGCAAGCTACACAAGAAGCTTCCCACAAAAAGGCACTCCAAGCCCAACAAGCTACACAGCTAGTTGCTCAGCAAGCACAAGCGGCTCAAGTAGCCCAACAAGCACAAGCGCAAGCAGAATTCTACGCACTATTGCAATCAATCCAAGAAGAAGTAGCACAACAAAGAGCCCAACAAAAAGCTTTGTTGGCACAAAAACAACATGACGAACAACAAGCGTTGTTGGCTCAGCAGAAAACGCAGGCCTTACTCGCCCAACAAAGCTTGCAACAGATTCCCTCCGCAGTTGTTGAAAACAATGATCAAGATCAATCCATCAACAAACACATTGAAGACGTTCCCATCTCATTCAATGATCAAGTCAACACACACCAAGGGTCACTTTTCCATCACGATCAAAATTCACCAACAATGCCCAATAATGATCAAATTCAAGAAATATCAACATCACTTGATCCTAGGATTGAAAACAATGTTCAAGATCTTAAAGATGCTTCTATCCAATCTAGTGATCAAACCAACATTCATCAAGAGCCACTTTTTAGTGATCTATTCCAGGATGTGTTAACGTTATTTGATCCTATTGACATAGTCCACGATCCATCGACCAATGATCATATTGAAAATGTCTCTACATCACCTTACGAGTTAGAGGACATATTTCAAGAACTTATTCCAAACTATGATCAAAGTCTTCCACCAAGGTCTAGCAATGGCCCTTCCAATGACATATTGACATCCTTCGACCTCACGATTGAGAATAGTGAAAGAATCTTTGACACTACACTTGATCCAAATCCATTCAAAGAACAAGTGGATATTAATCTGCTTCCCATGCCTAAGGACGATGTCCAAGAACCCCTTGTAGACAATCCATCCTTTAAAATTGAACCATGTCAAGAACTTGATCAAAAGCATGGCAAAAGCAATTCCAGAATTAGTCAAAATCAAGAATTTGTATCTCCGAGATACTACAATGATCTAATGGGCACTCTTTTATCTATACAAGATGCTGCAAATGATGACCACATCCACATAGGACATACTCCTCCATCTACCCATGAGATGCTTTCTTTGGATGGACATGTGGATGATCTTCAAAAACAAGAGTCTCATACTCTTCAAATCATTACCAACGAACAAGAGTCTCCTACTCTTAACATTTGTACACATGATCAAGATGTAGACAAATGTAGAGACATATCAGAAATGGGTCAGGAAGACGGTTTCTACATAAGGCGTGAATCAGAAACATCCTATGAAGTGAGTCATGAGGAAGACTTTTGTGTAGACAGTGAAGCATCAACACTTCTTGAAGAAGCACTACAATCTGATATGTCACAAGATCAAGTTGAAGATATCAATCAGACATTCATCCCACTTATGGAAGATCCTATCACTTATAAACTTGGATCACTCACCTTTGTAAGGGAAAATCATCTTATCAATAAAAGAGCTATGACATTTGAAGATCCGCCACAGAGCAGAGAAGGAGCAACACCTTGTTTCCAAGGGAAATCATATCCTTTTGCAAATCAAATGTTTCAACAGATGAATTATTAAGGCAGAGGATTAGGCCTACATGAACAGGGTATCCTGGAACCAGTGCAGATTTTTGGCAATCCTAAGCGTCAAGGCCTTGGTTACTCAACAATTAAGGGATCTCAACATATCAGTAATACTATCACCATACTGGGGGCAACTTCGTCTCGAGCAAACATCAACATGGGGAGTATGAAGAATCCTTATGATGAAACTGATGCCAATACTACAACCCGCCATGTCATGAATCTTCATCCACCTATCACCCCATCCACAAATTGGGACCAACGTCAAAAGAAAGATTTGAATCAAAGGACGAAGCATGAAGGACAAATCAAATACAAGTGGATACCAAAGATTACAAAGAAATATTATCCCTATCAAACTCCAGCAGTCAAAGAAAGTATGGGGCAAAATAAAAATGGGGCAAGTATCCATCAAAGATTTCCACAAAGGAAAAAGCAGGCTTCTCAAGCAACGTACAAAGTGTATCAAGTAGTTGGTCCAAATTCCATGCACACTTCCATATCCACCCATTATTGCTCATCTTCCCAAGATTGGAGAGTCAAAGGTTCCAAACTGCCAAGCAATCCATCTTTTATCCCTAAGCACACTCCATCCACACCTCCACGCATGATATCCAACTCTCACATTGACCATGTATTGGCGGTGACCCTTCATCATAAGGATTCAAAAGGCACTCTATTGCGATGTGCGCACAAAGACAGAGTTAACTCCGGTATCAGCAAAGCAGAACAAATTTCTCAAAAGTTGCATTCAAGTGCACGTATCTTGGCAAGACAACTTCTACAAGTAGGATACCGATGGCACGTTATGACAGAAGCATCAACATCAGCACCAACAGGTGGTTCAGCATCAGCTTAAAATCTCTCAGAAAATACAAAAACAATCAGAAAATGTCCTGAAAAAATGGTCACCTTGATGAAAACCTGGCAAATAGGCATCTTGGTGACAACAAAAAAATCAAAAGATCAAAAAATCCAAAAAAATCAGAAAAAGGATTGAAAACAGTAAAGAAAAAAAATCGTCCTCCAGCGAAAACTATTTCGGTGGCGCTTTGGACAAGTACCATGATGAAAACCTGGAAAACAGGCATCATGTGTAGAATCGAGCATCTACGTGTGCCAGTTCAGAAGAAAGCATCTTATCGCATCCATAATGAAGCCAACATTCCATCCATATCATCCGTTCATCCATGAACCATTTATCCAATCCATTTTCCATCTACATCCATACTCCAAGTTATCTTGATCTTGGAAAATTTTGGAGCACACTTTACACTTGTTTATGGTAAACATCTTGACACGGGTCATTTTCATTGATCCCATCCTATCCAACGCTATCTGAGCCTTGAAGCATTATCCGAATGAGCGTTCCTCTATTCGAACACCCTTATCTTATCACAAGATAATCCATATCCATTTGTTTCCAAGAATCCACCCATGGTCATTCAAACATTGCTAGACACTGGGGGCAGATATTTACATCTTGCTTCGTGAATAAATCTTGATGTATATCATCCAACTTATGTGGTGATCCGAACATTGGAAAACATAAAATCAAATTGGTCAAGGCATTTGTGAACATGAATCCAAGTCACTAGCCCATGGCATATTTTGACAAGAAAACATTCCTTATCAAGCGTTATCCTTCATCGAACATCAATCCAACAATCCAGATCAGTCGCATCTAATGCGCACGTCAGCATCACATGAAATCATCAAAGCAATTTTGTTCTAACTCAAGCTTCATCAATCTTGATCAATCGAATCCAGTCAATTATCATCTCTGTTTGGCTTAACACACTTAGCCAAATTATCAAATCATCCCCTTGTTTGGCTTAACACACCTAGCCAAATTGTCCTTTTTGTACGAGTTTACTCTGGGATAACACAACTTCCTGGAACTTACGAGTGCATTATCACTTTTGTTGACTTAACACACTTAGTCAAACTATCAATCCATCAATCTGATTGATCAACATCAAGCTTGATTTTCATCAAAATCCCAAAACAGAGCACTGATATCATCACATGTCCATATCCGAATCATCAAAATCCATCAAAAATTTCAAAAACATTCAGAAAACTCATTCAAAAAACCAAAAAACATCCAAAATCATCAAAAATCCAAAAACATGTCAAAATATCAGAAAATCTTCAAAAATTTCATCATTTAGTCTTGTCAGTTTT
>CM021103.1:89904972-89949146 GCA_007115665.2 Sequoiadendron giganteum | reverse complement strand
TTTGCAGGATATGCAACTATAAGCAAGCACATTATCTATTTCAAACAGGCGTATAAAAGTAAAAATGGATCTACGATATGATAAAGACAAAAAAAAATATTTTTTATTTTTTCAATCCAGAAGTCATTGAAATGTAATAAGTTTTAAATGATTTGGGAGCCTACTTACCTCTTATATTCAACAGAGAAGAAAGTTAAATTACTCCCTTCTCAGCATAACACAAGAAGCATTACATACCTCTTGCAACTAATATAATTTTTGTGATAAAGCTATTCTATGGAATACTTTACAAATATTGAGAAAATAAATCAAAGGTGGATGTGCCAGAGTGGTTATCGGGCATAATTAGAAATCATGTGGGCTCCACCTGCACAAGTTCGAATCCCGCCAGCCACATTGGATAGAAAAATTGCGTAAGTTTATTTTAAATCAAACACAATGGTGCATGTGTGAAAAATCTATTGCAGTTATTGATTATTAATCTCCTATCTATAAAGATTATTTGACTGCCGAAAATTAATTCACAGCAAATACTGAAAAATAATACAACTGCAACTTCACAAATAAAACTCATAGGAATAGAGAAGAAAACATGCAAACTAATAAACACATAATTTTGGAAAAATTGTCCCTGGAAAAACCCCGGAGGGAAAACCAGTACTGCAGATGAGGAATTATATTAATCTTTAGCAAATCAAGAGATACAAAAGAAACTACTTGCCTCTCACTGACAAAGCTCCGGTAATATTCTTCACCGGAAATTCTTCTCTCAATTTCTCCTGCTGAAATTCCACTGCTGCTACCTCCAACGCTATCGATGCACCCTTGCTATCACTACAAGACTATTTGCTATCACTGCAAATATATCTCCAACTTGTGTCTATCAGTCTATGTTCTCCAAATGTCCAATGACCCCCTTTTAAACTATTCTCATTGGAAAACCAATGGCCAAGATTTAATCTCAATCAATGGCTAAGATTAATTAGACTCTAACAAACCCTAACTAACTGGTTTCTAGAAGTCTCTAGAGGAATCAATTATTTAATTAAATAATTAAATATCTAGACCTAACTAACTTCTATCTAGAAGTCTCAAGAATTAAATACTAATTCTTGGAATTGGAGAAACAACTATCTGAGCTACAATATTAAATTAACACTCCCTCTTAGCGAGGAAGGTGTTCTGCATAACACCCAACATATCTCTGAAGAAGATGAATTTCACCTTCCCCAAAGCCTTTGTCATAATGTCTACTACTTGCTGATCTGTAGGTATATACTGTAGCTGAATAATCCCCCGTTGTACACAATCCCTGATGAAATGATACCTGATGTCTATATGCTTAGACCTATCATGAAACACCGGATTCTCAAACAACTTGATGCAACTCTGATTGTCACAGTGTATCACTGTAGTCTCAACCCTCTGACCTAACAAAGCTACCAGCAACTTTCGAAGCCATATCGCCTCACATGTCGCCATGCTAGCTGCTATGTATTCTGCCTCTGCAGAACTCAGAGCCACGGACTTCTACTTCCTGTTGTACCAAGAGACAACTCCTGATCCCAAGCTAAAGCAACACCCTGAAGTGCTTTTTCTGTCCATTGTACTGCCTGCCCAATCTGCATTAGTATAGCCTATCAACTTGATACCATCACCTCAAGTATATTTGATCCCATACTCGATTGTACCACGCAAATACCGCAACATATGTTTTGTCGCTATCCAATGCATTCTCTTTGGCTCAACCATGAACTAACTAAGAGAATTTACTGCAAAGGATATATCTGGTCTGGTGTTGACCAAATACATGAGAGACCCAATCAACTATCTGTATAAGGTGGGGTCTACATCCTTCTCCCTGGATGAGTCTACCTTCTTCCAATTCGTGATCATAGGAGTAGACATGGCTCTGCAATCCTCCATCTCGAACCTCCTCAAGATTTCAATGCAGTATTTCCCTTGACCAAGGAAAATCTCACCATCTGTCTGCCATACCTCCATGCCTAGAAAGTAGTGCATAAGCCCCAAATCCTTCATCTCGAACTCTGCTGCAAGGTCCCTCTTGCACTCCTCTATGAGCCCCAGTGAACCTGTTAAAAACAAGTCATCCACATATAGAACAAGAATGAGAATCTCACCCCCAACTACCAAGTAGTAGAGATTAGCATCCGCCTCACTCTTCACAAAGCCCAATCCTTGCAAGTATTCATCAATGTGCTCATACCACGCCCTGGGAGCCTGCTTGAGTCCGTACAAAGCTCTCTTCAATTTGCACACGTGGGTTTCACTGTTGTGTGTTACAAAGCCCTCTAGTTGTTCTATGTATACTTCCTCTTTCAACTCACCATTAAGAAACGTTGTCTTGACATCCATTTGATGGATCTACCATCCCATCTGTGCTGCAAGAGAGATCACAGCTCGTATAGAAGTATATCTGGCCACTGGAGCGAATGTCTTCTCATAGTCTATTCCCTCCTTCTGAGAGAAACCCTTGGCAACAAACCTTGCCTTGTATTTCTCGATGCTACCATCTACACCGTGCTTGATCTTATAGATCTAGCGTAATCCAACCACTGCCCTATCTATCGGTCTAGGCACAACCTCCCACACATCGTTCTGCACTATTGAGGTATATTCCTCAACCATTGCATCTCGCCACACTTGCTGTTGTGCGGCATCCTGATAACTGGAAGGCTCACTATCTACCAACTGACTAACTAAAGCCATATAGTCATTATACCTGGCTGGTTGTCTCCGCTGCCTACTACTCATCCTAGGAGCTCCCACAAACTCCTGAGTATCCTGTTGGTTACTACTACGAACTGTAGAGGATGAAATATCAACCCCCATGTGTTCCTGATGCATCTCTTGGATCTGCTGCATCTGTTGCTCCATACTCTGTGAACTCTCAGCACCTGAGCTTGTGCTTGTACTAGTCACTGTACTCGAGCTTTGTTGTCCCTGATCTGATTGCTCAATCCTTGGAGCTTCTGTTGGCTGATCACTCTGATCATCTGCTAGCAAATCTCTAGACCTTCTAAATGCCTTGTCCTCCATGAACTTGACATCACGCCTAACTATAATCCTCCTGGCCCCTGGAATAAATATCAGATATGCCTTTGAGGTCTCGCTGTACCCCACAAAGTACCCTCTCTCTGCAGTCTGATCTAACTTGGAACGTGTAGCACCTGGAATGTGACAATATGCCAAACTCCCAAATATCTTGAAGTGGCTAACATCTGGCTTCTTCCCTGAGAACGCCTCCTCTGGTGTCATCTTGCCCAATACCTTATGTGGAACCCTATTTTGTATGTATACTGTTGTACTGCATGCCTCTGCCCATAAGTAACGTGGCATATCCTGGTCATACAACATAGCCCTTGTCGCCTCTGATATAGACCGATTCTTCCTTTCAGCAACCCCATTCTGTTGTGGGTTGTAAGGAATAGTCCACTCTCTCTTGATTCCTTCCCTGGTACAGAACTCCTGGAACTCTTTCCCTTTGTACTCGCCTCCATTGTCTGACCGAAGAACCTTTATCTTCCTGCCTGTCGAATTCTCCACAAGAGCTTTGAACTCTTGGAAACGACTGAAAACCTCATCCTTGGTCTTCAAGAAGTATATCCAGGTCTTCTTGGAGAAATCATCAATAAAAGTAACAAAGTACTCGTATCCTTTGAGAGACTTTGTCGACATTGGTCCACATATATCTAAATGTACTAGATCAAGAACACCCTTGGATCTGGTGTCACTCCTTGGAAAAGCTGCTTTCACAAACTTCCCCAACACACATCCCTTACATACATCATCATGCTCTGTGCTCACCTCTGGAACACCTGTCACTGTCTCACGAAGCAATTTAAGTGCTCCATGATGTATATGGCCCATCCTCCTATGCCATAGCTCTCCTTGATCTCTAGAATTTCCGCTGCTCATCAGTGCCTTATGAGTATCAAACTGCAACCTGTAAAGTCGGCCGCTCCTAACTCCAATAGCTATGGGTGATTTCCAATCCTTGTGCTTGATTAACACATTTGCCCCTCTAAAGAGTACATTGTAGCCTTTATCCTGAAGGACAGATACGGAAATAAGATTCATACCCAAGCCTGGCACATGCAACACATCATGAATGGGAATCGGCTTGCCATTCTCCCTCTGAAATAGAACAGTCCCTTTTCCAACTGGATTTAGTTTGGACATGTTCCCCATAGAAATCTGGATTCTGATGTCCTCCTCCTTATAACTGGAGAAGTATTCTCTAACTCCTGTCATATGAAATGACGCCCCACTGTCTATATACCAAACACCCTGTGAGGTTGAGCTAACCATACAAGCTATGAGTGCAAACTCATCTTCCATTCTGCTAGAGAGCTCATCTGCACTTGCTGAAGTTGTCATCTGCTTCTTGCCTTTCTTCTTTTGTGGGCAATTGCTGACATAGTGGCCAAACTCGTGACAGCCGTAGCACTTGACTTTAGACAAGTCCTTCTTCTTCTCGCCTTTAGGATTTGATCCTTTGCTAGACCCCTTCTTTGCTTTACCTTTTCCTGCTAGGGCAACGTTTTCCTGTTCTACCTCACTTTTCTGACTCTTACTGCTGGCACCACTGACAAGGCTTAGTCTAAGCTCCTCTTGAGTGAAGTCACTCCATAGTCGATCCCAACTCGGTAAGGTGTCTCGTCCATTAATAACTTGAACAAAGACATCCCACTGCTTAGTAAACCCATTTAGGGCTATCTGTACTAGCTCGTCATCATCTGGTTTATCTCCAACAGCTGCCAACTCATCCTTGACAAGTCTAAGTCTGGTGAGGTAACTTGTAACGTCCTCTCCCTTGTTCATCCTGGTATTCCTCAACTTTTCTCTGAGAATCAGCTTCCTGTTAGTGGTAGCATTCTGGTACAGATTCAAAATGGCGTCCCACATCATTCTTCGCTGTATCCAACTCTGCGATATGTGGAACAATATGATCCTTAACACCATCAAGAATCAACCTCCTTTCCTTGGCATCTTCCTTCTTATATGCTAAGAGTGTGCTGGATCTGTAGGTACAGCTACAACACTGGTAACATATTCCTTGATACCATTCTCTTCCAGCAATAAAGAAATTATGGCTTTCCAGACACCAAAATTTGAGGCTCCATCCAATCTGTCCTGATCTCTTAAACCTGCTGAGGCCATCTCAAACAAAAAATAGTAATAACAAAAATAATAATACTGAAGAGGTAGAACTGGGTTTTATAAACCCTCTATTTTTCTTTTCTTCCTGTGCCTGCGCTGAGCTCTTTCAGCCCTTAGATCTGCTCTGATACCATGTGAAAAATCTATTGCAGTTACTGATTATTAATCTCCTATCTATAAAGATTATTTGACTGCCGAAAATTAATTCACAGCAAATACTGAAAAATAATACAACTGCAACTTCACAAATAAAACTCACAGGAATAGAGAAGAAAACATGCAAACTAATAAACACAATATTTTTGGACAAATTGTCCCTGGAAAAACCCCGGAGGGAAAACCAGTACTGCAGATGAGGAATTATATTAATCTTTAGCAAATCAAGAGATACAAAAGAAACTGCTTGCCTCTCACTGACAAAGCTCCGGCAATATTCTTCACCGGAAATTCTTCTCTCAATTTCTCCTGCTGAAATTCCACTGCTGCTGCCTCCAACGCTATCACTGCGCCCTTGCTATCACTGCAAGACTATTTCTCCAACTTGTGTCTATCAGTCTGTGTTCTCCAAATGTCCAATGACCCCCTTTTAAACTATTCTCATTGGAAAACCAATGGCCAAGATTTAATCTCAATCAATGGCTAAGATTAATTAGACTCTAACAAACCCTAACTAACTAGTTTCTAGAAGTCTCAAGAATTAAATGCTAATTCTTGGAATTGGAGAAACAACTGTCTGAGCTACAATATTAAATTAAGAGCATGGATGTTCAATTTTTGAAATAGGAAATGTAATCAACCAAATAATAATAAGCTGCAAGTCTACTACAAGGCACCAAATGCTTATCCACAAACATAGTAAAAAAAAATCAACATATATGAATCAAGTGGAGAAAACAACTTCAATCATACAGACTCATGAAAGAGATTATGCAAACAAAACTTGCCCACCTTCTAGCATCATTATGTAGATGTCAAAATTTACATGAGAGACTTAAACCATTTCATGTCGTTAGCATAAGTTAGTTTAAATCAACAAACTCAACATCCATATGAAATATAGAATCATGTTAAACAATGCAACTAATGAAAACAATGCAAAAACATGAATCATTCCTATCCCATATTGGATTGTTGCACCTTTCGTATGTGAAGGATCCCTTTCCCAATCCTTGATAAGCTCAAGTGATGATGATAGACAAAGAGATGCAAGAGGAACTCAAGTTGCCTATAGTAAGAATGTCCAAGTTGTAGATGAAAAATGAGAGAAAAAGCCTTGAATTTATAGGTGAGATTGAAAAGAGAAGAGGCAAGGTTGAGGAATGTGGGACTAATCCTCAACCAATAGGAAGGAGCCACTTGTCACCATGTGAATGGGCCATGGTTGTGCAAGTTTTGGTCAATGTGCCAATAAATGACATTAGGTGGCCTTTTCAAATTTGACTTGTTGGAGGGAGAAAAAAGGGTCTTAAATGCCAAGTGGGGGACATGTAAGAGGGGAGTTGATGCCATGTTGGAAGGGACAAGCCATTTGAGAGGGAAATTCAAATTGGATGAATATTCCCTATTATGCCATGTTGAGGGAAATTAGTAGATTTAATAAATCAATTAAATGATTTATTTGTGCAAGTGGGAAAAGCTAGAGGATGGGACACGGGTTAGGCTTAGCATTAATCAGGGATTTGATTAATTAAGCTAGCGATTAGCTAATATGATATTTGATTTATATTTTTGGATTTATTTTAAATCAAATGAGAATAAAATGAAGGATATTAGCCATTTAATTAAATACATTTGATTTAACTAAATGAAGAGACTTTAGGGGGTTAATTAAATAATTTGATTTATTTAATTAAAGAGATAACCTTAGTGAATTAATTAAATTGATTTATTTAATTAATAGATGAAATAATGTTAATTGAAGCGTGATTAGATGCATGATTAGATTTTGCATGTCTACACCCATTAGCAAGAATTTAAAAATGTACCATTTTTTTCTTTTGAATGGAAAAGCTTAAGTTGATACCAAAGTTGCCACATACCAATTTTATGCAACTAGAGGTAACCCATATTTTGTTAGGGAACTTGTGAGAGCATAATGGTGTCATGTGTTTATGTGTCAAGACAAAGAGAGAATTATATATGTTTAGTACCATCTTAAGAAACACTTAGAAACTTGCAAGTGGTAAGGCTTGCCAACAACAAGCCTTTTTCGTACAAAGAGTGCATAGATGCAACTCATAGCCTCTGACTTTTTTACCATGTGATGGACCTACCAAAAGTCCTAGCCAATCATGCAACAATGATTATTGACAATATTTAGAATATTTTTGTAGATTTTGCTAGTACAACACATGGCTTGATGTGGAGGCAATTGTTGGTGAAACAAAATACATTGCTTACCATTTTTTGGTGGTGCACAAGGCTATCATGTGGTACCTCAACACTTCCCGCTATGAACTATGGCTTCGAGGGTGATAACTGCTCATTTTTTCCAAGATTTCAAACAAAAAGGGGTCTATGGGTGAAATAAATTGGCTTACACTATGTTAGTGGTTCTAGCACTAACATAGGAGTTAGTTGCAATACTTATGGGCTTTTTTGGACTGTTCCCATTTGACACATGATGTTGGTGTAGGGGTGGGTACTTGGTATTTCCAAGCATCACTAGATGTTTGAGGACACCACATGTCACCTTAGCACTTTGAATTTTGCATTTAGGCCTTCAGGTTTGATAGCAACTACACAACTATGACCAATGCAAACTTTATCATCAAGGGCTCACAAGAAAATGAAAATACAAGGGCTCACAGGAAAATGAAAATACCCACATGATGGCCCACATAGATTGGAGATAGGTAATACTAATGGAACTCAACATCACATGCTTTACACACTTAAGAAAAATAGTATGCTAGTTTGATTCCCCTTTTATGGGGTGCAATTCATTATTGGCTATTTGTGCAAGAGAAGGATAGTTAACAAGATTTGTTTGATTAATTTGTAGAGCCCCAACATCTAGGTCACGGGCCATGTTTGCTAGCATGTTTTATTTTTTATTACCCTCTCTATAAAAATGTGAGAGTTGATAAGAGTTGAAATCTTGTAGCATTTTGATCCCTTGCTTAAGGATGACACTTAACAACTAACTAACTAAATTTATTTCCTTACATGTGTTAATTATGAGGGTAAAATAACAATAGTGTGTCTCACTTTATGGCCAAGATGGACATTTATATCAACATTTTTAACTGAAGCCTCACCTTCTGATACGGTCTATAGTAGCTAAAATGTTAAGAATTTGAAGATGATGCGAATTAGTGATTTGTGGTAATTTGTGTTTACATTGTAAATATATTATTTTTTAAAAAAATAGAAATAAATCATGAGTCTTTCAATATCTCTTTTAATAACTAATTTTAAATAGTAAACAATATTTTCAAAAAGTAATGTTTAATTTCATCAAACATAACTTTTTTTCTAGAAAGCATAAAACTCTAATTTTTAAAATAGAAATTCTTAACATAAATATCTAAGGCAAGGATATTTTTTCATAATTTTTTATTACATATTTTTTTTTTTAAATATTTTTTGAAGTCATTGTACCTATAATTTGGACATAGGTGTATGTCATCAAACATAACTTGTTTTGTATATATCGAAATCCTTTTTTTTGTATTAAACAAGGACATAAATACCTAGGCCAAAGGTATTTTTTGCATTTTTTAAAAATGGTTTACTATTTTTCCATATTTTTAGAATGAAGAGCTTGATGTTCAGTAATTAACCTATGCTTAATAAAATTTGAAAATTAAATACATGATAAAATGAAAACATATCAAAACTATACTTGTTAGAAAGATCATTTTGAGGGCTACGATCTTGCAAAATATAATATCTAAATGAATTTATTTAATTCCTCAAAAGTTAAAGAAAAAATGTTATTTTCTAGAATTTTGATAGGTGTCAAGAAGACTCCATTATGGGCATGATTTAATATTAGAGGGTTCTATCCAAGGGGGTTTGATCTAAGGGGTTCTTATCTAACCCTATTTAATTAAAACCCTTTAGATGGAGACTCTCAAGGATTAAATAATTGTTTTTTATTAAAAATAAGTGATTTTAGGAAAAAATCAAGATGTCCCATAAGTGAGAAACACTATTGTGACAACACCATGACCATAAAATCCCCCTCAATCAATATATGTTTGATACCTATTGACTTTTCTTGTTTCAAAACTGCTAGTAATGTTTGTGACTCAACCTCATCATTTGTTTCATCTGGAAATTTAAATGTAAGGGCATTAATAATCTTGTCTATTTGGTTCCTTACTACATAGCCAGCATCAAATGCACTTGGCTTCCCTTGAGAGGCATCGTCCAAATGAAGTTTTTCTACACCCATTAAAGGTGGAGTCCATACTATATTGTTGTGATTTGCCTTAGTTTTTGGTAGCCATGTTCTTGGATTTGGGGAATGGATCAACTCTCACTATGAAGATGTTTTTGCATCCTAATTAGAGTATATTTTTTCTAAGCCATTTGGTTTATACACACTATACATTACTAACTCAAAAATTAATCTTTATAAAATTACATATTATTCTTCGAGTGTATGGTGCTCCTTATGAAATATTCTTTTGTTCCTCTCTCACCATAAATACCATGCTAATGTTGAGGGGATTATCATCCATATTGAAGAGAATAAAGAATCTTTATACATTATGGGCCATGAGGAAAAAATTGCTAATAGATATTCTTGGAGGGGTGTGACCCAGTTTAGCTTGTTTTGGAGTCATGTCCAATAGTGTTGTGAGAATTTTCAAGTTAAGAGAATATTATCTACATCCTCTTCTTTTTGGTCGTACAATACATAGTTGAAATGGTTGGATATTCCTAGCTTGACCAATCTCTCACAGGTAAGGATATGCTTATTTATTGCCAATCATGCAAACTACCCAGCATTTGGAAGAATTGTAGGGTTCGAACATAATTTATGAGGCTTGATTTTTTATTCAAAATTTTTGTATTGGATGGTTTATGAGTAACCTAGGTGAACTTTATAGTTTCCTGACTTGGAAGGAGCCTAAATGAGCCTGCCAAGGTTCACAAAGAAGAAAACTTATTTTTTCTCAATAACTTTTGACAGGTGAGACTCTTGGTTTGCTAGGAAGTTATAACAAGTGATTTTTTTCCATTTTACATTTGAGAGAAGATTATCTTTCTTCTTGAGGTAGTCCTTTACTTTTTATCCCTAGTGATGCTTTAGGTATATTCTCGCTTCTTCTA
The DNA here is from genome assembly GCA_007115665.2 of Sequoiadendron giganteum. Classification (NCBI taxonomy): domain Eukaryota; kingdom Viridiplantae; phylum Streptophyta; class Pinopsida; order Cupressales; family Cupressaceae; genus Sequoiadendron; species Sequoiadendron giganteum. The sequence continues at coordinate 89,938,676 of CM021103.1, read as the reverse complement.
ATCCTTCAATTTTGGACAATGGTGGGAAGTTCAAAGATTTATCCCAGAACAATGTTTTTTCTCCATTACTTATTGACCAAGTTAAATGTGGGATGATAAATTCTCTATGAGTTATGATAAAATTCCACATTTTAGAGCCTTTTGATGGGTTTTCTATTGTAAATATTTGTTCAATATTTATGGAGTCCATATATTTACTTTGCATGATTTTGGACCATTTGGTAGAATTTTTAGTAAAAACATTTCACGTTAGTTTGGCCCCCAGAGCTAGGTTTCTTGCCTCTAGGTTGTGTAAGTCAACTCATCCACATATTTTATCTTCACAAAGTTTATTCCATGAAACTAGTGGTATCTTTCTCTTTTTCTTACTATCAAGGTTCCCATGCCAGAGGAACTTTCTAATGCATTGCTCTAAATTTGGCTATACTACTTCTGGTAGCTTAAGGAATGATATAATTGTTGAATGAACAAAAAATCTGAGAGGTGGGATGAATCAGTTGTAATTTATCAAAGCATCAAAACCCTTATTAACAATCAGATCCACAAGAATTCATTAAACCCTTAATCTGTTATGAAGTTTTAACATGAAAAGAAAATAACATAAGCTTAAAAAAATCACACCAAACACAAGAGAACACCAGATTTATGTGGAAAACCCAATGAGGTGAAAACCATGGTGAGGATTAGCTCATAATATAAGTAACTGCAAAACTGGTTACAAGGGATCCCAACCAGAATAGGACACACTGTCCAGAAATGCCTCATAGCTAAGGCTCACTATTGAAGTACAAAAATAAGATAGAGAAGAAGTGTTACACAAAAAAAATGATCTCAATGCAAAAAAAATTCCACCACAATAGCTCCAACACTTTCATAGTGTGTTTGAATGATTATAGACACCTTTTTCTCACTGCATCTAGTAATACAACACTTGAAAGTTTGCACTACTTTGCTCAATTATGCATCACTCCCATCATAAACTTTCCACATTCATCTATCTTATATCTATCTTAACTTCCTTCAACAATTCAACTCATACTTATACCATCCTCAACCTTGAAACCCTCTCCAAGGTCGATAATGCACCTCAAATGTGTAAATTCAAATTAGGTCAGGACCAATACACTTTTGTGAAAGATAGAAGTGAATGCAACCCACATAAAAACTTAATTGGGACCCAAATCAACAATGCCACTTAACCGCACACTACACAAACAATATTTATCCTTCACATGGGTAAGTGCAGGATCATCATGGAAAAACAAGTCCTTAAGTGGCAATGAAAATTCAAAAAATCAGAGTTGGGCAACTTGACATAAAAATTTGAATAAGTTGTCTATATTATTTCAAAAATATGTAAGAATAGAATTTGTGGCAAATTGAATGTAGTTTCTAAACTACTAGGTTAATTTTTGTAAAAAAATATCTATTTGGTGAAAATTTGAAATTTCAATGCAGTAGTACTAAAATTTCAGGGAAAAAATAAAAAGTAGGTGTCTGTCTGACCACCCTAACCATAATAAAATCATAATATTTTTTTATAAAATTTTAGATATAAGTAGAGGACTCATGTATGGATGCGATGCATATTTTTTTGTAATTTTTTTTCAAATAGAATTTTTTATTACAACTTTTTAAAAATATAAAAACTCATATGTCTAACCACCTTAACTTGGTCAAAACTTAATGGAATTCATTTTTTTTTTAATCCTATAGTATGCAAAGCATAGAATGTGATGCATGTTTTGGATTCAAAAAATGTGATACCATTTGAAAGCTATAGATGTTTTTCTATCAAACTATCAATCAGGACTTTAGTCGTAATTCTAGTAAAAAATAAATAATAATTATTTATTAGATTCTAAAGAAAATATAATTTATATTGATAGAAAGTTGAGAAACTCCTTTACAAACCCTTTTCGTTTTATCAATTTTAGGTAAAATAAAAGTCGTCAGCCACATGGGCAAAGTCTAGAAAAACAAGGTAAGTTGTTAAGCACGTTTTACATGTTGACTTTTAGGATTGGCAAGTCCGAACCAAATCCCAAGCCTAATACTGAGCCTAATACCAAGGCATTAAATTTTATGTTAGAATATCGAATATCGGATTCAAATTGGATATCCAATTTGAATCTGATATCAGATTTGAAGTTGATATATGATATCTTTTAGATCAGTTTTAAAATAATTTATACAATCTTTAATATATTATTTAAAAATTCAATTAAGTTTATAATTTAATATATATAATATCCAATAAAGTTTATAATGTAATATATTTAATATACAATTATGTATTTAATATATGATATATTATTAAATGTATAATATTTAAATATTATTTCAATATTTTAGTTAATCTATAAATATTTTAATATTTTAGTTAATCCATAAATATTTAAATATATATATATATTACCAATTTATAAAATATTTAAATATTATCTCTTTCTCTCTCGCTCTCTCCACCTCTATCTCTCTCAAGTCTCTCACTCAATCACTCCTCTCTCTCTCTCTCTCTCTCTCTCTCTCTCTCTCTCTCTCTCTCTCTCCCTCTCCCTCTCCCTCTCCCTCTGCCTCTGCCTCTCTCCCTCAACTCTAAACCCTCTCTCCCTCTCCCACTCTCCCTCTCCCTCCCCTCCCACTCTCCCTCTCACTCTCTCACTCTCCCCTCTCCTTCTCACTCCCTCTCTCCTCAATCCTAAACTTCTCCCTCTCCCACTCTCCCTCTCCCTCTCTCTCTCTCTCTCTCTCTCTCTCTCTCTCTCTCTCTCTCCCTCCTCTCCCTCTCTCCCACCTCCTCCCCACTCCCCCTCCCCTCTCTCCTCCCTCTCACTCTCCCACCTCCTCCCTTTTATCTCCATCTCCCCTCCCTCCCCTCTCTCCTCTCCCTCCTCCCCTCTCCAATCCCTCCCCTCCTCACTCTCTCACCTCCCACCCTCTCCCTCTCCTCCCTCTCCTCTCTCCCTCTCACTCTCCCCTCCCACCTCCCTCCCTCTCCCACTCCCTCCCCACCTCCTCCTCCTCCCTCTCTCTCTCTCTCTCTCTCTCCCCTCCTCCCCACCTCCACCTCCCTCCCTCTCCTCCCTCTCCCCACCTCCCCTCCCCACTCCCTCTCCCTCCCTCCCTCCTCTCTCCTCCCCTTTCTCCCTCTCTCCTCCTCCCACCTCCCCCCCTCCTTCTCACTCCCTCCTCCTTCTATCCTCCCAATCCTCCTCACCCCTCCCCACCCCTCCTCACTCCTCCCCATCCCTCCTCCCCTCCCTCCTCCCCCCCTCCTCCCCTCCTCCTATCTCCCCCCACCTCCCTCCCCTCCCCCTCCCCCTCCCTCCCTCCCTCCCTCCTCCCACCTCCCTCCTCCCCATCCCTTCTATCCCACCTCCTCCCCATCCCTATCCCACCCTCCCTCCCTCCTCCCTCCTCCTCCCCCCTCTCCCCTCTCCCACCTCCCTCCCTTGGTTCATGTGTGTACAACCTGACATCTGATTTGTAAACCCTACTGTGAACCTCCTCCTCCTATCCCTATCTCCTCCCACCTCCTCCCTCCCTTTATCTCCCTCCCTTTATCTCCATCTCCCTCTCCCTCTCTTCCTCTCCCTCTCCCTCTCCCTATATCCCTACCACTCTCCCTCTCCCTTTCTCCCTCTCCCTATCCCTCTCCCACTCTCCTTGTCTCCCACTCTCCCTCTCACTCACTCACTCTCTCTCCTTCCCACTCTCTCTCACTCTCTCACTCCCTCTCCAACTCTCCCTCTTCCTCTCCTTATCTCCCTCCCACTCTCCCACTCTCCCTCACTATCTCACTCTCCCTCCCTCTCCCTCTCCTCTTTCTCAACTCTAAACTCTCTCTCCCCTCTCCCACTTCCTCCCTCCTCTCTCACCTCCCACTCCACCCCTTTTTCCTCTCCATCTCCCACTCTCTCCTCCCTCTCCCTCTCATTCTCTCACTCTCCCACTCCACTCTCTCTCACTCTCCTCTCCCTCCTCCCTTTCTCACTCCTCCTGATTCACTCCTCTCACTCTCTCTCTCCCTCCTCTCCCTCTCTCCCTCTCCCTCTCTCAATTCTAAACTCTCCCTCTCCCACTCTCCTCTCACTCTCTCACTTCCCACTCACCATATTTTTTCCCCTCTCTCCATCTCACCTCCCTCCTCTCTCCCTCTCTCTCCCTCTCTCTCACTCTCCCACCTACCTCTCACTCTCCTCTCCCTCTCCCTCTCTCCCTCTCTCCCTCTCTCCCCTCTCAACTCTAACTCTCTCTCTCTCCTCTCCCACTCTCCCTCTCACTCTCTCTCTTTCACACTCCTCCCACTCACCTCCTTTTTTCCTTTCTCCATCTCCCTCTCCCTCTCTCTCTCCCTCTCCCTCTCCCTCTCCCTCTCCCTTTCTCAACTCTAAACTCTCTCTCCCTCTCCCACTCTCCCTCTCACTCTCTCACTCTCCCACTCACCCTTTTTCCCTCTCCATCTCACTCTCCCTCTCCCTTTCTCCCTCTCCTTCTCCCTCTCCCTATCCCTATCTCCCTCCCACTATCCCTCCCTTTATCTCCCTCTCCCTATCCCTATCTCCCTCTCCCTCTCCCTCCCTTTATCTCCCTCTCTCTCTCCCTCTCCCTCTCTCTCTCCCTCTCCATTTCTCCCTCTCCCTTTCTCCATCTCCCTCTCCCTATCCCTCTCCCTATCCCTATCCCTATCTCCCTTTGGTCTATGTGTGTACAAATCAAATATCCGATTTGAATCAGATATCTAATTTGTGAAGCTCCATTGTGCAGAGGTGAAATCTTACCATTGCAGAACATGTTTTATAAATTGGATATCCGATTTGTGGGCCATAGAAAAACCCCATGTGGGTCATTTTTGTGCATTCCAATGGACCCTGCATTCTGTTTGTAGCACTTTGCAGGTGACAAACACACGGTTTCAGATAGGAAGAGACAAAGATAAACTTTTTGAAGATTCTTGTACTCAAATTTGTCATACATAATGATTTTTTAGCATCTTTTATTTGGTATAATGGGGAGCAGTAGTCGTTAGAAACAAAAGCATAAGAGAAAGATGACAAAAGAACAAATTGAAGGATATAGACAAAGAGATAGAGAAGGTCATAGAAAGAAAAGACAAGCTATGTTAAATATTGGTGAACCTGAGCCCTATGGTCTTTCAAGTGAAGAGGAAATTGAATATGTTGAAGGTGAAAATGTAGAACATGATATTGAAATTGGGAATGAAAATGTTCAAATTGATATTGAAAATTTTCAAGGTGAAAATGTTGGAATTGAAGATGTTGAACATGATATTGAAATTGGGAATGAAAATTTTGAAATTGATAATGAAAATGTTGGAATTGAAGATGTTGAACATGATATTGAAATTGGGAATGAAAATTTTGAAATTGATAATGAAAATGTTGGAATTGAAGATGTTGAACATGATATTGAAATTGGGAATGAAAATATTGAAATTGATAATGAAAATGTTGGAATTGAAGATGTTGAACATGATATTGAAATTGGGAATGAAAATATTGAAATTGATAATGAAAATGTTGGAATTGAAGATGTTGAACATGATATTGAAATTGGGAAAGAAATTGTTCAAATTGATATTGAAAATGTTCAAGGTGAAAATGTTGGAAATGAAGATGTTGAACATAATATTGAAGCAAGTGTAAATTATGTTTCACTAGATTACATGAAAAATGAAGAACCTTGTGTGGAAGAAAGAGGTATTCCAAATTCAAGACCTCCAAGGACCCCTAAATGGTTAGTTGAAATTGATGATAACATTATAAACAATTTTGAAGGAAAGAGGTCAACATGAACTATTCAATTGTGGGCTAGAATACTTTTCAACCAATATTTTAGCGATAAGACATTGACCGAGCAATGCCAAATTTTTGTACAATTGCTAAAGATGCAAAAGATGAGACCTTTGCTAGCCAAATTGAAGATTCGTCTAAACAAGAGGACCGAAAAAATTTCTATTATTGTCAAAAATATTTTTAATGCTCTCAAGTCTATTGGAAAAAATAACAAGGAAAAAGATAAGAGAGCTGCTCGAAGAGTCATTACCACCACCCTAGTAAGCCATCAATTGAAAAAGGCTCGCTTTATGAGACAAACTTGTATTGATTTTGACTTAAATCGTAAAACTTTGGATAGAGCACTTGCAAGAAGAGAAAGAATAGATGATCCTCTTCAATTTGATACATGGGATTTTGCTGGAAGGCTTACATGTGTTGATAAGAAGCTAACCGATAATGTAAAGCAGGTAATTCAGTAATACTTATTGTTGCAAATACCATGTGGAGTTTTCAATGTACCATGAACTATTATGCTATATCCGTTCTACTTTGCATACTAGTGAAATGTTGCAGGAGTGTGGTGCAATGCATCTTCCAAAATCATCAAGGGACTTGGTAGATCTATTTTTATGTTCTAGGGATGATGGTTCCTTTTTCTATAGAAATGATTGTTTAAATGCGAAGTGCTCACAATGTGGTGGCTTTTCAAAGTTTGTTCAATGTTTTCATGAGGGTTTTGAACATGAATTTGGAAATAATCTTGTTGAGTAAAAGAGATATGAGATAGTCAAATATACTTTGCAAAGTGGAGGTGAAGGTTCTAGATGTGAGTTGGTTACAAAAGAATGCAGTGTTGTTGATTTTATTTCAGATTTTAAGGACAATATTTTCTACAAATATGCAAGGCATAGTCATAGGTCTCAGTGGTTGGATCAACAATTCAGTATATGTCAGGACTCTTTTCTGATTGGCACTATTATATCAGTGGTTGATTTTGTTGAAAACTACACATTGCAACCACAAAACGAGGTACAATCTCAGTATTACAATTCCATTTAGATTGTTATTTTTGTCCACATAACGTTTAGACATGCACCTGATAGTACAGAGGAGGATCGAAAGATAATCAGAGAGTATCATTTTTATATGAGTGATGATAGATCTCACTCGTCTGAGTATGTCCAACATTGTTTCGAGAATTTTTTTGAGTTCTTGCAGGAGCATGATATAGCACTGGGCCAGCATTTCATTTGGTCAGATAACTATACAGGTCAATTCAAGAATGCTCGTATTTTTAATTGGTTGAGTAGAATGCATGTAGAGAGGGGTGTACCTAATATTTTGAGTTTTTTTGAAGTTGGGCATGGGAAAGGGGAGCATGATGGAGTAGGTGCATGTGTAAAAAGAGCTCTAGTTAAGGAGCAATTGAAGATTTCAGGAGCAAAATTTAGTGATGCACGTTCTATTATTGATTGGTGTAGCTCAGCATTGTCACAGGGAGGGACACTTGATTCAACAGTGCACAGATTCTTTTGGTTGGTTGAGGAGGGTACAATGGGAGGTAGAATGGATTGTCATACAATCAAAGATTCTTCAAAGATGCATTCGTTTCAAAGCTCAAATGCAAGCACATGGACCATTTGGACACGATAGTTGGCTTATTTTTGTTAGAGTTGTATTCAGTGCAAGTGGGATCAATGCAAGTCAAGTGAGTGGGTAGATACATGAATTCCACAGTATCTAACTCCTTTATCTCAAACTATATCCATGAAAAATTACATAATGGAAATTTCACTCGATTATGATTGGCTTTCAGATATACTACATTCAAGACATGTTTTTGCAGTTGTTGCACCGCAGGGGAATGAAGAGAGATCAGAATATTGGTTGGCTCGATGTGTGCGGGTAAAGCACAAGCTAACACAATCAATGGAAGATGGTGATGCGTTCGTGTATCCTACAGGTTCAATTGTGGTTGCAGGAACTTGGTTGTGAACATACATGATTAGAAAGAATGGCATACTTACATTTGAAGACTACGAGAAACAAAAAACTATTCTCATGTATTCACACCTTGTTATAGCAACAAATGTTAAGTTGTTGAAGCATCATGCCAAGCCAAAGACAAAACAACTATGGACACTTAGTAATGTTGATCATGAAGCAATATTGGATACTCTTAAGCAAAGAGATGACCCTTCAGGCACACTTGAATAGCATATTCAAGAATGGAAAGTACAATGCTTAAGCCTCTTTTTTGTTGTGACAATATAGATATATCATTTGACAAATTTTGCAATATTCTTGGCACGATTGATCATGGACCTGCTACAACAATAGCCAACTCTGATCCTTTCAAAGAGGTATGCAACATATTACTTTAATATAGATTGGTTATTCAAAGCATCTTTTATAGTTTTCATTACCAATTCATCATCATTTAGTATGTTTAGATTAATATGGATTTGTTAGTCTAAGCATATTTTTTGTTGTTACAATATAGATTTATCATTTGATGAATTTTGTGATATTCTTGGCACGATTTCTCATGTACCTACTACAACAATAAGCAACTCTCATCCTTTCAGAGAGGTATGTGACAAATTACAATAATATTGATTGGTTATTCTAAGCATATTTTCTATTGTATGTAGTTTAACTGCTACCTTGATGGTTTGTACAGGTGCTTGTCACTCGAAAATGGCAACATACTACTCTTGTGGAAGACTGTGCCTTGAATGCCTCAAATAGGAAAATTTTGTAAAAATTGAATTTTGAAATGTGAAACAATGTAAAAAGGTCATAACTGTGTATAGGCATAATCTATATCCAGTGATGTTTTTTGAAATACGGTTCAAATGTCTACCATTGTACTTAATCGAGCTACAACCAGAGGTTTTCTTCCTGGTTCTTTCCTGTCGGTATGCTCGTTTGAATCAAATTTTGTAATATCTCCTATTTATATATAACAAATTACAGTGGCTTGCCACTTTTTCGAAAAATAAAAAAGTAAAATGTTCATTGTGAATTTCATTTTGCATGTAATTGATTCAAGTTGATTGGGCAAGAGCTAGGACTTGTAGAATCTTGACCCAACCTTAAATATTTCTACCCCCACATTTCCTTGACATTAGCACTTTAGACTCTTAAGGGAAAATGTCACTTGGATGCAGCTCGGAGCAATTCGACATATCTGGGTGCAAGAGAGAACCATACCTAGCATAAACGTACCCATCTGGATGTGTTGGAATAGTCTGTTGAGTTGTACGAGTTCTAGAATGAAAGTTGCACCACTTTGCAACTTTACACTACTTGCATCTGGCAACTTTTCCCTCAACTGAAAACTCATCACCACAGGAAAACGCCTTCGAGATAGCAAAAACTGAGAGAGGTTATTGTAGATGGTCACAACACAATCCCATATCCTCAAATGAAGAGTCTGTAAGCATCACGGTTTCTAAGAAATAGTCCGTCAAAGATTGCTGCCTTTTAGCACTTTGGACTCTTAAGGGAAAATGCCGCTCCAATGCAGCTCGAAGCAATTCGATGTATCTCGGTGCAAGAGAGAATCATAGCTAGTGTAAACATACCCATCTAGACGTGCTGGAATATTCTATTGGGTCGTACGAATTCGAGAATGAAAGTTGCACCACATTGTAACTTTACACTGCTTGCATTTGCCAACTTTTCCCCCAACTGAAAACTCATCACCACGGGAAAACGCCTTCGAGATAGCAAAAACTGAGAGAGGTTATTGTAGATGGTCTCTACATGATCCCATATCCTCAACCGAAGAGTCTCTAAGCATTACGGTTTCTGAGAAATAGTCTATCAAAGTTTGTTGTCTTTTAGCACTTTGGACTCTTAAGGGAAAACGCCGCTACGATGCAGCTCGAAGTGATTTGACGTATCTCGGTGCAAGAGAGAACCATACCTAGCGTAAACGTACCCATATAGACGTGTTGGAATAGTTTGTTGGGTCGTACGAGTTCGAGAATGAAATTTGCACCACTTTGCAACTTTACACTGCTTGCATTTGGCAACCTTTCCCTCAACTGAAAACTCATCACCATGGGAAAATGCCTTTGAGATAGAAAAAACCAAGAGAGGTTATTGTAGATGGTCTTAATACAATCCCATATCCTCAGATGAAGAGTCTGTAAGCATCACGGTTTCCAATAAATAGTCCATCAAAGTTTGTTGCCTTTTAGCACTTTGGACTCTTAAGGGAAAACGTCGCTCTGATGCAACTCGAAGCGATTCGACGTATCTAGGTGCAAGAGAGAGCCATACCTAATGTAAATGTACCCATCCAGACATGTTAGAATAGTCCATTGGGTCGTACGAATTCGAGAATGAAAGTTGCACCACTTTTCAACTTTACACTGCTTGCATTTGGCAACTTTTCCCTCAACTGAAAACTCATCACCACGGGAAAACGCCTTCGAGATAGAAAAAACTAAGACAGGTTATTGTAAATGGTCTCAACATGATCCCATATCCTCAAATGAAGAGTCTGTAAGCATCACGGTTTCTAAGAAATAGTCTGTCAAAGTTTGCTGCCTTTTAGCACTTTGGACTCTTAAGGGAAAACATCGCTCCGATGCAGCTCAAAGCGATTCGACGTATCTCGGTGCAAGAGAGAATTATACCTAGCATAAATATACCCATCCAAACATGTTGGAACAGTCCATTGGGCCGTACGAGTTCTAGAATGAAAGTTGCACCACTTTGCAACTTTACACTACTTGCATTTGGCAACTTTTCCCTCAACTGAAAACTCATCACCACGGGAAAACACCTTCGAGATAGCAAAAACTGAGAGAGGTTATTGTAGATGGTCTCAACACGATCCCATATCCTCAAATGAAGAGTCTATAAGCATCACGGTTTTTGAGAAATAGTCTATCAAAGTTTTCTGTCTTTTAGCACTTTGGACTCTTAAGGGAAAATGTCGCTCCGATGCAACTCGAAGCGATTCGACGTATCTGGGTGCAAGAGAGAACCATACCTAGCATAAACCTACCCATCAAGATGTGTTGGAACATTCCGTCAGGTTGTACAAGTTTGAGAATGAAAGTTGCACCACTTTGCAACTTTACACTGCTTGCATCTGGCAACTTTTCCCTCAACTAAAAACTCATCACCACGGGAAAACGCCTTCAAGATAGCAAAAACCGAGAGAGGTTATTGTATATGGTCTCAACAATATCCCATATCCTTAGACGAAGAGTTTGTAAGCATCACGGTTTCCAAGAAATAGTTTGTCAAAGTTTGTTGCCTTTTAGCAATTTGGACCCTTAAGGGAAAACATCGCTCTGATGCAGGTCGGAGCGATTCGACATATCTGGGTGCAAGAGAGAACCATACCTAGCATAAATTTACCCATCTAGATGTGTTGGAACAATCCGTTGGGTCGTACGAGTTTGAGATTTAGGGATGTCCTCTTCAGATCACTCTATTCTGAATAGGCTTGCGGAGCTACCAATGTTAAATCCAAGTTGACAGACTTTGAGCAAATCGTATCCCAGTAAACACGATAGAGGTCCCACTTCTTTTTGAATGCAGGAGCACCATCTGACCCTTATCTCCATTCCTCTTGAAGCATCTTTTCTTTCCTCATTTTCCTTCCTTCTTCGAGGATTGAGCGGAAAGAACATGAATGTCTTCATTTGTAGGGCTTCATCCAATACCTCTCACAACCAACCTTGACTCCCCTTGAATACAGTGAGCCCTCAACCGATCATTCTTGGGATGTTTCGATCTTACGTCGATTCCTTGAATGTAAGACTCCCAAGATGAAGGAAGACTATTAAGAGCCAACATGGTCAAATCTTTGTCATCAACAATATGACCATTTCTCTCACTATCTTCAACTTAGAGATCAGATAATACAACTAAAAGCGCTCAAAAAATGAAACACATAAGACAATAAACACAACAAGAAATTTGCTTACAACTCAAGCCCAACTCATGGCTGAATTTGATATAATGAATAATAGCACCTCTCGTAGATGCAAAGATACAATCGAATATGCTTCTCCTTGAAATCGACCTGCTGCTGCTCAAGTGCAAACTTTTGCTTGGATTGAAAATTATGCTGAATGAACTTGATTGAGGAAATGAACAAACATCACCTCGTATTTATACAAAATAAGGTGACTCTTCAAGGAGGTTGGCCTCTCTTGAAAATAATAAATTACAAAATAACATCAAGGAAGGTCAGCCTCATCCATTTAAATAAAATGAGTATAAATTAAATAGCCATAGGCTATCATTTAATTTATTACAACTTAATGTGATCGCTATCATGTATGAAAAATGTGGTAGCATAGACAAGGCAGTGGACTATTTGAAAAAAAGCTTCAAAGAAATGTGGTCTCATAGAATTCAATGACAAACGAATGCAATTGACAACTGCTCATAGTTTTTAGTTATGCAATGTGAATTAATTGCATAACTACTTAGGTTTACTTTGTAAGAACTATATTGTAATTGAAAAATTTCCATCTATGAACATCTAGTTGTTAGTTATGCAATGTGAATTAATGATTTGAGTTTGAAAGATGTGTAATGCAATGTAATTAGTGATATAAATATAAACTACATAATATAACCATTCAGTTTTAAGCTATTGTACATTGATATTTAACCATTGCTCAAGATAAAATTTTCAAAGAGTTTAATCATGCACATGAGGAACAAATTAAATTTCGATTGTCAACTTCTATATATCAAATTATCCAATAATCAAGTGTATGTCCATATACAAAAATGGCATCGACGCCAACTCAAACAAAGTTTTACAAAATGTGGCATATGCCATCTCAATATGTATTCAAAATTTACATGACAAAATATCTATCTAATCCTAAACTACTAGTGGATCATCAAAATGGAGCCTCTTTCAAGCACTCGTTGGTTCTGAAGGTAGCTGCACAAGAAAAATTCAAACCACAATTGAGATTAGTTATAGTATATAATTTAAAATTGAATAATTAACATCAAAATCAATATACATTGAATTTTAATTGAACTCTAAAATTGAAATCTTGATTACCTGAAATATACGTCTCTTCAAAGGGTCAGGAGTCCTAGAATATACCAAATCAACTTTTGAAATGCCAATCTATATATGTGAACAAAAACATAAAATTGATCCAAGTTAGCATATGATTATTGGTAATAAGAACTTATTTACCAAACAAAAAATAAAATAAGCACATGTACCTCTTTAGGTTGATCTTTTTCTTGATCTCCTTGAGGCGTTTCAACACCTCCTCTTTGAGGTGTTTCAACACCTACTCTTTGAGGTGTTCCAATAACTACTCCTTTAGGTGGTATGTCCCTTGTCAACATATCTGTAAAACTCATAATTACCTGTAAATAAAATTGACAAGTACATATGAAACTACAATTCTATGTCGACGTATGTATAATCAATATAAGATCTTAAAAATCTTAATTCAATCCAATTTGAGTTTAATTACCTTCCCCTTATCTAGATTTGCACCTCGTAAGTCTAGATGAGGCTGTACCTCACTCACACTGGGTATTTCGTACAGGAGAAAAATAAGATAAACATATAAGTTATTATATAATTTCATTAATGACAATTCAAATGACAAACAAGTATATAATATAAAATGTAAATGAGTGAGTGCGAAAATAAACTGCGTGTGTGTCCAAGCCAAATGAAATGGCCCTAAGGGTGCTATCAGTCACCCGTGTGAGCTCCTCCTCAGACATCAACTGTTAAATAGACAATGTAAATAAATATTAGTACTTGATACTATCTCTTATTAATATTCATTTAAAAGAAAATGCAAGTTATGAAATTACAACTTAAATCTTACCTGTGTCACTATTCCAGCATCTCCCTCTCTAGCAGGAGAGGACTCTGTAGGGTGCGCTCCACTCCCCTGCGACTGATCTATAATTTCCACATCATGGAGGTCATAATCAGAAGTGTCCAAGGGATGCTCAGCGGGTTGTACAAGAGGACCCAAGCAAATCTAGCGGCACATAGTGCAAGTATGTGGCACATAAATATGTGGACCTGAGGAGGATGATGTAGCAGCACTCGAGCTTTCGCCAACATAACCAAAATGTGGCTGAGCTACTATAGAAGCATGCGAAACCAAATGACCACTCAAAGAGTGAATAGCCTTAATAGTTTGTGTGGATGCACCCTGGATAATATCTGGATGATATATTGGAGGTGGTGGAGGAAGGGGAGGAAGGGGAGGAAGAGGAACATTTGGGCGCGGGACTACTCTAACTGCCCCTGGTCTATCCTAGGGCATACCTCCATCGACGCCCTAGAAGGGTTTAATGTCAAAGTAATTGACATGATGCCCTAACACAAACTCAGCATATAATTTTTTAATAAAGTAAAATGGTATGTCAGAATTATTGTTCGGTGGTTTATCAAAAACCATACACCAATGATTCCAAAAGTTAGCTACAATGTCCCTATGCATGCACCATTTTATGGAAAAAAAAAAATTATTAACATTCACTGGCAAACCGGTGCAGCGGTCAATGAATAAAGAGGCTATTTGGGCTTTGGTTATTTGGAGTTCTTTCACATCATCGTAAGACAATCCACATCGATAATATTCCCTCATGTCTTCTCGCCATGAATGAAAGGAATTATGTTGGGTGGAGATGGTTTCTATATTTTTAATTATTTCTTTCAATGTGTTTGTCATATCTCTCAATCAAGGCATTGTCTGATAAATTTCACAAATGCCCCTCAATTGCCCCAATTTTTCACCAATTAAGTCTTCAATTGGTGGTTGCGGAGGTGGTGGAGCATTTGGCATTTGTGGATTTACATTTGCAGCCATAATACCTGATTAAAGTTAAAAACTAATTAAACTAATTGAAATTACACAATATAAATGAAATTATTGTAAAAAAACCCTAGTTTTTGATAAAAATCCAAAAAAAACCATACTTTTTCACAAAAATCAAGAACAAACTCTTATTTTTGATAAAAATACATCAACAACACTAATTTTTAATCAAGATCCATTTCAAAACATTAACTTTTAATAAAAAATCAATGTAAACTATAGTTTTTTAAAAACATCAATAGAAAACTGTATTTTTGAATTTTTTTTAATAAAACCTACTTAAACTTAAGAGAATCTATTGAAAAATCGAATTCAAGATTGAAAAAAACAAATACATACCTTTCAAATTGGATATCAGATTTGGGTTTTTCCTTTTGTGCCCGTGTCAAACTATGAGAAATAAAGTTTTAGAGTCGGCTGCTTTTTTATATACACTTTCTACAAATCGGATATCCGATTTGTGGAAACTAGCTTTGGTTTTAGGTTCGGGTAGAAGTACTGACACCTGAACCTAGAAAAGTCAACTTGGCCATTTCCGCGTTTTTGAACCGATTCAAAACGTGATTTTTTCTCATTGCCACTTTTTGGCCCATCATGATCCTGCACATACCCACATGTAGTGTAATACACCAGGTTGGTTGTTACTCATGCAAACAACATTAATCAAATAAGCACACACTTCATCAAACTTAAGAAACCTTGCAAAACACACTCTATGCTTGAACACAATCTAGAATATTCCTCCAACACCTTGAAATCCATCAAAATCCTTCACAACAACTTCCACCTAAAGAATGTGCAAACCCAATACACTCAGACAACTCTGCCAAACATTGTTACTTGAAAACTTATCCTCCAAAGAACCAAACCTCAAATCCTCTTGACTAAGGAAAACTACCAAAATCATCAACACACTTTCAAAATTATAATATTTGGAGCATAGTTGTAGAGAAACATGGAGCCAAAACATTTCTCCCAAACACCTCTACTATACTCAGTCACACACTAGTGAACACAACTTCTACTGTACAATGATCCATCACCACAAATTCTGAATATAACATCTTTGAACACATGTAGACAACATATCCAAACCACACAAACAGATCTTCACCCTAGAAGAAACGCAGAGAAAAAATAAAACACACCTCTATAACAGAAAACAATATTGCAACACATTGTTTCCCTTTTTATCAAATTTCTCAATATCCACAACATCATCAACACATATGACAACAATCTCTCTCAACCACTACACAATTGACACCAATGACAACACAAGCTTGTCAACATCAATAACAACACCTTCATACTTGAAATAATCCCCCCATTTGTCATTGATGGCAATATAAGATGTGAAAAACCATCAAAGACAACTCTCCCTTTTTTTAAATGATTAGACAACCTACACAACTTTTCCCTTCATGAATAGGGTTTTTCACATGATTATCTCTCCCCCTTTCAATTTTTTATTTTTCACATGCTTCACTCTCCCCCTTTGATGTATCAATTGAAAAGGATAAAAAGTTTTGCATTGTTATCCCCCTTTGAAATTGAACCAAGATACTTGCTACTACTCCCCCTTAGACAAACTACTCACCATTTTTCCTTTACTACTCTGAATACTCCCCCTTATGATTACACCCTAACCTATACCAAATCAACAACCTCTGCATAATGACAACACTCATTCCATAGTACAACAATGTCACTACCTACAGACCCATGAGAGGTAGCCACCAACATCAGTCCAAAAAAAGAATGAATCCATAGATCCATTGGACTAATGCATCTATATATGCATCTAGTTCAAGAAAGGAGAGACAATAACCCCCAACTTCTCTCAAAGATACTCACAAGTATCCTTACTATACAAAAATCTGAAAATGATGTCTTTTTTAAATGAAATTTTCAATTCAAACAATGCACTAAATGTGACCAATTAACCTTAATTGCAAATAATTTTAGAAAATAGAAATTCTAGAAACTGAAATGGATATTTGAATATGAAAAATAAAAAATGCAGACAAAGGGTTTTAAATGCTCAAAAATTCAAAAAAATCCATGATCAAGGAGTCATTAACTCATGGGGAAATGGGTCTTCCCTCAAGGTTTTCAAAAATTAAATTACAAATTTTTGAGTTAATATTTGTTTTTCTAGATTCTGGTTGCAAACAGGTAGTTACTATTTCATTTTTTTGGCAAATTAGAGTTATATGCAAGTCTAAACTAATTTTAAATGACAAGCAAAAAGACCTAATTTGAGATGTGCTTTTGATTCAATTTTTAGATTTAAATGATTGATTATGCAATGTTATGAATGCACTATGCAAAATGAGTCTAACAATATACTAAGTTTTATGATTTTTCAAATATTTAATGATACAAAAATGCACTTTAACACCCTAAAATATAAATCAACTAATGCAATTTTAAGAGATCTAAAGAAATGCAAACTAATACAAAAGAATGCAAATCTAGACCTAGGGTTGAAATAGACTCCAAATTTCAGAAAATCCATAGTGTAAGAATGTCAAGTTCACCAAAATGAAACATAGAAAAATAGGGCTTGGGGTAATGCGCCTGTCCTTCTATATTCATTAAGAAAGGAGATCCGCACAAATAATTGAAGCTTACAACCCATAGGTGAGTCAACTCAATGAGGGAATCCACTGATTTCCTTATGATTGGGGATGGGGGTATCAACCTAAACAACACTTTTGGGAGAAAAACTAGAAATAGTAAGATGTTGATTCAAACTTGAAACATCAATTTAAAGGTCAATACTAATAGAAACATAAAAATTTCTACAAATCTGAAAAGGGTTAGAAACTGTGTACAAGTTTCCAAGGAGCAGTTTTAGGAGGCTATCTAGGACTCATTTTCCCATGGGTGAATGGTTCTTTTATGTGCTTTCCAAAATTGATTTTTGGGTCCTCTACTCATGTGTCTGCACTTCCAGATTCTTCAAGTTTCACAGTCAAAAAGTTAAAAATGAATTCGAGATTTGAGTTTCCATGAGATGACAACAAATGAAACTTTAAAGCCTCCAACTTGTCTTCAACCTATAAACCTACACATTCACAAAGGGGAGAAAAATGTTTATTTTTGGTGAATGGGGGTTTGAATTGGTCAAACTGTATTTTGGTAATTAAACCTTGAAATGAAATAAATAAATCATGAAAGAAATGAACAATGAACAATGTTATGTTACAATTCAAAAAACCCTTGAATGAACCTTCTTGGTAATGGAGATCTTGGAAGGTCTATAGCTTGCATGAAATAGCTTTAATGGATGCATATCTTAATACTTGAATTATGCTTCTAATGCTTGACTTGATCTTTGAAACATACATCATAGTGTTAGCTCCAAAAATAAGCATGATGCTTGAGATCTTGAATTTTGCAATATATCCTTGATAAATCTTCTCTAGAATTCTCTCTATCATAATCCTTTCTCTTGTAAAATTTGAATTATGTAACTTAGAAAACATAGACTTGATTTGATAAAATAAGCTTATATTTATAGGTATGTATCTTTACTTTCCCAAAAATTAAACATTACAAGCCAACATCAAAATTTGAATTTGGGGACATTAAAAACCTGCCAAAATCATAATTTAAATTTGGGTTCAAAGGCTTAGGGAGGACACATTCACCAATGGGTGAATGGGTCCTAGGTCGCTATTCGTGGAACACACATTGCTCAAGGTAAAGTGTTATGTGTTGGAATTAATTGTTGTTGGGTTTCCCCTTCAAACAATATAATTTAATGGGCTTTTAGAAGCATAATAGGGCTTATTAAGGCCTAATTAAGTCCAATTTAATTAGTAAGGCCCAAAAAAAGTGTGAAAATGTAAAGGAGTACATTTTACTACACTACATAGATAACCACTAAATGTTGGATGCATGTAATCATAGTATATCTACCATGTCATAAACCACACTACCAAATTTGAATGTTTTTTTTCAAGATGCATGCATTTTTGTTTTAGAAGGAATAGGTGATCTAAGTTGTGCATGCTAAATGGATGGAAAATTTAGATAGATAGTTTACTACCTATTTTAAGGGATTGTTATCTCTTTTAAGTGATCCCCTTGTAGTTTCGTTCATAAGTTTGTAATGATGTAATTGAAGACCTTTATATTAAGGTGTGTCATGATGTAATCCATTTTGACAAGATGAATAAATTAATTATTTATGTGTGTTAAAACAATTCATATTTATTGTTTGTGTATTAGAATCTATACTAAATAGTTCAGACCCAAAAGTCAATTCAATATAAATATTTTTTTGTTTTATAAATTCAAATAAAAAAGGTCTATAAAATAATTTCATAAGGACAATATAAAATTTGAGATAATTTATTTTTAAATGGAAATAAAAACCATTCCCAATGTAAAAGAAGAGAATGAAAATGCTTTGTCTTTGAATTTATAATGATAAATCTCTATAAAAAAACATTATTGTCAGAACGCATCATAAAAGAAAAGATATAAAATTTAAACAAATTTATAATAATGATAACAAACACTAAAAAGGAATTAACAATTTAAAACCATCTAAACTTGTTTCTGCAACCAATGCTTTCTTGCTATTTCAAAAATTTCACCTAGCATAGAAAAAATGGAATTTACCATTAATGGCTCAAAAAATATTTGGATTCACAATTAATGATTAGAAAATATTATCAATGATTTTGCTCATTCCTTAATGTAATTTTCTGAAAAGGTGAACCTATTGATTGTGCAGACACATATTTGTATATATGATAAATCAAGATGTGAAAAATGTCAGATAATGAACATCCTCGGTGCAAGTTTCACTTAGGCCATGTGCTACTCTAAATAAAGTTTCTTCCTTTATTCCTGACAATGTATTTACGACTCTTTTTAGTACAAGAAATATTAGTCAAATAGGCAACCATAAAAGAGGCACGAGTCCAGGCCTCACCCTGTTTGTTGGGCTCAATTCTCTTTCTCTGCCTCAAAAAACTCAGACACTTTTCAACTTGATTGACAAGCTGCATTTCCTTTGCTCTCATTTCCATCATCATTTATATCTATCAAACCAACTTTAAACATCACAGTATTGGTTTAAGCAATCACATTCTACCATTCAACTATTATTTAAAGAAAAAATCAAGTAGACATGGGTGCATCTACTTTAGTTCTATTTATGAGATTGGAAAGATAAAACAAGAAAGATAATTGTGTATTTCATTTATCTTATGTTTTGTGTATTTTACTCTTTTTTTCATCTTCAAAGAGTATCATGTGACATGTCATGTATGAAAAATTCTTGCATATTTTTTGTGCATTCAAATTCCCAATCATAAAAACCTTGCCCAAATAATGATGTACTTAACTTATAGTTGAGATCTACAAATTTATTTATTTAAGACAACCTCAATTTTTTCTTGAAAAAAATGTTAGCATTTCTAAATGAATAATATTTGCAAGAAGAGTATCATATGACATCATATTTATTTTTTAAAAATATGCAAAATAATTATTAAGGTTTCTTTGTATATTATATAAGTGTTGGATATTTAGTATATTTGTATAGTTAAGAAGGGAGTTTTTAAGAAAAGAAAAATTAAACTATATTTTAAAGTACTCATGTTTATTTGCATATATATATATATATATATATTTATAGATATTTAAGGGTAAAGTGAGAGTTTTCTTTTTATATTGGAGCATAGTGATAGGGAAGAATGTATTGTGCTAAGTTTTTCTTCTAAAAAAGATTTTTGGAAGTGAAAATGTTATATTGTCTTTGTTTTTTATTATTCTATTATTATTATAAATTGTTAATGGAGGATTATTGAACTCTTTCTTATCTACATTCTAATACTTTTTATGAAAAGTTATCTTTTTCTCTATATTTCAATGTACTTTTTTTTTAAACCATTAATTTGTTTTTCTCTATATTCCAAAAAAAAAAATTTAAATCCTTAACTTTTATTTATTACGCGGAAGGGAAGGCATGTCCTATTTGAGAATAGGGGCTGAGTTTGTCAATCGACAATGTACATTGCTCGAGAGGGGAGGGAATACGGTTGAACCGTGCATAGCCATCAATGATGATTAACTGTGAAAAACATAGAAATTTGGTTATAACGGCTTGTGACATGAAAATAGGAATGCATTTAGTTTAACTGTCAAAATGTACCTATAATATAGTATAATTTAATAAAAATATAATATAATATAATATAATAATAATATAACATAATATAATAATAATATAATATAATATAATATAATATAGTATCATATAATAAAAATATAATATACATAATATAATAATAATAAATATATAATAAAATTAATATAATATAACATAATAACATTAGTATAATAATAAAAACAATAATTTAATAATTTAATAATTCAATACTACAATTAATTAGGCTGAGGGCGTGTCCTATTTGAGAATAGGGGGCTAAGTTTGTTGATCGACGATGTGAGTTGTTCGAGAGGGAGGGAATACGGTTGAACCGTGCATAGCCGTCGATGATGATTAACTATGAAAAACATAGAAATTTGGTTATAACGGAATGAATATTAAAAAAAATTAACAAATTTAAAATATTATAATTAACAAAATTGTAGGATCTTGTGACATGAAAATAGGAATGCATTTAGTTTAATAAAAATATAGTATAATATAATATAATAATAGTATAATATAATATAAAAATAATATAATAATATAATATAATAATAATATAATATAATATAATAATATAATATACATAATACAATAATAATATAATATACATAATATAATAATAATAAATATATAATAAAATTAATATAATATAACATAATAACATTAGTATAATAATAAAACAATAATTTAATAATTTAATACCACAATTGTTCATTATATAATTTAAAATATATGTTGATTATATTAAATTTTTACAAAAATATATAAAAAATATAAATAAAATATAATTTAAAATTTAAAATATAGTTTAAAATATCAATTATATGAATATTTTATTTTAATTTAATATATGTTGATTGTTTATAATTTGATATATAATTTAAAATAAAATAAAAATGTAAAGTAAAAAGTGATATAAAATATTTTGGAAAAAACTATGTTGATTGTTAATTATATATAAGTATCATATCAATAGAATAAATCATCGCATAATATATAATATAGATATAGTTTAATATCAATAATTATATTAATTTTTATTGTTACAATTTTGAAGAAATAAAAATCCTTTAGAAAAGACTATTCCAATTAAATAAAACGGTTATTGATAACGGTTGCTTCTTCGTAACTGTTGCATTCATTGGATCTGTAATAACAAATACCCAATTTCATGGTCACTGCAATGAAATCAATTGCTATTTTTGAATGTTATTTTTCATTGAAATGTTTTGTAATTGGGACATTTGTAGCCGCACTATTGGAACAGGGTATTTTGTTCATTGGTTGGGTTCATTCTAGTGTTTCTTAATAGGTATAAATCAAAAGATGAGGCTAGGAGCAGGCCAAGCGTGACTTATTGGGGAACCTTACACTTTTAGAAGGTGCATTGAAAGAAATATCGAGAGGAGGTTCCCTGCCTTTCTTCAAAATAAAGGACTTCGGGTTCCTTGACATTGCCTTTGTTTCCCTAATATCTTGGTTCCATACTTATGAAACTATTGGGAATTTCAAGAGATGTATGGAGAGGGAGAATTTCAAGAAAATTACTCCCTCCTCTAACCAAATTCTGAAAATGGCCTTGAAAATTAGGGAGAGATATGCGGTAGATTAAACTACTTTTTAAATTGACTTTTTTAATTGTTTAAATAATTAGCACATGCAAGAGCATTAAGATGTAAATCTATCTAGAAGGTTTTCAATGGCATCCCCTAATTTATTGTTGTTAAGATTATATTTCTATCTTTTAAGAATTTGGCTGGTGTGAATTATGTTATTTTTTCATTGTCTAAAATTTTATTATGAGAGGGTTTTATATTATTTATATTTTTTTTGTTATTATGTTGAAAGTATTAAACAACGAAAGCAAGCAATGAGTATGTGAGTCCGTTTCAATAAAAACTCCATAAATTTATTTCTATAACTTGATAGACATCCAACATTTTTGGAATTGGGTAGCTATAATAAAGGTGTGGATTATTTTACTTTTGTCTAGGGACATTACTACAGTTTTTGAAAAATGTAAAGGTTGAAAAATATTTTTTTCTTTTGTGAATTTAGAATATCCAACTCTATAAAAGATAAACACATAGAATTTGGTTATATGTCTAATCAGCTACCATGATCTTGCATTGGTGCTTATAGGTTAATATAAAATATGTTTCATCTTCTATTTAGTTTCATGTATTGGATAATCATGTAACATATAGTTATATCTTTAATTTTTATCAAAACTATTATGTATCATTAAAAATTAGTTTACTGTATTTCCACAACGTATATATGTGTTTTTTACTTTCAGATAAATTGTTATGTAAAAAATATAATCTGTCCTCTGATCTAATAGATGTCAAGATTTATTATTACAAATCAGCTTATATAAAATCTTCACTTATATGTTAAAATATATTAATTGTTTGTTGGGTATTTGAAGAGTAGATTACATATAATTAGATAAAGAATTAGTATAATTAGATAAAGAATTAGTAGAACATTCATTTGAACATTCATCTATATTTTAGTTTGAATGCAATGTGGTAAGTTTATAAATTTAGAAATGTAATAAAAGAACTTACTAAATTTTATAAAAGTAAGTTTTGAAATTAATAGACTTCAAATTAAAAAATATTCAAGATTTTTTTAAAATAAGATATCCCTTTTTATATAGACTTGTTTAAGCAATCTTTTCCAATCAGAAATATTATTTATCATGATACAATATTGAAAAATATGTGAGGTTTCTAAAATTTAGAGAATTAAGTATGAATCAACTTTATTAAATGTACTATTACATATAAGTTTATACATTAATATACTAAAATTAAAAGCAAAAATATTCATTGATATCATTATACAATATTTTTTCACACTAGAATAATAATTAAATTATAAAAGAATGAAAAATAATTATTTAAAAAAAAAAATCTAAAAACTTAGAAATTAGAAAATTAAATTAAAAAAATCTTAAATTTACAATTACATAAAAATATGTTTCTAAATTATTATATTTAAATCATAAAAAATATTCAATTTCTTTTTTTTTAAATTGAAAAATATTTCAAAAAGAAAAAATATTTCATATTCTATTTTTATTCAAAATCAATATATATTTATAAAGAAATATTATAAATTTAAGGTTTCACTAAATATTTTATTGTACAAAATAATAGCAACTTAAATATGCATCTTAAAAGAAAGACTTTTCATAATAAGTGCACATTTAAAATCATGTTAAAAATTTGCAAAATTAAATACAAAGAAAATATAATAAATTTATGATAACAAATAAAAATAAGTTCTTAAAATAATTGATATAATATTATTATTATGGTTAGGGTTAGATTACAATTTAATTAGGGTTAAGATTATAATTTTGTCAAGGTTAAGTTTCAATTAGTGTTAACGTTCAATTACATTCATGGTTCAATTATGGTTAAGGTTAGGTTTAGATTAGTTAAGGTCAGAGTTCTTATAGTTTTATAATTATTTATATGTTTAATTAGGATTAGAATTACAATTTGCAAGGTTAGGGTTCAATTAGGGTAAGATTTCTATGATTACTTAAGGTTAGGGTTCTTATAGGTTTATAGTTATTGCTATGTTTAATTATGATTAGAATTACAATTTGCAAGGCTAGGGTTAGATTAATATGAGGGTTTTAGGATGAATTAAGGTTAGGGTTTGTATAGTGTTACAATTACTATTACAATTCAATAAGGATTAGGGTTAGGTTTAACATTATGATTCATTTGGGGTTAGGGATGGGATTAGCCTTGAATTATGCTTATATTTTGGTTAGGGTTACGGTTCATTTAGTAATAGATTAAATATATTATTATAATATTTTAAATATAATAATTTATAGGGAGTGGACCATGGTTAGAATTACGGTTAGGGTAGGATTAAGGTTAGAATAAATTTTTAATCTAATTAGGGTTGCATTCAATTTTAATAAATTATGGGCTGCCCCAAAATATAGATTAATGATTATAATCACTTTAATTTTAACCCTAATATGAATATAATAATAATGAGAATTAGAGTTCAATTTATGATTACAATTATGGGTGCATTAGAAGAGGATTGGAAGGATATAGATTGCACATTGAACCTCTTGAAAGGAAGAAGGAAGGGAGGTGGAAAGAGAATAAAAAAACAAGTGTAGGAGAGCAAGGAGTTAAAATAAGTAGTAAATAGGATTAAATCACAAAAGAAATCAGATGAAAAAATAAGACTAATAATATATAGAGAGAATGAAAAAAGAAAGTGTAGGTTTAAACTTAATTGAAAAAAAAAATGTACAATACCCTTTATAATTTAATGATATATTATAATTAAACTAATATGTTTTCATTTATAACATGATATACTGATACATTATATTAATAATATATTATTAATATTAATAGTAATGTATTAATACAAATATAACACTATAATAGTAAATATATAACAAAAAAATCATAATATAATAATATTATAAAAACATATAACAATAATAATATAATACTAACAATATATAATACCTAATCCAATCATTTATTAGTATAATAATAATGTAACATAATGCAAACTTGATATATTAATAAAATAATAATAATATAATAGTAAATGTATAAAAATAAAAAAATATATATAATAAAAACTAAATTAATAGTAATAATATAATATTATAAAAATAGTAATAAAAATATTAATAATAATATATCAACAAAATCATTTCTTGTATAGTCGTGGACAGTAATTAATTGTGAAAAACATAGAAATTTGGTTATAATGGCTTGTGATATGAAAATAGGAATGCATTTAGTTTAACTATCAATATAGTATAATATAATAAAAATATAATATAATATAATATAATATAATATAATATAATAATAAATATATAATATAACATAATAACATTAGTATAATAATAAAACAATAATTTAATAATTTAATACTACAATTAATCATATTTTATTAATAATATAATATTAAGGATAAATATAAATATTTCAAAATCATATAATAAGAATAATATTATAATAATAATAAGAATAATATAATAATAAGAATAATAAAATATTATAATTGTATAATAATATAATAGTAATAGTAATGTATTAATACAAATATAGCATTATAATAGTAAATATATAACAAAAAAATCATAATATAATAATATTATTATATTATAAAAATATATAACAATAATAATATAATACTAACAATATTATAATATTATAAAAATAGTAATAAAAATATTAATATTAATATATCAACAAAATCAATTTTAAAAGACCAACCCATTTGATCTTATGTATTGCACAAATGTATGAAAAAAAAATTAAAACATTTTCCCCTTAATTAACTTTCCATACCTCTTCGACGTGCGAAAAAAAAAATGTTCTTAGAATTAAATAGCATATTAGCAACAAAACTCTATGGTTTAGGGTACCTGTAAAACCTGTTTTTTCCTCTATCAAAAACATATTAACAGCAAAATCTTGTTCTCCGATTTTCAATACAATTGAATATAAAGACAATAGAAAATTTGAATGTTCCTTAAATCAAGACAAAAACCATTACCATTACCATGTCAAATGAAAGGTGTCAGAATGTTTATTAAAAATTGTGGATAATTATAAGAGAAATTGCTGTAAGGAAGCATCTTTAAAGGGACAGAGATGGAGTTAAACATATTTATAACAATGAAATTAGACAGGAAATTAGGAATTCAAAACCATCTGAACTTGTTCTTTTCAATATTTCAAAATTTCCACAGTAAAGTGGTAAAATGGAAATTACAATTAGTGGCTCAAAACCATTCCCTGGATTCACAATTCATGTCCACTAAAAAAAATCTTTCATAGGCTGTCGATATACAGACAGAAATGCCGCCTCCATAATATCCTCAGCAGATTCCTCAAATGCCATTTTCTGAACTGACGATCTCCATCCCTTGTGCATGCGCGGATCTGTATATAAGATGAAGAGTGTTCCGAAAAATGTTAAATTTTGAACTTCGCCTGGGCAAGTTGTACCTACGGAAACTGCTGCTGCGAAAAATGTTTCATTATCTGTTCCTGACGTCGTCTTTAGAGCTCTCTTACTAATGCGAGCAATACGGGCAAAATAAGCAGCCATAAAGGAGGAACGAATCCATGCTTCACCATCTTTGTCGAGCTCAATTCTCTTTCTCTGCCTCAAAACACTCAAAACACTTTTCCACTTGATTAACAAGCTTCTCCAATTGGATGGGCCGATCTTGTATCTTGGATCTGCACGCATTGCTGCAGTTGCCATAGATTATCTTGGGCTTGCATCCTTTCGACTCACAATCCATAAACCTTTTCTCCAACTCACATCGCTTGCAGATACAGTCGAAGCCGAAGGCTTTGCAGTACTTTTGACGAGAAGGAAATGGAACCAAAACCCCAAAATAGGGAATGGTGATCTCTTCACCCTTTTCAATGGGCTTGCTTGCATGGATCGAAACGATTTCGTTATCGGCCGTTC
Source organism: Sequoiadendron giganteum (assembly GCA_007115665.2). Taxonomy (NCBI): domain Eukaryota; kingdom Viridiplantae; phylum Streptophyta; class Pinopsida; order Cupressales; family Cupressaceae; genus Sequoiadendron; species Sequoiadendron giganteum. The sequence goes on along the minus strand of CM021103.1, from coordinate 89,911,332 downwards.
TTGCAGCGTTGGGGATGTAAGAATGGTTTATGAAGGACGGCAATAGCCATACCCCATAATACTGCCTGGTTGTAAGAGGGTTCAAGATCGCCGACTCCTTTCTGTTTTCTTCCATCGCTTCTGAAGACTTGTCATCCAACGCAATTCGTTCAATTATATGACGAATTTTATGCTCTTTGCCGGCGAGCTTCTTCAGCAGTTTCTTTGAAGGAGTCGTGCTCCTTTCTTGGAAGTAATCCAGCATATTTGGAATCCGTTGGCAGCTATCTAAGGAAAGAAAGACTTGCCGAGTCTTGTCTCCATATGAAGCCAGCGCTTCTTTCACATTTTGAAGCAGGCCATTTTGAATAGCGTTGTGACATAGTGCCAAAGGCTCGCTGAGCAACAACGTCTGACCTGTCTCAGCTTTCTCTGTGGCAAACAAACCCCTGCCGCTTCCATTGCTTGTCATTCTGATCTCCACTGGCCCAACGAAACCCCCATCTGGTTTGAAAGAATGACAGTGTGCATACTTCACGCTCCAATGACGATACGACCCAGTAAATGTTAAAAACATTGTATTAACTGAATAATGATTACACAGACTAACTGAGCTTCAGCTCTTCATTAACACAGCCACCATTACAGGAGCCCTCTTACAGCTCTTCAGAGCTGGACTCTTAAGCGAGTGAGTGCAAACCATATCAGACTCAACAATATATAGGCAAACACATATTTAATGCTGAGTATACTATACCATATAGTTAGCTAAAATATTTATGAATCTAGTTGAAACAACACTCATCCTGAACTATCTAGAAGGTGGAGGACGGTAGAAGTCGGTGCACAGTGAATTTGGATGCCTCTCGAAAGTCTTTGGTCTGTGCCAGAAGTCTTCAGTCATAATTAATTTACTTCTACCAACATCCCCCCATAAATTAATTATGCTAATTGCTCTAATTGTCCCCCCATAATCTAAAAAAGATGGGTGCTGGTCTAAAACCTTGTTAGGTACCCATTTACAATCACTGATGAAATTCTTCATATTGCTTCCCCTCATCATAATCACTTTGGGTTTTACGGCTTACCCCTAACCGATGCAATTCTAAAGTGGTTTAAAGCTCACCACGAACTCCACAAACCTCACACACAAGTGGTTTCAAGATCACCACAAACTTCGCACTCAAGTGACTCCACAAATCATCATCACGGGGAAACCATCATCGCTCTGGGCTTTTCTCCTTTTTTACTTGCATCAAAAATGATTATTGAGTCCATATAAAAAGAAATCTATCTACCGAGATACATGGGTAACCAGCCTTTGTACTCACCAGTTGTATAGGATTTCTTTTCAAATACATGGTTCATCAATATGTTAAACCAAAATATTGACCTCCTTCCAATGCTACAGACACATCATTACAGCTTATTACAACTCCTTACAGCGAGTTTCTGATCTCTCACAGATGGTTTCAGATTACCACAAACTCACAAGGATGGTTTCAGATGACCACAAACTAGCTGCGGTGGTTTCAGATTACCACCAACTAACAACTTTCTTCAACTCTGCGGAGCTGGGCAGGACTCACAGAATTTGACTGAAATCTGCCAATTCGATGATGTGTCAAATTTCCAATGCAAACCCTTGTGGTGTTGACTCCTCCTTTCACTCGATCTAGCGCCCCATGGAACAGCTACAGCTTTCCATTGGACTGGGGCTTCTACTGCAACCATGATCTGACTTATGGTTGTAACCAACATCAGCATTCAATTTTCTTTTGCCTCTTTTCCTTCTTGTCTCATCCAAATCAGAAACAGAACATAACTCAAACACCTTTAAAGTCTCACAAGCTCCTTTGATGCTAGACTAACTTTGTATTGTTAGCTTCCAGATCTTTCACAGTTGCTAAAATCCTTAACAATGGCCAACCAAATTCTTCCTCACTTGGAAACAACATTTCTGCGATCCTATAGAGACTTTATTTTCTACACCGACCCTCCTTCACCTCATTTTCGGCAAACTAGCGATCTATTTCACACTTTAACACTAGTGATGAATCTTAACAACCATGGTTTGAACAGGGTATACCTTTTATACTTCGCTGCTTTCTTATTGGCATCTCTTTTCATTAACAGAGACAATCTCCTCTTTTACTATCTCCTTCGGCTTCTGCAAATTATTGTGGTGCTCCCTCTAGCTTCAATACAACTGCGAACTTGACTGGCCGCCTTTCCTATAGACTGGGACTTCAAGGATTCCTTTGGGTAGCGACTGGCTTTTTCTTCTTTTGGCAATATCAAACAACTACAACTTCTCCTTTGCATGGCGAGCTACAGCTCCTTTCTCCACGATCTACTTTAAAGTCTTCATCCGATGATTAGCAAGGCAGCGACTCCCTTCAACCTTCTGGGCGATCTCAAAACAACACAATCTTCAAACTCATTCAAGCTGCGGCTTTCTACACTTTCAGATCCTTTTTCAACGATCTCAAATCCTTGCAGGCAGCGGCTCATTCTCCATCAATGTTCACTTTTCAAATAGTGACGTCTTTACTCCTTATCTGCGTTCCATTTGCTTTCAACAATCTGCATACTTTGGGCGGCTGTAATGACGGCTTCAGCTTTAAAACAGGCAGTCTTTGGCAGCTCCTTGAAACCCTGTGCATCGGCTTATTTTGGCTGTGAACTCCTTCCTTAGCTGGGCGCTTTAACTCCTTTTAAACCACGATCAACAAGAACATCATTCTCTTTGCCGTCTTATCATCTACAATCGTCTTTTAACTTGGATCTGACTCTCTCAGCACGATCTGGCTCTACTCTTTCTCTTCCAGCAGTTGGACATGTCTTTCAACTGCAACACTCCCCTGGATCTCTCTGCTAAACACTTGACCAGATTCTTCTGGCTCTCCAGGCTCCTACCATCGGCTCTGATACCATGTTAAAAACATTGTATTAACTGAATAATGATTACACAGACTAACTGAGCTTCAGCTCTTCATTAACACAGCCACCATTACAGGAGCCCTCTTACAGCTCTTCAGAGCTGGCCTCTTAAGCGAGTGAGTGCGAACCATATCAGACTCAACAATATATAGGCAAACACATATTTAATGCTGAGTATACTATACCATATAGTTAGCTAAAATATTTATGAGGATAGTTGAAACAACACTCATCCTGAACTATCTAGAAGGTGGAGGACGGTAGAAGTCGGTGCACAGTGAATTTGGATGCCTCTCGAAAGTCTTTGGTCTGTGCCAGAAGTCTTCAGTCATAATTAATTTACTTCTACCAACAGTAAAGATGTCGTGCCTCTCTTCCAGGGAAGAATATGAACTCTGAAAGAAGTGAAAAGCTTCCTTATATCTTCCGACAGATAAGAGCGACTCAATTTTACAAATAGGTCCAACACCATTGGAAAGACCGCCATAACGACATGCACAATCTGCATCTTGAAGCGCTTCTACGAAACGGCCAAGCTTTAAATTCGCCATCCATCTTTGCAAATGCATTGAAAGAATAGCATCTGGGAAATTAAAATCTGCTCTAGAAACACAGAGTAAACCCTTAGTATGATTTCGCAAACATAACTGCCAATATCCCGCCTTACAAGCAGTATCCCCTGCTCTTACCCAATCGTTGAATTGCCTCTGATTAACTGGTGGAGCAAGAAGGCTTTCTACCGATTCAAGACACAGGGAATTATCCACCGCAATGAATACGACCCCACCCTTACCTCGAACAAGCAGGGCTCCTTGACGGCAATTTTCATGCCCTGAGGATAATTATGCCTAGCAAAATCTTGATGAAAAGACGACGGATCTGCAGAAACAATGGAAAGAGCCACTGCATCCTTACTATCCACCTCCTCTAGCAAAGTGTAGATTCTTCCAAATTTGAAAGGCTTTACACACAATACGCCATAAACCACACAACATTCATTCCGCTTCCCGATTTCAAGATCCTTGATCTTGACCGGAACAAGATCAGCTGTAGGTTCTGTGGCTTCATGAGTGCCTTCGATTTCTTCTTCAGGCGTGTCATGCATGAGCAAAACTTTTCCAACCTGAGGGTGAGTGAGGTATAAGCAAGCTTTGTTGTGGATTGAAGTTAACAGCTCCCTATCAAAATTCTTGTATGCCTCTAAGATAACAGATACATCACTAACTGCCCAAAGAATGGTAAGAATCTTTTCATAATATTGGGGCCGCGTAAGCTCTCCAGAAGGCCGATCTGCCTGATTAGAGCTCATGGCTGATAAATCCCTTTTCACGTCCTCCTTATGCTAGATTTCTCTCTCTGAATGAAATCTGTTGAACGAAAAGACAAATTGATTGCTGACAAGAAGCTCAAATGTTATTGCGAAAGATAAAAATAAAACCTAGGATAGCCTCGATTTGATCTGTTGAATTTGGTAATGAAGAGTTTGTAATGGATATATTCATAGTAGAAATAGGCAAACAAATTCCCGGTGATATGATTTTTCTCGATGTTAACTCCCGGTCACTATCACGATTGACAGCTATTCCACGTGCTTCCGCGCGTACGTGGCATGGACTATTTAGTGATTTGAATTAAGTGCCCGAAGTTGGTGGTGTTAAAACAGCCTTGGGGTAATTGTTGCCTGGCGTGTAGAGCGGGCAACGTCTACCCAACCCCAGGAATGCACCGGGGCATGGATATGCCTCATCATGCACATTCCATTCAAAAGCAGTAAATCCCGTAAATCCGTGCAGCCTGTTTTTTTATTTTCGAGCACAAAGTACGATAATGTATGTAGTTCGTAAATATTTAAACGCAGTCATAGCTGTACAATGTAAAGTAATTCAGAAAATTTATGTTTTAAATTATTTATTTATTTTACTTATGAATAGAAAAAAACATTACTGTCATATTTAAATTTAGCTTTTATAAATATTTAAAAATTGTTAGGGTTTAAATTAAGCATAATTTGTTTACTATTTAATATATTATATTATAAATATTATTAAATATAAATTAAAAGAATTAGAATTAGAATTTATTTATATTTTTATTGTTTACAATTAAAATTTACTTAAACATATTTATACAATGTTAAATTTTAAGTATTAAATTTAAATTATATTTAAATTAAAAAATATAAATATAAATATGGATAATAATATATTAAATGTTTAATATATAATTATTTTTAAGTTTAGACAGCAAAGAAATATATTGTTTAAGTCCTTAAATTATATTTACTATTTTTTTATAAATTATTTATACATTTAATAGAATATTACATTCTTATAATTGTTTGTATGTTTAATCATATTTTAAGAATTGTTTAAACTTGATATTTATAATTCTTTTAATTTAACATTTAGTGATTATTGGTATTGTTTAACTCTTGTAAAAAAAATATTCTTAATAGTTTTTTAAAATAATATAAAATTCACTCTTATAAAAAAAAATTAATTTAGTTTACACTCCTTTTTAAATTAAAAAAGTTTATAAGAATGAATTTTATAAAATCTTTTATACCATTTAAATATAAATAATTAAAATTTACTTAAATATATTTAAATATAAATAATTATTTTATATAATAATATTTAGTGTTGCAACAAATATATTAAATAAATTTTAATTATTTAGTATATTTATTAAAAATTATTTTATTTTATTAATTGTTTTATATAATAAAATTATTTTTGATATGCTTAAAAATTATTTTATTTTACTTCAAAACTAATCTATTTGTATTTATTAAATATTATTTTATTTTATTTGTTTAAAAATTATTCAATAATTTGTTTTTTAAATATATAAACTCTTTAATGTATTTTATTTTATAAACTATTTTTTTAATATATTAAAAAAATAAAATACATTAAAGAGTTTATATATTAAAAAATTAAATGATCTATAGAATACATTAACTTATTTATATTATTATTTATTAAATGTTCTATAGAATTTAAATTAAAAAATTGATTAAAAATTAATTTTAATAATATAAATATATCTAATATCAATTTTGAGTTACAATATTTATTAAAATTGATTTTATTTTATTAATTTTTATATAATAAAATTATTTTTTATATGATTAAAAATTATTTTATTTTACTTCAATATTAGTCTATTTGTATTTATTAAATATTATTTTATTTTATTTGTTTAAAAAATTATTCTATAATTTATTTTTTTAATATATAAATTCTTTAATGTATTTTATTAATACATCACTAAAATCTTAAATAAAAATTATAAAAGAGTTTATATATATTTGTTTAATATATTAAAAAAATAATTTATATTGTTAATCCCATATTTTAAATAGTTTATAAAATATTTTTTAAATATATTAAATAAATATGTATAAACTCTTTAATTTTTTTTTTCTGCCACACA
>CM021103.1:89847013-89904872 GCA_007115665.2 Sequoiadendron giganteum | reverse complement strand
CTTTACATTATTGGTTAGCTTCTTATCAACACATGTAAGCCTTCTGGCAAAAGCCCATGTATCATTTTGAAGAGGATCATCTATTATTTCTCTTCTTGTAAGTGCTCTATCCAAAGTTTTATGATTTAAGTCAAAATCAATACAAGTTTGTCTCATAAAGAGAGGGAGAGGGAGAGAGAGAGAGAGAGAGAGAGAGAGAGAGAGAGAGAGAGAGAGAAGTGATTGAGTGAGAGACTTGAGAGAGATAGAGGTGGAGAGAGCAAAAGGGAAAGAGATAATAGTTAAATATTTTATAAATTGGTAATATATATATATTTAAATATTTATGGATTAACTAAAATATTTAAATATTTATAGATTAACTAAAATATTGAAATAATATTTAAATATTATACATTTAATAATATATTATATATTAAATACATAGTTCGGTAAGAGATTACCATAAATTGTATATTAAATATATTACATTATAAACTTTATTGGATATTATATATATTAAATTATAAACTTAATTGCATTTTTAAATAATATATTAAAGATTGTATAAATTGTTTTAAAACTGATCTAAAAGATATCATATATCGAATTCAAATCTGATATCGGATTCAAATCGGATATCCAATTTGAATCCAATATTTGATATTCTGACACAAAATTTAATGCCTTGGTATTAGGCTCGGTATTAGGCTCGAGATTTGGTTCGAACCTGCCAATCCTAAAAGTCAACATGTAAAACGTGTTTACAAACTTACCTTGTTTTTGCAGACTTTGCCCATGTGGCTGACGACTTTTATTTTACCTAAAATTGATAAAACGAAAAGGGTTTGTAAAGGAGCTTCTTAGCTTTCTACCAATATAAATTATATTTTCTTTAGAATCTAATAAATAATTATTTTTTATTTTTTATTAGAATTACGACTAAAGTCCTGATTGATAGTCTAATAGAAAAACATCTATAGCTTTCAAACGGTATCACATTTTTTGAATCCAAAACATGCATCACATTCTATGCTTTGCATACTATAGGATTAAAAAAAAAAAAATGAATTCCATTAAGTTTTGACCAAGTTAAGGTGGTCAGACATACGAGTTTTTATATTTTTAAAAAGTTGTAATAAAAAATTCATAATTAATTATTTATTTGAAAAAAAATTACAAAAAAATATGCATCACATCCGTACATGAGTCCTCTACTTATATCTAAAATCTTATAAAAAAATATTATGATTTTATTATGGTTAGGGTGGTCAGACAGACACCTACTTTTTATTTTTTCCCTGAAATTTTAGTACTACTGCATTGAAATTTCAAATTTTCACCAAATAGATATTTTTTTACAAAAATTAACCTAGTAGTTTAGAAACTACATTCAATTTGCCACAAATTCTATTCTTACATATTTTTGAAATAATATAGACAACTTATTCAAATTTTTATGTCAAGTTGCCCAACTCTGATTTTTTGAATTTTCATTGCCACTTAAGGACTTGTTTTTCCATGATGATCCTGCACTTACCCATGTGAAGGATAAATATTGTTTGTGTAGTGTGCGGTTAAGTGGCATTGTTGATTTGGGTCCCAATTAAGTTTTTATGTGGGTTGCATTCACTTCTATCTTTCACAAAAGTGTATTGGTCCTGACCTAATTTGAATTTACACATTTGAGGTGCATTATCGACCTTGGAGAGGGTTTCAAGGTTGAGGATGGTATAAGTATGAGTTGAATTGTTGAAGGAAGTTAAGATAGATATAAGATAGATGAATGTGGAAAGTTTATGATGGGAGTGATGCATAATTGAGCAAAGTAGTGCAAACTTTCAAGTGTTGTATTACTAGATGCAGTGAGAAAAAGGTGTCTATAATCATTCAAACACACTATGAAAGTGTTGGAGCTATTGTGGTGGAATTTTTTTTGCATTGAGATCATTTTTTTTGTGTAACACTTCTTCTCTATCTTATTTTTGTACTTCAATAGTGAGCCTTAGCTATGAGGCATTTCTGGACAGTGTGTCCTATTCTGGTTGGGATCCCTTGTAACCAGTTTTGCAGTTACTTATATTATGAGCTAATCCTCACCATGGTTTTCACCTCATTGGGTTTTCCACATAAATCTGGTGTTCTCTTGTGTTTGGTGTGATTTTTTTAAGCTTATGTTATTTTCTTTTCATGTTAAAACTTCATAACAGATTAAGGGTTTAATGAATTCTTGTGGATCTGATTGTTAATAAGGGTTTTGATGCTTTGATAAATTACAACTGATTCATCCCACCTCTCAGATTTTTTGTTCATTCAACAATTATATCATTCCTTAAGCTACCAGAAGTAGTATAGCCAAATTTAGAGCAATGCATTAGAAAGTTCCTCTGGCATGGGAACCTTGATAGTAAGAAAAAGAGAAAGATACCACTAGTTTCATGGAATAAACTTTGTGAAGATAAAATATGTGGATGAGTTGACTTACACAACCTAGAGGCAAGAAACCTAGCTCTGGGGGCCAAACTAACGTGAAATGTTTTTACTAAAAATTCTACCAAATGGTCCAAAATCATGCAAAGTAAATATATGGACTCCATAAATATTGAACAAATATTTACAATAGAAAACCCATCAAAAGGCTCTAAAATGTGGAATTTTATCATAACTCATAGAGAATTTATCATCCCACATTTAACTTGGTCAATAAGTAATGGAGAAAAAACATTGTTCTGGGATAAATCTTTGAACTTCCCACCATTGTCCAAAATTGAAGGATTAGAAGAAGCGAGAATATACCTAAAGCATCACTAGGGATAAAAAGTAAAGGACTACCTCAAGAAGAAAGATAATCTTCTCTCAAATGTAAAATGGAAAAAAATCACTTGTTATAACTTCCTAGCAAACCAAGAGTCTCACCTGTCAAAAGTTATTGAGAAAAAATAAGTTTTCTTCTTTGTGAACCTTGGCAGGCTCATTTAGGCTCCTTCCAAGTCAGGAAACTATAAAGTTCACCTAGGTTACTCATAAACCATCCAATACAAAAATTTTGAATAAAAAATCAAGCCTCATAAATTATGTTCGAACCCTACAATTCTTCCAAATGCTGGGTAGTTTGCATGATTGGCAATAAATAAGCATATCCTTACCTGTGAGAGATTGGTCAAGCTAGGAATATCCAACCATTTCAACTATGTATTGTACGACCAAAAAGAAGAGGATGTAGATAATATTCTCTTAACTTGAAAATTCTCACAACACTATTGGACATGACTCCAAAACAAGCTAAACTGGGTCACACCCCTCCAAGAATATCTATTAGCAATTTTTTCCTCATGGCCCATAATGTATAAAGATTCTTTATTCTCTTCAATATGGATGATAATCCCCTCAACATTAGCATGGTATTTATGGTGAGAGAGGAACAAAAGAATATTTCATAAGGAGCACCATACACTCGAAGAATAATATGTAATTTTATAAAGATTAATTTTTGAGTTAGTAATGTATAGTGTGTATAAACCAAATGGCTTAGAAAAAATATACTCTAATTAGGATGCAAAAACATCTTCATAGTGAGAGTTGATCCATTCCCCAAATCCAAGAACATGGCTACCAAAAACTAAGGCAAATCACAACAATATAGTATGGACTCCACCTTTAATGGGTGTAGAAAAACTTCATTTGGACGATGCCTCTCAAGGGAAGCCAAGTGCATTTGATGCTGGCTATGTAGTAAGGAACCAAATAGACAAGATTATTAATGCCCTTACATTTAAATTTCCAGATGAAACAAATGATGAGGTTGAGTCACAAACATTACTAGCAGTTTTGAAACAAGAAAAGTCAATAGGTATCAAACATATATTGATTGAGGGGGATTTTATGGTCATGGTGTTGTCACAATAGTGTTTCTCACTTATGGGACATCTTGATTTTTTCCTAAAATCACTTATTTTTAATAAAAAACAATTATTTAATCCTTGAGAGTCTCCATCTAAAGGGTTTTAATTAAATAGGGTTAGATAAGAACCCCTTAGATCAAACCCCCTTGGATAGAACCCTCTAATATTAAATCATGCCCATAATGGAGTCTTCTTGACACCTATCAAAATTCTAGAAAATAACATTTTTTCTTTAACTTTTGAGGAATTAAATAAATTCATTTAGATATTATATTTTGCAAGATCGTAGCCCTCAAAATGATCTTTCTAACAAGTATAGTTTTGATATGTTTTCATTTTATCATGTATTTAATTTTCAAATTTTATTAAGCATAGGTTAATTACTGAACATCAAGCTCTTCATTCTAAAAATATGGAAAAATAGTAAACCATTTTTAAAAAATGCAAAAAATACCTTTGGCCTAGGTATTTATGTCCTTGTTTAATACAAAAAAAAGGATTTCGATATATACAAAACAAGTTATGTTTGATGACATACACCTATGTCCAAATTATAGGTACAATGACTTCAAAAAATATTTAAAAAAAAAAATATGTAATAAAAAATTATGAAAAAATATCCTTGCCTTAGATATTTATGTTAAGAATTTCTATTTTAAAAATTAGAGTTTTATGCTTTCTAGAAAAAAAGTTATGTTTGATGAAATTAAACATTACTTTTTGAAAATATTGTTTACTATTTAAAATTAGTTATTAAAAGAGATATTGAAAGACTCATGATTTATTTCTATTTTTTTAAAAAATAATATATTTACAATGTAAACACAAATTACCACAAATCACTAATTCGCATCATCTTCAAATTCTTAACATTTTAGCTACTATAGACCGTATCAGAAGGTGAGGCTTCAGTTAAAAATGTTGATATAAATGTCCATCTTGGCCATAAAGTGAGACACACTATTGTTATTTTACCCTCATAATTAACACATGTAAGGAAATAAATTTAGTTAGTTAGTTGTTAAGTGTCATCCTTAAGCAAGGGATCAAAATGCTACAAGATTTCAACTCTTATCAACTCTCACATTTTTATAGAGAGGGTAATAAAAAATAAAACATGCTAGCAAACATGGCCCGTGACCTAGATGTTGGGGCTCTACAAATTAATCAAACAAATCTTGTTAACTATCCTTCTCTTGCACAAATAGCCAATAATGAATTGCACCCCATAAAAGGGGAATCAAACTAGCATACTATTTTTCTTAAGTGTGTAAAGCATGTGATGTTGAGTTCCATTAGTATTACCTATCTCCAATCTATGTGGGCCATCATGTGGGTATTTTCATTTTCCTGTGAGCCCTTGTATTTTCATTTTCTTGTGAGCCCTTGATGATAAAGTTTGCATTGGTCATAGTTGTGTAGTTGCTATCAAACCTGAAGGCCTAAATGCAAAATTCAAAGTGCTAAGGTGACATGTGGTGTCCTCAAACATCTAGTGATGCTTGGAAATACCAAGTACCCACCCCTACACCAACATCATGTGTCAAATGGGAACAGTCCAAAAAAGCCCATAAGTATTGCAACTAACTCCTATGTTAGTGCTAGAACCACTAACATAGTGTAAGCCAATTTATTTCACCCATAGACCCCTTTTTGTTTGAAATCTTGGAAAAAATGAGCAGTTATCACCCTCGAAGCCATAGTTCATAGCGGGAAGTGTTGAGGTACCACATGATAGCCTTGTGCACCACCAAAAAATGGTAAGCAATGTATTTTGTTTCACCAACAATTGCCTCCACATCAAGCCATGTGTTGTACTAGCAAAATCTACAAAAATATTCTAAATATTGTCAATAATCATTGTTGCATGATTGGCTAGGACTTTTGGTAGGTCCATCACATGGTAAAAAAGTCAGAGGCTATGAGTTGCATCTATGCACTCTTTGTACGAAAAAGGCTTGTTGTTGGCAAGCCTTACCACTTGCAAGTTTCTAAGTGTTTCTTAAGATGGTACTAAACATATATAATTCTCTCTTTGTCTTGACACATAAACACATGACACCATTATGCTCTCACAAGTTCCCTAACAAAATATGGGTTACCTCTAGTTGCATAAAATTGGTATGTGGCAACTTTGGTATCAACTTAAGCTTTTCCATTCAAAAGAAAAAAATGGTACATTTTTAAATTCTTGCTAATGGGTGTAGACATGCAAAATCTAATCATGCATCTAATCACGCTTCAATTAACATTATTTCATCTATTAATTAAATAAATCAATTTAATTAATTCACTAAGGTTATCTCTTTAATTAAATAAATCAAATTATTTAATTAACCCCCTAAAGTCTCTTCATTTAGTTAAATCAAATGTATTTAATTAAATGGCTAATATCCTTCATTTTATTCTCATTTGATTTAAAATAAATCCAAAAATATAAATCAAATATCATATTAGCTAATCGCTAGCTTAATTAATCAAATCCCTGATTAATGCTAAGCCTAACCCGTGTCCCATCCTCTAGCTTTTCCCACTTGCACAAATAAATCATTTAATTGATTTATTAAATCTACTAATTTCCCTCAACATGGCATAATAGGGAATATTCATCCAATTTGAATTTCCCTCTCAAATGGCTTGTCCCTTCCAACATGGCATCAACTCCCCTCTTACATGTCCCCCACTTGGCATTTAAGACCCTTTTTTCTCCCTCCAACAAGTCAAATTTGAAAAGGCCACCTAATGTCATTTATTGGCACATTGACCAAAACTTGCACAACCATGGCCCATTCACATGGTGACAAGTGGCTCCTTCCTATTGGTTGAGGATTAGTCCCACATTCCTCAACCTTGCCTCTTCTCTTTTCAATCTCACCTATAAATTCAAGGCTTTTTCTCTCATTTTTCATCTACAACTTGGACATTCTTACTATAGGCAACTTGAGTTCCTCTTGCATCTCTTTGTCTATCATCATCACTTGAGCTTATCAAGGATTGGGAAAGGGATCCTTCACATACGAAAGGTGCAACAATCCAATATGGGATAGGAATGATTCATGTTTTTGCATTGTTTTCATTAGTTGCATTGTTTAACATGATTCTATATTTCATATGGATGTTGAGTTTGTTGATTTAAACTAACTTATGCTAACGACATGAAATGGTTTAAGTCTCTCATGTAAATTTTGACATCTACATAATGATGCTAGAAGGTGGGCAAGTTTTGTTTGCATAATCTCTTTCATGAGTCTGTATGATTGAAGTTGTTTTCTCCACTTGATTCATATATGTTGATTTTTTTTTACTATGTTTGTGGATAAGCATTTGGTGCCTTGTAGTAGACTTGCAGCTTATTATTATTTGGTTGATTACATTTCCTATTTCAAAAATTGAACATCCATGCTCTTAATTTAATATTGTAGCTCAGACAGTTGTTTCTCCAATTCCAAGAATTAGCATTTAATTCTTGAGACTTCTAGATAGAAGTTGGTTAGGTCCAGATATTTAATTATTTAATTAAATAATTGATTCCTCTAGAGACTTCTAGAAACTAGTTAGTTAGGGTTTGTTAGAGTCTAATTAATCTTAGCCATTGATTGAGATTAAATCTTGGCCATTGGTTTTCCAATGAGAATAGTTTAAAAGGGGGTCATTGGACATTTGGAGAACATAGACTGATAGACACAAGTTGGAGATATATTTGCAGTGATAGCAAATAGTCTTGTAGTGATAGCAAGGGTGCATCGATAGCGTTGGAGGTAGCAGCAGTGGAATTTCAGCAGGAGAAATTGAGAGAAGAATTTCCGGTGAAGAATATTACCGGAGCTTTGTCAGTGAGAGGCAAGTAGTTTCTTTTGTATCTCTTGATTTGCTAAAGATTAATATAATTCCTCATCTGCAGTACTGGTTTTCCCTCCGGGGTTTTTCCAGGGACAATTTTTCCAAAATTATGTGTTTATTAGTTTGCATGTTTTCTTCTCTATTCCTATGAGTTTTATTTGTGAAGTTGCAGTTGTATTATTTTTCAGTATTTGCTGTGAATTAATTTTCGGCAGTCAAATAATCTTTATAGATAGGAGATTAATAATCAATAACTGCAATAGATTTTTCACACATGCACCATTGTGTTTGATTTAAAATAAACTTACGCAATTTTTCTATCCAATGTGGCTGGCGGGATTCGAACTTGTGCAGGTGGAGCCCACATGATTTCTAATTATGCCCGATAACCACTCTGGCACATCCACCTTTGATTTATTTTCTCAATATTTGTAAAGTATTCCATAGAATAGCTTTATCACAAAAATTATATTAGTTGCAAGAGGTATGTAATGCTTCTTGTGTTATGCTGAGAAGGGAGTAATTTAACTTTCTTCTCTGTTGAATATAAGAGGTAAGTAGGCTCCCAAATCATTTAAAACTTATTACATTTCAATGACTTCTGGATTGAAAAAATAAAAAATATTTTTTTTTGTCTTTATCATATCGTAGATCCATTTTTACTTTTATACGCCTGTTTGAAATAGATAATGTGCTTGCTTATAGTTGCATATCCTGCAAATATTGCACTCACATCCAACTCACATGGAATGACCTAAGTAAAATATGAATTTTTGTCAATATTAACCCTCAAACTGGTGGTCAGGAATGACTTGTTTGTTCTTTCATATCTCTTACCTTGAGTGAACAAGAATTCCACATTAATGGTGTAGGTTGGAAGGCTTCACATCAAACTTGAAGAGCTCACCAAATGTTTTCTACCATTCATTTCTTAATCTAAGCATGTATGCACTATCTGTCGTGCAAGGTACCTGGATTTGATAGGTGTGGTTTATCTTAATGTAGATTCTTTGTTTTTGGATGGCATTTGAGTAGGTATGAAGGTGCCCTCAACAAAAGGATGTGTGGTCGATGATTTATTGCATTTTATTAGCTTGTATGGCCTCGTCAGACAAATCGTGAAGAAATTATCAGGTTGTTGAAATTTTATTTATATTTGCTTCACTTGGCCTGTTGTTTTTTATGGCTTCATATCCACAGATTTAACGTTGATACACTTGGAAGGTAGCAACTGTAATCTCTGAAAGTGCATGATAAGCCGATCCTAATGCTTAAATCATCTTTATTGTTTCTTTTCTACATGTCATGATGTTGAGAGTGGAGATGGGTCGGTTGGTACCATATGTATGCATGCCTGCATTTTTTTTCTATGCTTCGGAATTTCTATTTGATGCATATTATAATCATAAAGACAAAGCATATGTTGTGCTATCCAGTCACACACAATCAGTGAGAGAAAATCAAATCACCTCGATATGTTAATATACTGGCTTTATGTCATTGGAAGAGGCGTATGTTTCAACTTGTGAGCACTGGCTATGGGAAAAGCTCAAGTATCTTGCCATCGTTGCCTAAGATACTCATGATATAGTGCTCACTTGAGAGATCCTATGCACAACAATCAGGTATCTTGGATGGGAACTTGTGTGCCTCTAATATTTGACTTGTACGCAAACCCATTCACTTGGCAGCATGATTAGGCTAGAGTTGTACGCATGAAGGGGAAGTCTATAGGGCAGCATCTCTCTACATGTCAATTAATATTTGAGACCAAAACACCTGTTGCTGAAGCATAACTTGGATTCTATAGCAAGATTACTGGTCGAGCACTACCAGGAGAAGTGACTTGATGAAGAGTTCTCTCCCTATAGGATTCCAGGTCCTACAATGATATGTATTCGGGAATAAAGTCTAGAAATCTGTTTTATATCTGTCGATTGCATTTTCTAGAAAGTTCCTTAAGTCCTTTGCACAAAGCCGACCTATGCCCAAACTGCAATCATTGCATTTCATATGACCACATTTATTTAAGGCGTTATGACAAGCAAGTTTACGCGCTTATTCTACGCGTCTGTTCTATGCTTCCACTTTTCTATTTACATTTTATTTTCTATCATTGATTACTAAAATATACGTTTTACTTATTATTCAAGGAAGGAGCAAGCATTAAATATTTTCTGAGGTGTATATATTGTTACTGCAAAATCTACATTATTTATTGCAGAAATCTCCCAAAGTCAGTTTTATCAGTGACAAGTGGAGAAACAATTAACTACTGAGTGGCGCCAAAGATTTACAATCTATCAACATTTAATGATATCACATCATCTTACAAATTCAACCAATGTTGCTGAATATTTGCAAGCAAAGATTTGTTTGACAATCATTGCACAAAATATTTATGTTGTACAACTTAAAGATCAAGATGGCACGATTTTTGGAGGATCTTAAAGTCTTCATGCGTGATCTTAAAGTCTTGATGTGTGATTTAAAGTATTCTTGTCATAAAAGCAACTCATATATATATGTTTCAAATCCAAAGGTGAAATATATTCTAACAAATTTCATGGTTACGTATGGGGGGCCTTCTATGAGCTGTAATAAAGAGGATTTTGAATCCAAGGGTATCAAATAATAGAGGAGTAAAATATGTTGACTTTACTTTGAATATTGTCAGACCTTATTAATTGTTCTTTACTTTTATCAAGGTTTGTAAATACATTTAAATGTCTTTGCATTGATTGGATTTTATAATCTTGTTTTGCTGAAAAGTAGAATGAAAGATTTTGTTTAGATATCATCTTTAAGTTCCATCAATTATACATCTATAAGTTCCATCAATTATACATCTATTGAAATTGATTTTCTTTCAATTTTTATTTGCTGAATCATCTTTTAACAATTAATTCTCGTATCTTTCTTATCTTGCAGTTCTCGTTTGCATAAGAAATTGGTGACATTGAAGAATATGAAGCAATCTTTGAAGAATTTTAAAAAAATGGAAGAGGGGGCCTCGAGTTTGAAACTTGGAAAAGCAATTTTTAATGCTAATTGAAACAACCTAGGGGCTCCAATTCTCACTTCCATTTTTTGTTTTAGAAAAACTCACATCAATTTGGGTTTAAAATCAATCACTGATTTAATCTTTTCAAAGTTGGGCTAAAACTGAACATTAGAAACTTACTAAATTTCAAATTGGGTTCTAACATTTGACAATCAACTCTCACATTTCGATTTTAGGGATTTAAAAAGAACTCAAATTTTTCCTTTGAAAATTAAAGTGAACTTGTGCATTCAATGTTTGTAATCTTTTTCACAAAGTAATATCATCGAAAAGACGTATATGCTTCTATTGCACTTCACAGAGATCTTGAGAATCAAAAGTCTTTTTATGATATTAAGTTGTCAAAAATATTGCCTCCACATTTTGATTTAGGATCTAAAATTGAACAAAAAATCTTGCGAGTGTGAGTAAACTTATTGCATGTGTTCTCCCTTTGTTTCTAAATGAAGGTTGATCGAACTATGAATACATTTGCTTGCTTTTGTTTACCTTAAAGGGTCTGCCTTGTGGTAAAAATTACTCACCCAAGGGAACAGCCCAACCGGTAACACACTAAAGCCAAGTGTATTTCCAGTTGGAATATAAAAGTGGGTATTGGAACAAAAGCCAGTATCACATAGTTGGCTCCGACAAGAAGGGCAACAATGGTCTCTCGCCGCATGGGTCAATCTCCATGAACAAAAAGTCTGAATTAAAACCCCTTGTTTAGCAAAGGCCAAAATCCTATCTATTTGATGGTGCAAAAGGTCATGTCCTTTGAAGCCGCTCGACATATACATGCGATTTTGTTGTAGAGATGAAAAGTATGCCATGATAGATTCATGGGTATTGATGCTTGGCTAACCCGAGAAGCGAGTGCACTGTAAGGGGGAGCCTATGTGGTCAAGCATCTAATCATCTGCACTAAATATGTGTAGCTAGATTTATCCAAGTGGGAACCCAACAAATACTGTATTTTCATCCTAGAGTTGTGCATGTTATTGGAATCGAAAAAACTTTGCTTGGATCCAAAATAGTGGAAAACAAACATTCAACGAATCATCAGAATTTCAAAACCCTTTGGAAGAACAAATAGCTTGGAGGTGTCCACATGTTACTGCTTGTCCCTAGGGGTTCTTATCTCTAGAAGGCTTCTAAACATTCAGACATCTCAATTTATTTCTCCCAAAGTCAACACTAGGATACTTTTGCCCTAATTTCCTTGATTTCCACTTAATGGACCTTGTGGGATGAAAAGAAAGTGGGGCATTATAAATTCATTTTGAAAAGCTAATCAAGAAAGTGTTTGTGGTAAAAAGAACCGAATCTAAGCAAGATAATAGATAACTGAACCACACATGTGCTTGTTCTCTTTTGGGTCATATAATTTTCATGCAAACATTGGTCTATTGGTTGAATTACTCTTAGGGAAAAGCATGTTGTTCAATATCTTTGTCTAGTCAACAAATCCTCTGAAGTTCATCTAGGATCAAGTCAAACACTTCACCCCTCTCAAACATCAATCAAATCACATCTCGCCAACAAACTCTGAGGAACATTGAAAACATCACTTATGCTAGATTTTTAGGAAAAATCAAGATCACCTTGTTTGGCTTAACACACCTAGCCAAATTATCCTTTTTTGTATGAGTTTACTATAGGATAGCACAAATTCCTAAGATTTACAAGTTCATTATCATCTTGTTTGACTTAACACACTTAGTCAAACTATCCTCTTGAGTGAATTTACCTCTAGGATAACACAACTTCCTAAGGTTTACAAGTTCAAAATCACCTTGTTTGACTTAACACACTTAGTCAAATTATCCTCAATCAAAATCAAATCAAATCAGGTCCTAAAGTCTAGCATTGATCCAAAGTTCCTGAAAGTTTAAACATTCATATCATTCACCCTTGCATCCTTCATCTCATCATTGGTCCTGAATTCCTTAGAGGTTTACCTTCGCAACAAGGTCAAAACACAAGAGGAACATGGAATTTAAACTCATCTCATACATCATGAATAATCTAAGTCAACAAAACTATCCAAGCCTCATGATGCCAATTGATTATCGAAACTCACATTTATACATGGCATCATTATCTCCTCTAAACCTCAATAATACAACGAATGTGAGTATGCCCAATCTCAAGTTTGGAACACCTTTCCCAATGATATATTTAAATCAAAGTCCAAACCTACAAATCTATCAACCAAATAGTCAATGCATGAGTCTTATTCCAAACAACATTATCCCACCAAATCCATACATGCCAAATACAAGTTTGTCAAAAATGAACATATCAAATCCACACTTAGTAAACTTTGGGATAGATATGTTTGCAAATCAAACCAATGTTGTTCAAAATCCCAGTAGTATATTGGAAACTCCATGCAACAATCCAAGTCAAGGTAACAACATACAAAATCAAATTTACCTAAATCAAGGCAATGTGATTATCAACCAAAACAATGTTCAAAGTCAACCAATAATGCCAAGTATAAATGTCATACCAAATCAGAACATTGTTCAAGATCAATCCGTCCATGATTCCATACAAAAACCACAAGGATGCATTCCAAATCTACTTGCTCTATAGCCAAGTCAACCATATCAAAGGTGTCAAGATCAAATTTTGTGAGATCAAATTGCTTCACTTGCCAAATTAGTTGATCCATTGCCCCAGGAGACATTTCCTCCCCAAAACCAATACACCCTTCCATTGGTTGAACTATGTCATCAAAGCATTGAGCTATCTCCACAACCACATCAGGAACAATATCTCCAATGTCAAGAAATTATATATCAAGATCAATGACATCAACAAAAAACTCAATCACCACATCTCCAAATTCAATTGCCACAAGGTCAATTTAAAGTGCAAATCTTACAAGGTAACAAATGAAAATAAACACCACTTGGGAAACCAATCAAATCATTCACACAATGGTTGATACAAGAATATCTCATTAAAATCCATGTTTATGTGAATTATCAAGAGCCCATGGTGAAACCACAAGGGTATGATGAGAAGCACTTTTGTGATTTTCACAAAGTAAAGGGACACACAACATCAGATTATATTCGACTCAAAAATACCATGCAAGACCTGATTTATCAAAAGTCAATAGCTATTGGGGACAATAATCTGAATTCAACCACTAACGATAGCATTGACAATCTCTCCTCCATAATTGTTGAAAACGGTGATCGAGATCAATCCATCAATGAACACCTTGAAGATGTTTCCACCTCAACCAATGATCAAATCAACACACACCAAGAGCCACTTTTAAATCATGATCAAAACTCACCAACAATGCCCAACAATGATCCAATCCAAGAAACCTTAACATCATTTGATCCTATGGTTGAAAACATTGACAATCTCTCCACCATAACTACTGAAGACAATGATCAAATTCAATCCATCAGTGAGCACTATGAAGATATGTCTACCCCATCTAGTGATCAAATCAACATTCACCAAGAGCCACCTTTTAGAGATCTATTTCAAGATGTGTTGACATTATTTGATCCTATTGACATAATCCAAGATCCATTCACCAATGATCATGTTTACAATATATTTCAAGAATCTATTCCAAAGCCTGATCAACATCTATCACCAAGGTCTAGAAATGGTCCTTTCCAAGGCATATTGACATCCCTCGACCTCGTGATTGCAAATAGTGAAGGAATCCTTAAAGATCAATGAGATATTCATCCATTTCCCATTCCTAATAACAATGTCTAAGAATCCCTTGTAGACAATCCATCCTTTGAAACTAACCCATGCCAAGAACTTGATCCAAAGCATGCCGAAAGCAATTCCAAAATTAATCAAGATCAAGAATTTGTGTCTCCAAGATACTATAATGATCTAGGGTATGTGCAAGATCATGATGGGCCAAAAAGTGGCAGTATGTATGTGATATGATGGTCCATGTGGCTGACGAATTTTTTTTTATCCAAAATTGATGAAACGAAAAGGGTTTTTAAAGGAGATTCCTAGATTTCCACCAATATAAATTATTCTTTACTTTGAATTTAATAAATAATTATTATTCATTTTTTATTTGAATTACGACTAAATTCCTGATTGATAGGCTGATTGAAAAACATCTAGCTTTCAAATGGTATCACATTTTTTTGAATCCGAAACATGCATCACATTCTATGCTTCACATACTATAGGATTAAAAAAAAGAAATTGAATTTCATGAAGTTTTGACCAAGTTAAGGTTGTTAGACATATGAGTTTTTATAATTTCTAAAAGTTGTAATAAAAAAAATCATAATTAATTATTTACTTGGAAAAAAATTACGAAAATATATGCATCACATGGGGACACGAGTCCTCTACTTATATCCAAAATCTTATAAAAAAATATTATCATTTTATTGTGGTTAGGGTGGTTAGACAGACATCTACTTCTTATTTTTTCCTTGAAATTTAAATACTACTGCATTGAAATTTTAAATTTTCACCAAATAGATTTTTATTTTTTTAAATAAACCTAGTAGTTTAGAAACTACATTCAATTTTCTACAGATTCTATTCTTACATATTTTTGTAATAATATAGATAACTTATTCAAATTTTTACGCCAAGTTCCCTAATTCTGATTTTGTGAATTTTCATCGCCACTTAAGGGCCTATTTTTTCCATGATGATCCCGCACATACCCTCTAATGGGCACTCTTCTATCTATATAATATGTTGCAAATGATGATCATATCCATATAGCACATATTCCTCCATCTACCCATGAGATGATTTCTTTGGATGGAGACGTAGATGATCTTCATTCAAAACAAGAGTCTCATACTCTTGACATCATTACCAAGGAACAAGAGTCTCCTACTCTTAACATTTGTGCACAAGACCAAGATGTAGAAAAATCTAGAGACATATCAGAAAGGGATCATGAAGAAGGCTTCTATAGAAGTCTTGAATCAGAGACATCATATAGAGACATATCAGAAGGCTTCTACAAAAGTTTCAAATTAGAAACATCCTATGGAGACATAGCAAAAATAGGTCATGAAGAGGGCACCTGCAAAAGTCATGAATCATAAACATCCTATGAAATGAATCATGAGGAAGAGTTTTATGGGGACAATGAATCATCAACACTTCTTGAAGAAGCATTACAAGATCAAGCCAAAGATATCAATAAGACATTCATCCCACATATGGAGGATCCTATCACTTATAAACTTGGATCACTTACCTTTCTTAGGGAAAGCTATCTCATCAATAAAGAAGTTGTCACTTTTGAAGATCTTCCACAGAGAAGAGAAGGATTAGCACCTTGTTTCCAAGGTAAATCATATCCTATTGCAAATAAGTTTTTTCAATAGATGAATTAGCAAGGCAAAGGATTAGGCCTACATGAATAGGGTATCCTAGAACTAGTGTAGATTGTTGGCAATCCTAAGCATCAAGGCCTTGGTTATTCAAAAATCGAGGGATATAAACATATTAGTGATACCTCTATAAAACTGGGGGCAACTTCATCTCAAGAAAACATCAACATGGGGAGCACGAAGAATCCTTATGATGAAACCAATGCCAATACTACAACCAACCATGTCATGAATCTCCATCCACCCATCACCCATCCATGAATTGCAACCAACATCAAAAGAAAGGTTTGTATCAAAGCACAAATAATATTATTAAAGAAAAAGAAACTGAAAATCATGAAGGACAAATCAAATACATATGGATACCAAAAAATACAAAGAAAGATGATCCCTATCAAACTCCATTAGTCAAAGAAACTATGGTAAAAAATAAAAAAGGGAAAAGTATCCATCAAAAATGTCCATAAAGGAAAAATAATGCTTCTCAAGCGACATACAAAGTATATCGAGTTGTTGGTCCTAATTCTACACACACTTCCATATCCACCCATCATTGCTCATCTTCCCAACTTTGGAGAGTCAAACGTTCCAAAACTATCAACCAATCCATCTTTTATTCCTAAATAAACTCCATCCATGCCTCCATGTATGATATCCAATTCTCACATTGGCCATGTGCTGGCAATGACCCTTCATCATAAGGCACTCTATCGCGATGTGCACACAAAGACAAAGTTAACGCCGATATCAACAAAGCAGATCAAGAATCTCAAAAGTTTCATTCAAGTGCACGTATCTTGGTAAAGAAGCTTCTTCAAGCAGGATATCGATGTCACATTATGACAGAAGTATCAATGTTAGCAGTACCAGGTGAGTCAACATCAACTTAAAATCTCTCAGAAATATATTAAAAAAAAAAATAAAAAAATATAAAAAATCCATAAAAAATCAGAAAAAAGGATTGAAAACAATAAAGAAAAAAAATCGTCCTCTAGCAAAAACCACTTCCATGGCACTTTGGACAGGTACCATGATAAATACTTGGAAAATAGGCATGATGTGTAGGATCGAACATTTATGTGCACCAGTTCAGTTGAAAGCATCTTATCGCATTCGAAATGAAGCCAACATTCCATCCATATCATTCATTCATCCATGAACCATTTATCCAACCCATTTCCATCTATCTACGTTATCTTGATCTTGATAAGGTTTGGTGCACACTTTACACTTGCTTGTGGTAAACATCTTGACATGGGTCATTTTCATTGATCCTATCCAATCCAACATTAGTTGAGCCATGAAGCATTTTAGAAACCTTTGTTTGAACACCTTATCTTATTGCAAGATAATCCTTGGCATCCTTTGCATGCCTATCGTATCTATGCATTCATATACCGACCCAATTATCCACCCATGGGCTTTCAAGTATTGCTAGACACTGGGGGAAAATATTTACATCTTGCTTCGGGAATAGATCTTGATCTATAGCCTCCAACTTATGTGGTGATCCGAACATTGGTAAACATGAAACAAAATTGGTCAAGCATTTGTGAGCCAATTCAAATCACTAGCCCAAGGCATATTTTAAAGAGAATTTGTTCCTTATCAAGCTTTATCTTTCATTGAACATCAATCCAAACAATCAGTATCAGTTGTGTCGAATATTACACTTCAGTGTCACATCAAATCATCAAAACAATTTTGATCCAAATCAAGGTTCAAAATCCCGATCAATCAAATCCAGTCAATCCGTCATCAATCTTGAAATCCTCATGTTGCTTAACACTATCCTTGCATTGTTTTTTATCCTCAACAATGTTATCATCATCAATTCATTGATTTGATCAATCAACCTTAGCTTGGTTTCCCTCAAAATCCCAAAACAAAGCATTGATATCATCACATATCCATATCCAAATCATCAAAATCATGCAAAAATCCAAAACATCTTGTAGACATGGAAAATGTACAAATTCGATTTGGCACACTTGATCTTGATTACTAACAATGTTTCCTCCTAAAATCATATTCTTAGCATTTCATCATATTCTGTTTCTTAATTTAGATAAATCATTATTTATCTGAGTAAGTCTTTTTCCTCTAGTGATTAAATTAATCAATTTAATTTAATTAACCTTATATTTCTGTTTAATTAAATAAATCATTTTATTTAATCAAAGTCTCTAAAGTCCTTTTATTAAATTAAATAAATTAAACCTTATTTGATTTAATCTAACATTTTCCCACTTAGTTAAATAAATCAAAATCTTTTATTTAATTAATCTTTTCCTCTCAATTCATCAATTTAAGTCAAAATTGTCAAATAATCTAATCCCTCATTAAATTAATCAAATTCTTGATTAAGTTAATCCCTATCACTAAAATCCTCTAAAGAATGCAACTTGCACATGAAAATAGATTTAATTCATTTATTAAATCTCTATTTTCCCTCACATGGCATCAAAAGGGAATATTCCCTCAAGTTTGAATTCAAAAAAGTCCAAGTGGACTTGTACATCCAACAAGGCATTTACTCCTCTTACATGTCCTTGTGCATTGAGCCAAGTGAAATTTATTTCATTCCTTTTTCCCTCACATGTCATTTTATTCAAATTCAAATTCCACCTAATTGCATTTATTGGCACTTTGGCCAAAATATGCACAACCATCAACCATTCACATGGTGACAAGTGGCATTCAACCATTAGGTGAAAGTTAGTCCCAAATTGCCTAAATCTTGCCCTTTCTTCCAAATTCAAATCTATAAATTGGAGGCTTCTCTCCTCATTCATCATTCAAAATTTGAGTAAACTTATTATACTTAAATCCATCTTCAAGCATAGCCATTTTTCATCTTTCTATATCAAATTCTTAGCTAGGTTATGCAGGAATTCAACCAAAGTGAATCATCATCATCAAGCTTACAAAGGAGTTGGGAAAGGGTTAATTTCGACACATCAATTGGCACCAACTCCCCCATGGGATCAAGAGTTTGCATGCTTAATTAGGATTTCATTGCTTTCTTTGTTCATCTTTTCTTCATTTTCCTATTTTGAGCATTGTAGATGGATTTCATGGGGAATCCTAACCGCGGTCTCTGTTTCTGTAGAGTGCCGCACCCAGTCAAACGTGCGGCACTATATAGCGCCGCCTCTATTCCAAACTGCACCGTACCCGCTAACTCCACCGTGGGCAATAGTCAAATTTCAAATTTTAGCATGTGCTTTTTTAATTTTTGGATTTTCTAACTTTTGACCTGTTTGTTGTTTTTATGCTCTCTAGTTTCTGTCATTTTTTGTAGACCTTGGAACAAGGGAGAAAGAAAAATAGGAGGTTCATCGTGGAATTATGTTCATCATGCATAAAGTGTTTTTAAACACTATAGTGTTGTTCAACACTTTTTTAGGATCTTTAAATTTTGATTAAAAAAGGAATTTGTTTATGTTCATGCCTTAGAAACACTAAATTTTTCTTTTGGGTTAAAAAGAATAAACAAATTTCTTGTTTTTTTTCAAAAGTTTGCAAAAGGCTAAAAAGAACCTAGAAACAATATACTAGATTTTGTTTAAAGGTTTAAAAATTGAACAAAGCAAACTCTCACACTTCAAAGTTGGTGTTTTAAAAAGAACTCATTTTTTTGCTTTGAGGATTAAAATGAACATGTGTGTTTCTGATGTTTTGTAATCTTTTTCACAAAGTAATATCATCTAAAAGGCGTATGCACTTCTCTCATGCCTCATGGCGATCTTGAGAATCAAAAGTCTTTTTGTGATATTAAGTTGTCAAAAGTATTACCTCCACACTTCATTTTTTGGGTTTAAAATTGAACAAAACATCTTGCGAGTGTGAGTAGGCTTATTGCGTGTGTTCTCCCCTTATTTTTAAACAAAGGTTGATCGAACTATGAATATGTTTACTCACTTTTGTTTATCTTAGCGGGCCTACCTTGTGGGAAAAAGTACTCACCCAAGGGAACGACCCAACTGGTAACACACGAAGGACAAGTGTATTTCCAGTTGAGATATAAAATAGGGTACTGGAACAAAAACCAGTATCACGTGGTTGGCTCCAACAAGAAGGGAAAAAATGGTCTCTCACCGCATGGTTTAATCTCCACAAATGAAAAGTACAAATTAAAACCTTTGTTTAGAAGGCCAAATCCTTGTCTATTTTGTTGGTGCAAAAGGTCATGTCCTTTGAAGCCGCCCCATGTTATACATGCGGTTTTGTTGTAGAGATGAAAATTATGCCATGGGAGAGTCATAGGTATTGATGCTTGGCTGACCTGACAAGTGTGTGTAGTGGAGGGGAGCTAGTGTGGTCAAGCATCTAGTCATCCACATAGAATATGTGCAACTGGATTCGTCCAAGTGGGAACCCAACAAAATATTGTCTCTTCATCCGAGGGTTGTACATGTGCTTGGAAATTAAAAATACATTGCTTGGTCCTCAAAACAATTGAAAAAAAAATTCACAAAGAGCTCCAAATTTCAAACCCCTTGGAATAAACAAGTATCCTTGATGAATTTAAGTACTCTTGCTTTCCCTAGGGATCATATCCTTAGAGGTTTCTAAGTGCTTGGATTTTATCATCATTTTTTTCACTAAGGTTAAACCTAGGAAACTTTTGCCCTAATTTCCTTGATTTCCACATAATGGACCTTGTCGAATGAAAAAGAAAGTGGGACATTAGACATGCAGTTTGAAACATAATCAAGAATGTGCTTTTGTTAAAAAGAATTCACTAAGGCAAGATAAAAGACAAATTGGACCTCACATGTGTTGTCTCAAATTATTTCCCGAAAAATTCAAAATCCCAAAACCAAGATTCGAAAGGATTAGTCTCAAAGCCCGTGGACAATATCTTGAAATGCTCCATGAAGTCAGAGAAAGACTAGTGTACAATTTCTATAAGAAGGATTCAATAAATAATGCAAGTTTGTATGCATTTTATTATCAACAGAATCTTGGGCTTTTTGAAAGGTTTGCTTTCCTCACATAGGAAGTATAGCATGTTCTTCAACAACCGAGGTTTTGTAAAAGGAGTCGTGTCTAGGCCAAGGTCTAGGATCAAAGTTGTCATTCTCATACATATCTCCATCAATCAAATTTCATCCCATCAACAATTTTTTTGAGAACTTTAAAAAAATCATTCATGCTAAACTTAAAGGCTAAATCAACATCACTCTATCTTGGCTTAACACACCTAGCCAAATAGTCAAATCTCTTGAAAAAAATTTCCTCTAGGATAACGCAACTTCCTAAGGTTTACTAGTTCCTGATCACCTTGGTTGGCTTAACACACCTAGCCAATCCATTCTCTTGTGCGAGTTTTTCCTAGGATAACACAACTTCCTAGGGTTTACAAATTTGCTACCATCTTGTTTGACTTAACACATCTAGTCAAACCATCACAATCAATCCAAGCCCTAAAGTTTAGCATAACCCCTAAAAATGTCTTCAAAGGTTTTCATTCATTCACTTTATTCATTTATCTCACCATCATCCCCACCCCTTTGATCTTTGGTTTTTTTGTCCCTAGTTCTTCTCTTTTGGGCCTTAAAGATTAAAGATCAAACGATGCCTATTTTTATGGTCCAAACAAGATCACAACACAAGAGGAACATGGAAAACATCAACATAATATCAACTTCCGATGACTTGGGTCAAGTAACCACTGAAACAAACCTTGCAGGATCAAGCAATCCCCCAAGCAACTCTTCTCTACCATCACAAAATCCTCAAAAGGAAAGCTATGAAGAGGACATCACAAACGAAGACTTGGGAATGACACAATCAGAAATGGTAGAAATGGTTCAAACTCTAGAGAATCATAAAATTGTCAATACCATGTTTAAATACTTACGCACGTTAATGGAAGGAGGGGTCTCGTTCCCTTCTAACCTTGACGTAGGCACTAGTATGGACATGCCTCTTACAAATACATCCCTAATGTCAACTCTAAATATCACTCAAGAAATGCCTCAAACCATACCCACAATCACACCAACCTCCCCAATTGTGAACAAAGGACGTGTTATGTTTCAAGAGTTACAAGAACATCGCCTTGTAAACAACAAAGAGGTAAGTGTCAGCAGCACACTAGATAACTTTGTCCCATTGAATCCAGTCCATCACACCCCTATGTCCCACTCACCTTCCATAATCACACAGATTCATCCTCATTCCATGCAACACCGGCCTATCTACTAAACATACAAACTTCTCGACCACAAGGAGAAGGTGGTTTGTTTGGAACAATAGGA
Organism: Sequoiadendron giganteum; assembly: GCA_007115665.2. Taxonomy (NCBI): domain Eukaryota; kingdom Viridiplantae; phylum Streptophyta; class Pinopsida; order Cupressales; family Cupressaceae; genus Sequoiadendron; species Sequoiadendron giganteum. The sequence goes on along the minus strand of CM021103.1, from coordinate 89,882,464 downwards.
GTCACTAACCCATTCTCCTTCTAGGGGAACTTACCACCCTTTCCTCTATTACCGCTCACATCCACATCACCTATTGGGTTGGGTCTTCCCCCCTACCCACATCTAGTTTCTCAAATCCAGGCAATCTGAGCATCACATTGAATCCTCTCTTTTTGCCTGCAACATCACAACAACAAGTGGCAACCATTCAAGCCACCACAACCAATACATTAGTCGATCCTCAAATCTCTTAAAAAATACCTTCTCAGGGACTGAGCATCTCAATCACACCTCCAACAACCCAAATCCCAACCACCAACACAACCATTTCACCTATCACAAAGGTTGGCATCATTCCCAATCCACCACCGATCCCACCAAAAGATAACATGATGAATTCATTCATCATCCTAATCATCAAAGGGTACTTAAGCCAAACCAACAAGCTGCACAATAGGCTGCTCAAGAAGCATAAGCGCAACTAGCTGCCCAACAAGTGGCACAAGCAACACAAGCCCAACAAGCTACACAAGCTTCGCAATCCGCTCAAGCAACCCAAAAAGCACAAGCCCAAGCTCAAGCCCAGCAATAGGCGCAAGCACAATACCGAGCACAACTGCAAGTGATCCATCAACAAGCATACCAACAAGCCCTGCAAGACTTTCAGGCACAACAACAAGCCAAACAACAAGCTTTATTAGCACAACAACAACTCAACCAACAACAAGTGTTGTTGGCACAACAAAAGCTCAACCAACAACAAGATTTATTGGTGCAATAACAGCTCGACCAACAACAAGATTTTTTGGCACAACATCAGCTAGACCAGCATTATCCTTATGGGAACAACAGTAGATGGACCAACAACAAGATTTGTTAGAACAATAGCAGCAAGATCAACAACAAGCATTGTTGATGCAAATGCAGGAATACCAATAAGCCTTGAAAGCACAATAGAGCTTGCACCAGACTCCCACTAGTAACCCTCTCACCAATCAAACACTCGAAACACCTCAAAACACATTCATCCCACCACCCGATTCGCACAACGATGTCGCAATGCAAATCAAACTGCTCTCGCAGTAGGTGTTGGACCTCCAAGTAGGAAAAACAACTAGAACACCACAAAACTTGTGCCCTTATCCATTTGAAAAAAGTCTCACAATGGTACCATTCCTAAAAGGATTTGAGATCCCCAAATTCGACAAGTATAATGGGACGGGAAAGCCTGAAAACCATGTCAAGGAATTTTAGGTGCATCGCATGGAGGTTGCATATGATGACACATATCTAATGTGACTCTTCCCCCAAAGTTTGACTGGTCTTGCCATGGAATGGTTTTCTCGTCTACCCACAGGCATTAAAGAATTCGAGAAGATTGTGGAAGAATTCCTTAAAAATTATGCTTTCAACATAGGTGCAAACGTTAGTTTGGAAGAACTATCAACACTCAAATAAAGAAAAGGAGAGCTATTCGCATCGTTCTTGCAAACATGGAAATCCAAGGCCAAGTGGACCATGCTAGAAGAACAACAAGTTTGCACAATCATATCCAATCTAGATGAAAACTTGGCATTCTACTTAAAAATGCAATGCATCACATCATATGATCAATTGATCCCAAAGGCGCTCAACATCGAAAGAGCCCTTATTGCGCAAGGAGGCACATCAAAATTTACTCCACCACAGGATAACTGCCTATCCAATAATTATAATGATAAACCTCGAACGTGGTCGAGGAACAAAAATAACACAAATGATGGTGTGATCGATGCTAAAGTGGTCATAAATGCTCCCAAACCAAACATCCAAACTCATCACCAACCACAAAATCATAATCGTAATAATGTGTAGACTAATGCAATAGTAGCACAACAACAACCACTTCCCATCAAACAAATAAATAACTTGGGAAATCAAGGAGGACCACCTCCCCGAGGTAAATAACCTCCCAAGCGAAAACTCACTGCTCTTGGGGAATACATCGAGTCCATAATGAAGAAGTTGGTCAAGGAAAACCTAATCAAAGTCTCCAACTCTGAGCGATACGTGGATACCATGACCAAACTACCATGGTATAATGAAAATCTCCTTTGTGACTTTCACAAGATCAAGGGACATACCACCGCAAATTGCATGAGACTGAAGAATATCATCCAAGACCTCATCGAAGACAAGATCATCAACGTTGAGCAACCAATTGGTAATCAAGATCTAAAAATATACAAAAATCCGATGCCAAACCACAATCAAAGAAATAGTCAGGGGAACAACAAAGGCAAGCAAAAATATGCTAGTGCTAATCTAATATATGAAGAGATAGTCGCATGTGTCGATGAAATGGTCACGGTCATAAACGTCAAGGGTGCCAACACCGACTGTGGAGTCACCACACATGGCAGAAAGGTCACCATTATAGGGGCACCATCTAAGACCCCCACTTCCAACACAAAATCCATCCCCTATGACTATAATGTCATCGACCAATTGAAAAGAACCCCTGCATAGATCTCCATCATGGAACTGTTAAAAAATTTTGCTGCCCATAGACAAATTCTTGATGTAGCATTAGCAACATCCACCATCTCCGCCACTCTTGACACAAAGCATTTTCAGGCTATGGTTGGTAATATCATTACCCTAAATCTCCTTACATTCTCTGACCAAGACTCCCCCCTGCAACCATCTCATAACCGCACACTTCACCTTCAAGTGTTGGTCCACAAAAAGAAAGTTAAAAGGGTCTTGGTGGATGGAGGTGCAGGTCTTAATATTTTCTCTCTCAAACTTATAAACAACTTGGGATTCGTCGAGGATTCCATTAACAAGAACAAGAGCATCACAATCAGGGAAAAATTTAGTGGCGAATATTCGCCAATTGGCTAATAATAGAAATCAGGAGCTCCAAAAATGGCGAATAGTACAAGCTAAAACGAAGACTGAATCACCAGGGTTTTACAAAAAAATAATTTTGTCTCGATTAATTCGCCATGTAAATGATGCATCATCAAAACTAATTCGCCAATAGTTTATATAGTAACTAAAAATTTTAATTATATTCGCCAGTAATATTATATTCCTCCGATTAATTTTTGGGCAATATCGCCAATAATACTAAAATACTATTTAATTTTAGGAATATTTTCTTTTATCTATTGCCATAGATTATTTTTTTAATTGAATGGTTGCAGGTTGATTCCGAGCCCTAATACACATGTGCCTTTTAAAAGGCTTGTTGAGGCTCGAAATTTATTTTGGGCCACATGATTAAATCTAATCATGTGGCCCTAAACAAATTTCGGGCCTCAACAAGCCTCTAAAAAGGTACATGTGTATTAGGGCACGGAATGAATTTGCAACCATCCTTCATTCTATCGATGGGACGCCAGATAATGTTTCCCCGATGCAAGATTGTGATGGGGGTTCCGACAATGAAGCATTGTTAGGCCGATGGTATTGAATTTTGTTAGGAATGGGGGAAGATCTGCCCCTCAACCCTACCTGTATCATGATAGGAGCACACCGATATTCACTAGGATTCACCACTATGATTATTATTTATACCAATTATTCATTAAGATTTTCTAGGATTTTACAATTTTTTTAATACTGTGCATAAGATTCGCCAAGAAAATTAATATTTTTTTCAAATAAAAGGAAAGATTCGCTAGGATTTTACACCTTCGCCGAGGGGGGGGTTTCTTAAAGTTATCCCTGAATTCACAATAAAGGCATATGATGATCAAGAAAGAGTGTCTCAGGGCACTATTAAAATCCCCATCCAAGTGGGACCAGCAACCATGGAGACTACCTGTCAGGTCCTCGACCTCGACTTACCATATAACATCCTCCTAGGATGTCCATGGATCCACATAATGAAAGCAGTGGTCTCAACATATCATCAATGCATAAAATTCCTGTACCAGAATGAGGAGGTCACTATACATGGGGATCTTGAACCATTTGCCTACTGCAAAAACTTGGAAGCCAAGTTTTATAAAATCCCCCAAGTGCCGAAAAATGATGAAGGCCCATCCCCTACATACATCGACCTAGCTAACCTCACCTCCACTTGTGCGATAGAGACACCCGCGATCCCTGATAAATTTGACATCAAAATCATGATCCAGGACAATGGATGCAGAGACTATAGAATGAAGAAGAGTGCATTTGTTGTAGGAGAGTTATCACAATCTCCTAGGTCACTTGGGCAACCTCGATCAACTGAAATACCCGTCCACACCCTTAGGGCATACCCCTCTAGATTCTGCCATTGGGGAGACCTAAGTTGGGAAAATGTTGGTGAGGAAGATATTTCAAGCAAAATATACCATGATGCAGAACCCACACTCACATTACCTATGGATGAAGCCAACATAGGGCTGAAAATAATGCTTGGAATGCGCTACAATGGAAACCAAAGCCTTGGAAGGAATAGTGATGGATGACTAGAGCCCATCATTGTAGAAAGAAGAATGCGAAACCTTGGCCTTGGATGTACTCCCCCAAGTATAATTGTATGTGGTAGAGGTACTCCTAATAGGGCAGTCAGGTCCTCTCCTCAGGTATCAGTAACCACCCTTAGACCACCCGTATGCATAGGTATCCCACTCGACAAATTCACTTTTGACGTAACTGATGTCTACGCTAGTAGTGATGATGATGATACCATAATAGGCCTTCCCATGATTTTTTGGGACTCCTCCTTACTAATGATTAGTGCTTCACCCGCTGAGTCAAACTGAAAAACCCACAAAATCACCTTAGTATACCCTCAACTCATCGATCATGACCAATGAGGATTGCCAATTCTAGACTCATTTGAAAATGATGAGGCTCTCTCGGAGTTCATGGGAATAAGGGATACAGTTCCATGTGGGGATCACAAGGCAGGTTTCAACATCACTTTAGACACCCAGGAATATTACGGGGAGACGATTGAGTCCTTCAGTCGCAAAAGAAAAATAACAAGAATAAGCTCAGAGTTATTGAGTGAAAATCACACTGTGGCACTCTCTAACCATAAAATAGTAAAAATAAAAGATGCATCCAATGGTGAAAACCTCTCTGAGGCGCCAGAGGATGAAGGATTCAATCTCCCCCCTACTGCACTACATCAAGAAAAATCAGTAGTCCTGGCAGAGCAATGTAATCCTATTAACTTGGGAACGGAGACAACACCACAAATCACTTTCTATGTTGATTCTCTCCTAACAAAGGAATAAGAACTACTAGCAACATTTCTAAAATAAAGGAAGGTAAATTTTGCATGGACCTATCCTGACATGCCAAGTCTGGATCCAAAAGTGGTGGTTCATCATTTAGCTGTTTACCCTGGAGTGAACCCGGTTAGACAAAAATTAAGAAAAATGCATCCCCAGATAGCCTTGCTAGTCAAGGTAGAATTATAGAAGCTCCTAGATGTTGGCTTTATACGCCGGATTGACTATCCAGAATAGGTGTCCAATCTTGTACCAATTTCAAAGCCAAATGGGGGCATCCACATCTGCACAGACTTAAGAGACCTCAACAAAGCATGTCCTAAGGATGATTTTCCACTACCCAACATTGATATGATAGTGGAAATGACAACCGAACATGAGATTCTATCCTTGATGGATGGATTCTCAAGGTACAACCAGATAATGATTGCAAAAGAAGACCAACATAAAATGAAATTTACATGTCCTTGGGGCACCTACTATTGTAATATGATGCCATTTGGGCAAAAGAATGTAGGGGCTACATATCAGAGGGCCATGACACTAATCTTCCATGACATGATACACAAAACCGTCGAAGATTATGTGGATGACATATTGGAAAAAAAAGAAGAGGTAGAACCACATAGCAACCCTAAGTGACATATTTGGTAGACTGGAGATGTATAAGGTCAGGCTCAACCCCAAGAAATGTGTATTTGGGGTACAATCAGGTAAACTTCTAGTCTACATTGTGTCAATGAGGGGGATAGAGGTGGATCCCACAAAGGTTAAGGCAATCCTTGATATGGAAGCATCAAGAGCACTGAACCAACTCAGAGGATTACAAGGTAGACTCTAGTCGATCTGGAGGTTCATAGCATAGTTGGCGGACATACAGATTGCCTATTCACATCTAATCCACAAAGGAGTAGCATACAAGTGGGATAAAAAATGCGATCATGCATTTAACAAAATCAAAGAATATATGCTCACACCACCAATATTAATGCCACCCATTATAGGAAAACCATTGATCGTATACATCTCAGCAACAACAGTAGCCCTGGGTGCTCTTTTGGCACAACACAATGAGAATGGAACATAAAGGGATATCTATTACATTAGCAAAACAATTGTAGGCCATGAGTTAAACTACACATTCATTGAGAAAGCTTGCCTAGCAGTAGTGTTTTCTTCACATAAATTCTGACACTACATGTTGGCACATAAAATCAAACTCATCACCAAAATAGATCCCTTAAAGTACCTACTATCAAAAGCTATGCTCACAGGAAGGATGGCTAAGTGGTTCATGATACTATCAGAGTATGACATTGAGTATGTGGAGTGAAAGGCAATCAAAGGACAGGTCATTGCAGACCAACTGGCAGAAGCTCCCATCTACGTAGAGATCCTGCTCATATCAGAATTTCCAAATGAGTCCATCTTTAATCTCAACATAGGTGATCACTGGAAACTATAATTCGATGGTTCCCACACACAACATGGATCAAGAGATGGTGTATTCTTCATCACCCCATAGGGAGATTGCATACCCAGATCTTACAAATTGGCATTCCCCTGTACCAACAACATTGTAGAGTATGAGACTTTAACCATAGGTCTCAAAATTATGGCACAGTGGCGAATCATGGCATTAAAGGTCTATGGAGATTCACAACTTGTTATCAATGAAGTCAATGGTGAATACCAAACTAAGGATGATAAACTCACACCATACAAGAAAGTGGTAGAAAGCCTCAAGGAATCATTTATTGATATCACCTTTGAGCAGATATCGATGGCTAACAACAAAGTAGCTGATGCAATGGAAATGATTGGATCCTTGAAATATATCCCTCACAATGTCTTGAAACATGAATTCCTTGTAGAGAAGCTTCTCGTACGCACTTTTGAGGTACTCGAGTCAAAATATGCGTACGAACTCATTGGTCCCAGTGATCTTTGGTATCATGACATCTACACCTACCTAAGATTAGGAGTCCTCCCAGTCGATATCATCCCGAACCTCAAGCAAATCTTTGTCAAAAGGTCCTTACGTTTTGTCATCTTAGGGTAAACCCTCTTTCGTAGAAGCATTGATGAAACCCTATTACGTTGCTTAAAACTTGAGGAAGCCCTGACTACCTTGACTAAGGTACATAATGGCACTTGTGGTTAACACTCAAGTGGTATGACCTTGTCCAAGAAGTTGTTGAGAACTGGGTATTACTGACTGACAATGGAAAGAGAAGCACATGACTTTGTTAGAAGGTGTCTATAGTACCAACAACATGGAGACCTTATTCATGCACCAGCTCAAGAACTACACCCTATTGTTACACCAAGGCTCTTTTCACAATGGGGGCTCAATCTCATAGGTAAAATATCACCCACCTCATCCAATGGCCACAAGTTCATCATCATCGCCATAGAGTATTTCACAAAGTGGGTTGAAGCAATTCCCATGACCTACATCATTGGAAAGCTGATATCCAAATTCATCCTAAACTATCTCATTTTCTGATATGGTGTCCCTCAATCCATTATCTCTGATAATGAGACACCTTTCAAGAATCAGGATGTCCATGACTTATGTGAAAAATCAAAATCCAACATCGCTTTTCCACACCATATTACCCACAAGGAAATGGCCAAGCAGACACTACCAACAAAACCATTATGAAAATCCTCAAGAAAAAAGTAAATGACTCTGGTCGTGACTAGCATCTGTAGCTAAATCCTACTTTATGGGCCTACCATACCAGCATCCGCATGCCAATAGGTTCCACCCCATTCTCCCTAGTCTATGGATCAAAAGCTATCCTCCCTATCGAGACTCCCGTCACTAAGAATATCATTGCAAAACCTCATCACAGATGAGGAATATAGGGTCACAAGACTGAATGAGCTGGAGTTACTAGATGAATGGTGCATGGATGCCCTAAACCATCTACAGGTCTACCTGAATTGCCTCAAATATAGCTACAACAAGAAGATCAGGCAACACACATTCCAAGTCGGCGAACTTGTGATGAAAGAGAACCAAAATAATGTACCAAATCTAGAGAACAAAAGAAAATTCGAGCGCAACTGGCTGGGACCTTTCGTCATCATAACCAGCTATAAATCAAGATCATATCAACTAGAAACACCAGAAGGCGAGCCTCTGTAGGAGCCTCTGAAAAACTCTCATCTCAAAAAGTTTTATGCCTAAGAACTTGCAAGGTATAAAACCAAAAATACAAAAACAATCAGAAAAAGTCCTGAAAAAATGGTTACCTTGATGAAAACTTGGGAAACAAGCGTCTTGGCGACAACAAAAAAATCAAAAAAATTAGAAAAAGGCTTGAAAAAAATCATCCTCTAGTGAAAACCACTTCGTTGGCGCTTTGGACAAGTACCTTGGTGAAAACCCGACAAATAGGCGCCAAGTGTAAATAAAGCACTCCCCATCTGCCAGGATTTGCATGAATCACTCATCCATTCCATCACATTCTATTAAATCATCCATCCACCCATCTGCTCACATCCATACCATAGCCTGAGCTGGCGCCCATATCATATTCCACCATAGTACTACTTGGAATATTCTTAAGGTCGGTTTGTCCTACCTTTATTGAAGTAGTCTATCACTTAATGCTGGGGGAATGTCCTTGAAAATGGCACTAGATCGGATTTGTGTATATTTTTGTGCTCTTCCCAAGACATCATAAAATCCAAAAACATTTAGAAAATTCATCAAAAAATCCAAAAACATCCAAAACATCAAAAAATTCAAAAAATATTCAAAAAGTCTGAAAAGTCAAAAACATGTTGTCTGAACTACGTCATCTCTGAGCTTGAACATAGGTAAGGTTGATCTTTGATCATCTCCCAAGACATCTTAGGTCAATCCTTAGGCGTTCGTCGCAATAAAATGGCAACTCATTTTCCCATCTATCCCATCATTGAGTCAAGTCTATCATCAGTCGAACTACGTGGTCTCTGCATGTATAACATAGGCAAGGATAATATATGGATCAGCTCTTGAGACCCCTAGGATAGGTCTTTAGGTTAGTCTCTTCACCATAAATCTTGAAAATACCAAAAAAATTTGCAAAACATCTCAAAAATACCAAAAGAAGCCTCAAAATATTTGAAAAATCCAAAATGGTGCATCCATTTCATCTCATTCTCACCCGCGATTGTCATCATTCCTAATAAAATCAATCGTCGCCTTCACCCTATGGTGAGTTAGTTAGAAGCAAGTCTAGAAAGTTCAAAAGTGAACACCCTAATCGTCAAAATCTTGAAAGTCTAAATCAGTAAGCAAGCAAGTTGATGAACTCGGAGTATCAATAGCTTATTATCCAATCAGTCCCATCAAAACCCTAATCACAACATGTGCTAAGATGAATCTTTCCCACAATGGACATAAGCATCAGGTACCTTGTAGTAGTTTAGTCTTGGCTAGTGGTATGAAGAACATTAGCTTGTTTGGTTTGCTTTATTTGGTTTTTATTGGCTTATCTTATTTTGCACTCATTCCAAGGACCTCTCAATGATGCCTAAATAAAACAGGTTTAGAGAGAAAAGAATGGGTCAAATATTGTCGTCTCTTTTATCTACTATGCTTGTGGGATACACTTGTAAAATAACATAGTCACATATGCTTTGTTTGGTTTGTGGAGAGGATGTTTTAGATATCTTGTTGAACACATAGGAAAAATTGCTTTCCTATGTTTTGGCCCAAGATGTTTAGAATGTTTGAACCACATCCTGAATGAAGTATGCATGCTAAGTGTGAACAAGAACATTCCTATCTGATTGCCATGTCAAATTCCATTACACTGGGTACAACACCATCCTAGTTCTTTATACCTTGATGCATTGTACCTAGGTGTGTTATCAGACATAACATAATTGACCCTTGGAAAATCCCGACTCCTGGAAAAGAAAAATCATCATCATCCTAACTAAATCATTGTTTCTAAGTTCTTCTATCTTCTTTTCATACTAAAATGGTATCATGACAGTAATCAAAACATCGCCAATGCATACACTCTACACCATCCACTAGATCATTAGCATAAAAAGCATATTGCATCATATCATTAACTTAAGTTATGAGGGATAATATAAATTTTTTATTCTAAGCATCTTAAGAAATCATATCATACACAATCATTAGCATCCATTACCATTTACATCCATTGCACCATCATTACCATACATTACATTCATAGGATCATAATTAAAATGCATGAAAATGAGATAAAAAGAAGTGCATCCATTAGAAACATACATCATATCGCATAAGAATAAGAAATAGGAACATCTCATAGCATCACATAAAAATCAGAATGCATCCATACATATCATTAAGGTGAATCATCTCATATATATCATCAAATAATACACTGTTATGATACAAAATTGGATCAAGTGTACATAGAAATACATGGTACAATAGGGGCAATAATGTAGCCCATGAATCAAAAAATCAAAAATTATCTATGATCATGGGCTAGCCCTGCTGGTTGTGCCCCTCACCCTCTCCCACCTGCCTATCACCGTGATCCTCTAGTGGTTGCATCCCTGTCTACTGGGAGAAGTTTGGCACTCTGCCTGTTGGTGGCACTACCTTCCTGTAGTACTGTCGATAATACTCGGCTTCCCTTACAACCTCTCTTTATGCCTTTAGATCAACTGATCAGCCCTAGGGTGAGGAAGTTGCGCTTTCTAGCTACTATTGCTGACCAATCTCTTGATCCCTCTCAGATCATGCCTGGTCCCTCTGAGCTGTAACTATTGCAACTTGTTATCTAGCCTCATCCTCCTCTACTGTCAAAACCTAGATCTCACCCTAAAACTGCTGGATCAATGCATCTCTATGATCAGGCTATGCTACTAGCTGCTACTGAGGAACTACTCTTGATTGACCATCCTGCCCCCTACTCGGGTAGGTGACTGTTGTGCTAGATCCCTAGGAGGTATTTGATGAGGTAGTGGTCCACCTCCTCCTCTGCCATGTCCTCTGCCTCTGCCAGCTACCCTACCTCTAGGCCTTTGTTGCAGAATTGCTACACCAGGAAGTGTCAGTCTAAGAGGAGGCTTGAATCAAGCTCTGTATCCTGGAGTGACCCTTGCATATGCCGACCCTTGATCATTTGTCCATGGTCGGGCCACCAACTATCTGAAAGAAGATATTGCCTCAATTGATGCAATGGGTTGGCCCCATGCTGTCTCTCTAGTCATATGGGCAAAGACCGCCACGTACTGGTTATTAGGCCTATCTTGTACCTCTCCAAACTGCTGGGCTACCCTATCTGGGAGATACCGCTATATCATGGTATGCTCTTGACCCTACATCCACCTATCCTATCTGGCATAAAACAATTGATCAACATCATCGTACCATGGGCCAATACCCATCCAGGGTCTCCAGATGAACTCTCTCATCTCATCGAGAACTCGCTGCCAGTGTGCTAGACCACCTATGCCTGTGTGCGTAAAATGAATCTGTGCCCCACCATACCGCCAAACAAAAGGATCATTAGTCTCAAGAATAATTGGTGTAACATCTGGGTGAAGCACTGGGATCCGCTTCCATCCCTAGATGTGTAATAAGGTAAGTTTGGCCCCGAGGGACCTGCTATCCAAGCATGCAAACTCATGAAGATCCCTGTATAGGGACGCCTGTAATACTGGTCCCCAAGCAAAGCACTCCCTACGGTGAACCATCTGCTCCCATGCTAGTCCCCATCCCAAACTAAAATATCGACCCCGCCAATCGGGTGCCACAAGGCCTGAAATAATAGCCACAATGATTAATCTATAAACGGGTACATGGCCATTGTTTCTCTCTAAATCAATCTGCCTATTAGAAAACTGAATCTTGTCAAGCTCCATAACACCATAGCAAGCATCTCTGTCGGCATTTGGATCATAGATGAGTTTGGCCCCATGGATAGGTATTTGGAGGATGCACAAAACATCCTTGAGGGTAATAGTGGCCTTGCCGGTAGGAAGGTGGAAGGAAGAAGTCTCGTTGTGCCACCGCTCGGCCAAGGATGTCATCATGCCTAAGTGCGCGTGAACAGGAGGGATGTATGCAACATACCAAAGACCAAGGGCTCCAAGCTACTCCTAGAATAACTCATGCATACCCTGCAATCTACTGAGCACTGGCCGTCTATGCTCTAGTGAGTGAAGTACATCAAGCTCCTCTTGTACAAGGGAAGCCATCACGTCAAGAAAGAGAAAAAATTTGCATTTCGTGCTAGGTTTTTGCAACCAAAATGGCAAATGTGGCACCGTTTGCGAGTGTGGCATAGTTTGGAAAGTTGCAAATTGCATCGCCATGGCTGAGTTTGCATTTTTCTTAGTTCCAAAGTGACCTGTGCAGCGCTATTCGCATATGCGGTCCATTTTGTGGCAAAACCCTAAATCCCTAAGTGAGCCGCGCGATTGAATGTTAACATGCGGCGGAGTTTGACCGACAAACCCGAATCTCCAAACTGAAATGCATGATGATGTTTGCATATGCGATCCAATGCAGGACCACGCAGTGTTGATAAAGCATTTTGAGTGGTGCTACATAGCGCCACTCAACTTAAAAGACACTTCTACCCTATTTAATGCATGTAAAATGAAAAAATTGAAAGTTGGATAAGGGTACATACCACGGGTCCTGCGCCGACTGGCCACTAGTGCACTCATACTCCCTTAGACACGTGCCTAGGAAGCTCTCATCGCACCATTTCGACCAAGACTCAGAGCTCAAAGTGTGAAATTTTCTAAGGGCTAAGATTGTAAATGTGTTGAAAGTGACCCTTCAAGGTCTATTTAAGCCTAAAAATTAGGGTTTTTTTGACCTAATTTGACCTTCCAGCTAGGGTTTTGGTCCCCCGATCCTGTGTTTTTCCAACTGAGGGCCATTTTGCATCTTTTCAGGCATTTTGAGGCATTTTGAACCTATCAGGCACCTTTTCATCCTTTTTTCACGAGATCATCCAAAAATCAAAATTTTCGTCCAATCTCTCAAGGGAGCATTATACTAGCATAATCCTTCCACTGGGGCAGCAGTGGGGCATCTGAAAATTCAAGGAAGTTTTGAAATTTGATCACATCAGTTTATTCTTTGAATCAATGTAACAAGTACATTACTTCAAAGAGGGGAAAAATGTAGACATGAAAAATGTACAAATTTGATCTGGCACACTTGATCCTGATTACTAACAACGTTTCCTCCTAAAATCATATTCTCAACATTTCATCATATTCTATCTCTTAATTAAGATAAATCATTATTTATCTGATTAAGTCTTTCTCCTTCAGTGATTAAATTAATCAATTTAATTTAATTAACCTTATATTTTTGTTTAATTAAATAAATCATTTTATTTAATTAAAGTCTCTAAAGTCCTCTTATTAAATAAAATAAATTAAACCTTATTTGATTTAATCTATCATTTTCCCACTTAGTTAAATAAATCAAAATCATTTATTTAATTAATCATTTCCTCTCTATTTTGATTTAAATCAATTCATCAATTTAAGTCAAAATTGTTAAATCATCTAATCCCTCATTAAATTAATCAAATTTTTGATTAAGTTAATCCCTATCACTAAAATCCTCTAAAGAATGCAACTTACACATGACAATAGATTTAATTCATTTATTAAATCTCTATTTTCCCTCACATGGCATCAAAAGGGAATATTCCCTCAAGTTTGAATTCAAAAAAGTCCAAGTGGACTTGTACATGCAACAAGGCATTCACTCCTCTTACATGTCCTTGTGCATTGAGCCAAGTGGCATTTATTTCATTCCTTTTTCCCTCTCACATGTCATTTCTTCAAATTCAAATTCCACCTAATTGCATTTATTGACACTTTGGCCAAAATATGCACAACCATCAACCATTCACATGGTGATAAGTGTCTTTCAACCATTGGGTGAAAGTTAGTCCCACATTGCCCAAATCTTTCCCTTTCTTCCAAATTCAAATCTATAAATTGGAGGCTTCTCTCCTCATTCATCATCCACAATTTCATGCAAAGTTACTCTCTTAACATTGAGAGCCAATTTTGTGCACGTCACTCCATACTTCATCATTTTCACTATTCTTAGCTAGGTTATGCTCAAATCTCATCATGGAGATTTGATCAATCTACACACTTCAACATTGTAATTTAGGAGTTGGGAAAGGGCCAATTTCAACATTCAATTGGCAGTAATTCCCCATGGGATCACTAGTTTCTCACTTAATTAGGATTTCTTTTCATTTATTTAGTTTGTTCTTCATTTTCCTAGTTTAAGTTTTGGTAAATGGATTTCATGGGGAATCCTTAATTCTTGTTTACATATGATCTAATATTGTGTTTGTTAGTTGTATTTGTGCAGGTACAAAACTAGGGTTCACACATCTTAAAAAGTCTGAAAAATCAAAAAATAGAGTCGTCGATTGAACGTAGGCAAGGTTGATCTTTGATCATGCCCCAAGACATTTTAGGTCAGTCCTTAGGCATCCGTCGTAATGGAAATCTGTTTGCCCATCTATTTCACATTTTAGGTCAGTCATTTAAGCGTCTATCACAATGGCAATCTATTTGCCTATCTATCTTATCATTGAGTCAAGTCTGTCGTCAGTCAAACTACGTGGTCTCTGCGTGTATAACGTAGGGAAGGCTAATCTATGGATCAGCTCCCGAGACCCCTAGGATAGGTCTTTAAGTTGGTTTCTCTGTCATAAATCTTGAAAATACCAAAAACAATTGTAAAACACCGCAAAATTCCAAAAACAACCTTAAAACATTTGAAAAAACCCAAAATGGTGCACCCATCTCATCTCAGTTTCACCCGCAATAATCATCATTCCTAATAAATCAAATGTTGCCTTCATCCTTTGGTAAGGCAATCAAAAGCAAGTCTAGCAGATTCTAAAGTGAGCATCTAATCATTAAAGTCTCAAGTCTAGATCAGTGAGTCAGCAAGTTGGTCAACTCGGAGTATCAATAGATCATCATCCAATCAATCTCATCAAAAACCTGATCACAACATGTCCTAGGAATGTGAGCTTCCGATGATGGACATCAGCATTAGGTACCACCATAGTTTAGTCTTTGGCTAGCGGTACAAAGAACATTAGCTTGTTTGTTTACTTTTTCTTGGTTTTGTTTAGACTTATCTTATTTTGCACTCATTCCAAGGACCTCTCGATGATGTCTAAACATAAAGATTTAGAGAGAAAGGAATGGGGAACAAATCATTGTATTTTCATCTGTTATGCTTGTTGGATATTCTTGTAAAATAACTTCGCCATGCATGTTTTGTTTTGTTTGTAGGGAGGATGTTTTAAGTGTCTTGTTGACCACATAAGAAGGCTTGCCTTTTTATGTTTTGGCTCAAGATGTTTAGAATATTTGAACTGCATTTTGAATAAGGTTCCATTTGTCAAGTGTGAACAAGAGTACTCCTATCTATTTGACGAGTCAAAGTTCATCATACGAGGTGCCACACCATCCTAGTTCTTTATACCTTGATGCATCACACCTTTGTGTGTTATCAAACATAAAGAAGGGTATGCTCTTTATCTCTCCCATCCTTGGATAAGCAATACATCATCATTATTCATCATCATATCCAATAAAGTCTCGATGAATAGGGGACTTGTTGGAATTCTGCATCTTCCTGGATTTAAGGGTTGATCCCTCTCATTCTTCTATTTGCTTCCACACTAACAACACATCCATCCTACATCCGTCCTGCATCTTGCATAATCATGTCATCATAAGACCACATCATCCATCTCATCCATCTCATTTGCATAATCATCTAAGTTGTTTAGAATAATATATATTTGTTATTCTAAGCATCTTAAAAAAATCTCATTTGCATCATCATCTAAGTTGTTTAGGATAATATAGATTTATTATTCTAAGCATCTGAGAAACATTTACATCATCATTATCATATAGATCAGTTAGTCATAGCCATCCATACATCCATTTTTAACCTCTTTGTTGCGAGATCGACCTCAAATCGAATCTTTTTGCTCGATCTCTCGAGGGGGCAATGTACTAACGTACTTATTTCCACTGGGGCATTCGAAAAAACTAGAATTTTTTTAATTTTGATGTAGACGACATCATTCTTTGAACCAATCCAACAAATACATTGCTTCAAAGAGGGGAAAACTGTAGACATGCAAAATTTACTCATGCATCTAATCACGCTTCAATTAACATCATTTCGTCTATTAATTAAATAAATCAATTTATTTAATTCACTAAGGTTATCTCTTTAATTAAATAAATAAAATTATTTAATTAACCTCCTAAAGTCTCTTCATTTAGTTAAATCAAATGTATTTAATTAAATGACTAATATCCTTCATTTTCTTCTCATTTGATTTAAAACAAATCCAAAAATACAAATCAAATGTCATATCATCTAATCACTAGCTTAATTAATCAAATCCCTCATTAACTCTAAGCCTAACCCATGTCCCATCCTTTAGCTTTTCCCACTTGCACAAATAAATCATTGATTGATTTATTAAATCTACTAATTTCCCTCAACATGGCATAATAGGGAATATTCATCCAATTTGAATTTCCCTCTCAAATGGCTTGTCCCTTCCAACATGGCATTAACTTCCCTCTTACATGTTCCCCACTTGGAATTTAAGACCCTTTTCTCTCCCTCCAACAAGTCAAATTTGAAATTTGAAAAGGGCACCTAATGTCATTTATTGGCACATTGACCAAAACTTGCACAACCATGGCCCATTCACATGGTGAAAAGTGGCTCCTTCCTATTGGTTGAGGATTAGTCCCACATTCATCAACCTTTCCTCTTCTCTCTTCAATTTCACGTATAAATTCAAGGCTTTTTCTCTCATTTTTCATCTACAACTTGGGCATTCTTACTATAGGCAACTTGAGTTCATCTTGCATCTCTTTGTCTATCATCATCACTCGAGCTTATCAAGGATTGGGAAAGGGCTCTTTCACATACCAAAGGTGCACCAATCCAATATGGGATAGGAATGATTCATGTTTTTGCATTGTTTAACATGATTCTATATTTCATAGGGATGTTGAGTTTGTTGATTTAAACTAACTTATGCTAACAACATGAAATGGTTTAAGTCTCTCATGCATATTTTGACATCTATAATCTGATGTGCATTTAATGATGCTAATTAGATGACATCACTATTTGGTATTTCTCATTACAGTTGGTTGTTTAGATGCATTTCAACACAAGCCCCATTTGATTGCCAACTGCTTAATTGTTTTTCATTAATGACAAGGTGGTTGCATAGTACTTTAGTAGCGAGTTGGCATGTATAAAAATGATAGTAAAGTGCTTTAAGTTGATTCAATACCTCTCCTAATGGGAAGTAAATCTAGAAATAATTTTCTCCCACCTAGAGCATGGGAGAATGAAGCGATTTTCTCTATTTAAAGTGGAAGGGTGATATTATTGCTAATCTATACTTCTCATAGTTACTTAGGGTTCATGTTGAGGATGGAAACTCTTGTATTCCTTACATGCTCGTGTCACCAAATGACCTTCATAGGTGCTATCATAGACCAATGATTGAAGGTGCTGATGAAACATCCCATTGGTAGGGACCTAAAAGTGGTTAAGATGATACTTGGAGCTAATTTCCTAAGGGATGTTGAGTGTTATAGGGTAAAAATAGATATTATATCACATTTTGCGGCTTCCCTTCTAGATCTAGGAGAGAAAAAGGAGTTGGTGGGGGAACTTACAACAAAATTGTTTAAGAAACACAATCTAGGTGGGCTCAAAGTAACCTTGGAGGTAGCAAGGTATGTCGTTGGCGTTCTATGGCCACATGATATCCAAGGCGTGCATGAGGAGGGTTTAGAGGTGGAATGACTTCCGTTCCTAGGGAAT
This sequence comes from Sequoiadendron giganteum, assembly GCA_007115665.2. Lineage (NCBI taxonomy): Eukaryota > Viridiplantae > Streptophyta > Pinopsida > Cupressales > Cupressaceae > Sequoiadendron > Sequoiadendron giganteum. The sequence goes on along the minus strand of CM021103.1, from coordinate 89,864,362 downwards.
TTTTGCACGATGTCACTAGCGCAACACAGAGTTCTAGCACACATTGGTAGTTGTTTATTAAAGAAGGTAAAAAATATAGAGCCTATGTTTGATCTCCAATGGATAGTAGATTTCGACGCCACCACTGAAATGGTGTGAGAATTCCACTTAATCACTTGCATAAAATCTGCTTTCTCTATGTCTTTATCTCACTCTTTGGTATGATGCTTCTATTCTATATTGGCCTCCATGCATAAAGAAACTGGTATATGGGGCATTTTGTTTTAGCCCCTTGACCATCTTTACTTTGTAAGCTTTTATGCTCTATGTAATTTCATACTTTTATATTATTAATAATATTACAAGATTTTTTCCTTCTATAAAAAGAAACTTATTTTTTAGAATTCATAGTATTTGTAATATTTGATATTTATTCCATAATGCATAATTTTTTTTTCTTCTGAATATGATAAATCTATAAATTCTTAAACATAGATCTTTAACATTGATCTATCTAGTACATGTATACATTTTCATAATGATTTTTTACATGTTTTATTTTTTATTTTTTTTGAATTTATATTAATAATAATAACTCAAAGTAATCTTATTCCATAACACATATTTTTTTTATTTTTCAAAACAAGGACATCAATATGGAGAGCACACATATGTTTAGAATTTTCCTAACTTATTTATTTTTGACATGCATGAAACAATGACCTTTCTACTTTGTGAAAAAATTATACTCAATAAAAAAATAAAAAAATAAAAGTATAATTAAAAATAAAGCATTTACTAGTTTTTTAACTTTTTAGAAATATTATTTAGAGGGCTACAATCCTACCAAATTTAATGTAATGGTGATTCTATTTGGTTTTCTAATCCTAAATTTGAAACACATATTTCTTTTGAAAAATATATGAGAAGTAGGAGAATGATATAAAAAATATCCTCAAAGAAAAGGTCTTAATTTAAAGGTTTCCACCTTCATTTGAACCCCCCTCATTATATCATGATGACATCACCTTTGTTGGAAGGTCCTTAATTCAAAGGTATATGTTCATTCAAAGCTTTTTTTACAATTTTTTTGCACCTTGGACTAATTTTTTTCCCATATCAAAAGTGACATACTATTGTGGGATCACCCCATTTGGACATTTATCTACTCAATATTTCATATATACTTATGGAGCATCACCTTTTGGATTTAGATGATGTTATTCGATATGTTTGTATCCTCTATGATGAAAAAAATGATAGATTTGTATCTTCATCTCTAGATGTTCTTTCTCCACCTCTACAAGGTCACATGTTGACACCTTGCATTGAGAGTGCCTAGTTCTTGGTTTAGTTCTTATATCAAAACTAAGATAATTTTTAAGTCCATTTCATTACCTGATTTGATTGATTGTCACTTTAAATATATTAGAATTAGCTTCATTACCATTTGGAGACATCTTACTTTATCTTATAGGGGGTTTCTCACTCTTCCATTGGGGGAGAATGTTTACATATGGGTACCTTGGCTGGCCTCATTACTAGGACCCACTTTTGGTTCTATTTATTTTTGGGGGCGTCTATTCTCTTTGGGTATAATGAGAGTACATATAAATCCTTCCACTCTCTCCTTTCAATGCTTTCATGTTTCTATCTTTTATAGTTGGGCCTAAGATTCATGATAAAAAATTGAAACATCCAAAAACTACCCTACAAAGATGTGAGCATTTTCTAAATATCTTCATTATTATTTTTCCCTTCAATCCACCTTTGGAGTAATAATTTAGTATTTTGATAATGATATTTATTTCTTTTGAAAGGAAGGTGTATATTTTGTTGCTCGAGGATCTACTTCAACACTCATTTTGATTTTTTTTTTGCATTTTCATTCTTTATTTTTTATGTGGAGTCATTAATTTTTTATGTCTACAATAATGCTACATTATTTCAAGAATGCACAATCATTTTTTGAGGGGATTTTATCTCTACTTTAGGATGGGTGTCTTTTCTATCTCTATTTGGGGGGTTATCTCTCTTTTATTTAGGGGATTTCTCCTCTATTGGGTATTTCTACACACATGGGTACCTCATAAGGTTTGAAATTCCAAGACCCATCTTTCTACCAACCTAAGTTACATTAAAGGAGGGTAAGTGTAGGATTTTTATTGTCTTTAATCGAATATTGTTATATGTTTTTTACATATTTATTTATCTTTCTTAGTTATAATGAGTGGTTCATTATGAGGCTAGATGACATCTTCCATGGGTCTAACTTCTACTTATTATCGGAAAATAATAATTACTTCTATTATTAGTCATGGCACTCTTAAATTTTTCAAATTTGAGATGCATATTTCAAAAATTTTGCTTCTGCACTTTCAGAAGTGCACTTGATGAATCAGTCCCAAGTAACACACTTTGGAGGCTTATAATTTAAAGCCTATTGATTGTTGTGCAGAACCCATTTGCAGACATATTCAGTAGACACATGTGAGCGTGTGTGTCAGTTTTCAACTTCCCATGACGAGTTCTGAAAGAGTTTCTAAAAGTGAAGCTGGAGGGTTTTCACACTATCTTGTTGTTTGCAGACTGTTTGTGTTGCAAAGTTGCTTCCTGTTTGAGCTTGGTTTTCACCGCCAATTGACTGTCATGTCAGAATGAATGTTGTTCCATATTTTCCATACCTAAATGATCTCACATGTCAATTTTCAGAGCCTCATGATCTGATTTGCTATTTTTAGCAAATCAAAACCAAATGCAATTTGTTCCGTTACACATCTGCATTCCTGACAACCTTTCTGAGCGGTCAACTTTGATCGTTAATAAATTTTGAGCAGTGATGTTTCAAGAGAATTCCTTTTGCACATGTGATCGGGGTACCTAAATGATTTACTATGTCTGATAGCAGCTCATCAGGGGTTGATTCACTATTTTTACAAATTGGCAGTTGGGTCAGTTTTAATTGGTGCAAGATAGTTGCCGTTTCAGAAAAGCCTGACTGGGCAACTTTGCCGATTAATATCCGGTTCTTCGGGTTTCCTTTTTTTGATCTGTTTGTTGCACTGTATTTTCAGATCAAATGACTATATGTCTGCACGTTCTCATTGCTCCACGAGGTCGTTTGACCAGTTTCCCAAATTGATTCCTAGGTCAACCTAGCTTGTTTTGACCTATTTCCAAAAGAGAGAAAATAGTTTTTTATGAAGACCCAGTCCATTTTTCAACTTCAGAAGTATTCAAAAGGCAGTATCGGACAATTTGAGCTCAAATCTTGTTTGAAAATATTTTTTTTTTAGTCAGGCCCATGAAGGACCCAACGTTTTTCACACAGTTTGAGGATAGCTTGTTCCTTGAGCTATTTGCAAGTTGGAGATGTGAAGGAATGATGCATCTTAAGGGATGAAGAAAGGAATTTGGATGTCTTCAAGAATCAATCCATGAGGGTCTCTCAATTGTCTCTGTTCAGGGTAAGGTGGCAACTATGGCTTGATGTAAATACAGTAAAGATTGTGCTTGCATACTCTCATTTGGTTTTCCAATTAGATTATTGAGTTTGTCAATAAGACACTTTTCAATTTTCTCCATAACTGGATGTTGTGACATCCCCATAAGAAGGGTTTTACAAATGGTAACAATGTAGGAGAGAATAGAAAATGACCTTTTCTGATTTGCCTTTGAACACATTTGTAAGTAAAACCAGAGTGAGGGTGTTGGGTAAGTATGGTTGGTGCAAAGAGTTTATTGGGAATTTTGATAAGAGGTTGAGCTCAAAACATTCGAATGATTTTCCTTTTCAAAATTACTTACATGCGGACTGATGGACAAGGGTGGATGAAAATTCATCGAGTGCAAGTTATGAGTGCTTGGTAATATGTAATTGATGACAAAGGAAACTGATGGAAAGTTCAATAGCCATGAATGGAGAATGTGGCTATGCACCAGATGAAAGGGTACAAGAAGCATATGTCTGAAATGGAGCTATTGAAAGGGCTGTTGAAACTTTAAACAAATGCATCATGGCGCGGCTGGAAATGAGTATGAGCATCCATCAAGGCATAAAGGAAATGCCCAATGGATCGAGCAATCACCATGTGTAATTTTTTCCTTGTTTTGATGATTATTCAAATGTTTATATCAAGAAGACATGGGGTGGATCTGTGCTATAGAGATTTTTTCCTACATAAAATTATTTGCCAAAAGGAGAATAAAGGACAACATAGCATTTTGATAATAATGGAGAAGCACGTCACTACCCGAGGAGACCTAAGCACCCGCAACACACTTGGGAGGAGGTGTGACCAAATGTCATAAAGGGCACGTCCAACTCACGTAACAGGGAAATGAAAGGTGGGCGCAACTTTCCATCAAAGGAATTAGTGAATGCAGGGAATAGATAGTGCACATTCAACAAGGAAGAAATGGAGGGTGTGGCAAGTGAGGGGAAGCTCAGACCAGGGAATAGAGGGTGCGACCAATGATAGAAGGCACAAGCTAGCAGGTGAAGATGGCGTGACTGACAGGTAAAACAAAGGTCTCTATTAAGTGAAAGGAATACTAGGAGGAAGCCCACATGCTGGTTGGGTGGCTCAAGTGGCAAGCAAGGGTGGATATGGCCAGTGAGTGTGGGGTGCGAGCATCAAAGAACCAAAGGGAGCCCGTACCAGAGCAGGAGAAGACTAGTGATGAAGGGAGCTTGCACCAATGGTGAAAGGCGTGACCAGGTGAGGTCAACATGTGCGACCAATTGGTGGGCACGACCCGAAACAAGGTATGATTATACATCAAAGCATAAGCAACATGGAAGGTAAGAATCCCACGCCTAGAAAGGAATGAGGGAGTGCGCTGGTCAAAGAGGAGCAGAGCTTGCGCACCAACCAAATAGGGAGCTTGATGGTGTGAATGGCGGTAGAGCTCGGTTGCTTGCAAACAGAAGTTAGGGCCGACCTCGCAGACCTCGCCAAATTATTGGTGATGTCAAAAATAAGCTGTGAGGTTGGCGAGAATGCACGAGAGGAGCCCGTTTTGAATTTTTCAAAAGGTTAATGATATTTGATTAAAACAGGGTGGGCCCAGGGCATTTTTTATAAACTTTAAAATATTGCCCGAGCAAGTAAAATATAAAGAGTGAAATATTTCACATATGAAATATTTAATGGTGCATGGGAGTAAATAGTCTTTGCTGTAGCAAAATAAATATTTTATTTAGTTAGTAAAATATATTCGGCAAGATATGGGTAATTCTGCAATTAAATATTTTAAATGAATCATATAAAATATTTAAGGTGAGTGGGAGTATATTTGCTAAAAGTGAATTTATTCACTTTACAATCAGAGGGCTATTATGTGTGAAAATAAAGTGCAACCACTACATTGTGAAATGAGCTAAGCAATGAAATAATTCTTTTGTTCATGGGAAATAGCTGAGATAAGAGTAGCTGGGTGAATCTGGTGAATCTCCACATGGGCTATTTTTCAGTTACTGGGAAATCATGAGCAAGTGCAGTTTTTGAGGGAATATGTTTGCTGCTGCAAAGGAAGGAGAGGAGATATTCTTTTCAGTTTAATCAACGGTGAATGGAGCTTCCAGATGGCATTTCTAGATCGAATTTAGGGCTGCTCCTTCTTGCTTCTCCTCTTCTATATATTCTATTATTCTCTCATTGTACAGGTTCTGAGAAGAGGCTCTAGGTTTTTGTATTGGGCTGGGTAGATAGAGAATTGTAAATTATGAGTCATTGTTTGAGTCTATAAGTTGTAATTTTATCAATTCATGAGTAAATACAACTAGTTTATACAATTAACATCATGAAGGTGTTTGCACATTCATGAATGTCATTAGATTGTCTCCATATTTGTAAAATTTTAGTTATATAAATTCAATAATACAAAGTGTCTTTGAGTTTATCATCTCAAGTTTCATGAGATTGTGTTGTCTGTTCATTGTTTTGTTTCAAGGAAAGGGTTAAAATGCTTTGAGCGGATGATTGTGATTTCAGGTGTGTAGATGGGATTTCATAATGAGAATCTGATTGATAATAAGAGAAGGATTGTTGGTGCAGGACACTAATTGTTGATGCAAAGCATTAACAAATTAAAATCCACTGGTTGAAGTCTATTTGCTGAGGAATTTATTTTATATGTTTGACTCCATAGCCCAGAATTGGCACTGATCTATTATGCAGTGTTATGCATCTCAAAAACAAATTTAATTGCAAAATCATTCTTAATCTTACTATGTTATTGTGTGTCCTACTTTCCAATGGCTGAGAGAGGGTTGAGTTACTGAGAATTTAGCCAAATTTGAAGTTGTCAATGCTTCCCTTAGTATATTTTCATTGGGAATTATTTGTTTTATAAAGCAATGCCATTGTATGAGTGATTTAAATTTTGGGCATTGTTTAGGTTTACCCACCTTCGTCCTGTAGAGCCAAAAGTGTAGGAGATGTTAGTTTTTGACCGAGTCTTGTCACTTGGCCACTAGCCTTTGTGGTTCTTTAATATGGAGGATGGCTACCTCTTAGAGAATTAAAAATCCTATGTGGGAAAAAACACCAACAATTAGTCATATTTGTTTCCTATCTTTCCTATATATATATATATATATATATATCCACTCATACAACTTATATTCATTAATGTGGTCGTGAACTTTTGGTTAATATATTTATGTTGAGCTATCTTCTTATATTACAATATTGTGCTCATCTCCCATTCATGAAAATCATACTTATTCTATTAGATTGATTCTTAAACCATTTATTACATAAATAATTATCTATTCTATATTAAATTTAAGTTTTCATACATTTAATATATTTTAATAATATTTCTAAATCAAGTTATTAAATTTTAAAATTACACATAAAACAAATATCCTAAATTATAATTAAATTAATAAATTTTAAAATTTATTACAATTAATCTAATATTAAAGTAAATAAAAAACACATTACTATTTTTATAATAATTTTATAAAAATAATAATAAATTTTAACTAAAATAACATTATAAAATTCTATAATCTCGAAATATTTGAACTTTTCTTTAAACTAAACCATAGTATTATAAGAAAGAAGATAATCTTATTGTTGTTTTTTCTTAACTTCTCTTTGAAATATATTTAATCTAATCTTAATAAATTGATATTTCTACTAACATTATTAAAAATTAAATAAATATAAATTTAGTCAAGTTATTAAATTGATATGTAAAAAATGAAATTTATAAAAAGAAAAAGAAATTTATATTTTAAATTGATTGATGTATTAGTTGTGAATGGTATTAGAGGTTAGAATGGTTCATATATAATTATAATGAATTGGTTTTATTATTTTACTTTTCTAGATAAATCACAATAATGATTATGACCTTCTCTTTCACAATCTTATTTTGGTTTAACAATCATATTTTTCATTTCTAAAAAATTGTGAAAATTGTTTGCCCTCGCTGATATTTTATTTTTAATAGAATGACATTGAAGAACACATTTAAGAATTTTCTATTAAATAATTTAAGTTCATCACTCATTTGTATCTCACTCAAACCTTGCTTTACTGTCTTATCCAATATAAAAGATAAATGGTTAAAATTTTGTTCAATTGCTTAAATGCTTTCTTTATGTACAAGTTAATGTTCTAACGATGTGTTCTTGCCATCCCTTTAAATATGTAAATTAGACCTTATTTTAGATAAATTTGGCATACAAGTAGATGGATGATGGTGATATTTTTTAATTAAATCAGCTTAAATTAACAATATATTTGAATTTTTACTAACATTATCTTGTCTAAAAATATAATTATGATAGTGATCACATTGATCTTAGATGAATGATGGAATGTGTGAGGGAATGGAGAGGTAAATAAATAGATGAGTGATTGTTAATTTTTTTTTATTTTCAAATTATTAAATAGAAAAATACACTAAAATTCAAAATCAGCCTACAAAATGATCAAATTCAAAAGTTGGAAGTGAAGGATGTATTCAAAATATATAATTAAAATATTGCTTTACTAATCGAAGCCTTATAATCATTTTTAAGAAATGTTGTTAGTTGATTGACTAATTTTGTAATTTTTTCTTGGATTTAATTGTGTGCCAAAAAAAGATAATATGAAAAGTGGAAATTGAGTTGATTGACTTTCAAAATAAATCTTTAGATGATAGGTGTAGACATGCAAGCTGACATCATACATCTCGCTTTAACTAACATCAAATTCTGCTATTAATTAATTAAAGCAATTTATTGATTAATTTACTAAGGTTCATTAAATAAATCAAAATTATTTAATCAAATCCTTAAAGTTCTTCTCATTTGATTTATCAAATGTCACCTCTTAATATCATCCAAGTTAATTAATCTACATTAATTAGCTTTTAATCACATTACATTCTCTAGCTTTTGACTCAACTAGAGTCAAATCCAAACTCTTAACTAACCCACCCACTTGCACCAATAAATCATTTATTTGATTTATAATTCCTCTAATTACATTCAAAAGGGCATCAAAATGGAATATTCTTCCAATTTGAATCTTCCCCCCAAAAGGGACTTGTCCCTTCCAACAAGGTTTTAAATGCTATTTGCACAAGTCAACATAGCATTTATTACACCTTTCATCCCCCCAAAACATGTCAAGTCTTGCAAAATTCAAATTTGAAATTGGCACATTGGCCAAGACTTGCACATTCCTCACCCTCTCACAACTTGACAAGTGGCACCTTGTCATTGGCTTGTGAATTATCCCACATTCATCTAAAATCACTCAATCTCCTACTCTTGAATCTATAAAATGCAAAGCATTTCAACACAAATTATCCACAACACACAACTCATCTTCATTGCAAGGTTATTCTCTTCACTTGAGACTCAATCTTGCTCATCACCACACCATTTGCTTAGCACTATTTTCTGATTGCAAGGTTACTCTCTTCATTTGAGAGGATATCTTGCTCTTCATCCATCATTTGGCAATTTTTTGCTTATCAAGGGGGTGGGAAAGGGCTTTTCTTTCCACATTTCAAAAGGCACCACTCCCACTATGGGATAGATATGGATACTATTTTAATATGCTTTCAAGTTTTCTTATTTGGTCTTTTAGAATTTTGTTTAGCATGCTAGATATGATTCATTATCTCATAGGGATTACTGTAATTTGCTAACAATGTTATTCTATGTCAATCAATCACCATTTTACAGATTTTAGTGTCCACAAAATGGCACTAGAAGGAGGGCTTTAGCTAATGCATTTAACTTCTATTTTGTTTGTAGTTGAAATTCGTTCATTCTACTTTTTATAACATGAAATAGGAATTTTGTGATTGTTCTAGCTGCCAAAAAAAAGTTCTGGATTCATGTTATGTTCTATGATTTTTGAGTCTTTGTGAATGTACAATAGATTAAAATTTGCTTTGTATGTTTTCTCTCTATCGTGACTACGATTTTCTTGCATAAAATAAATGATGTTTCTTTGCTTTTGGCTTATTCAAGTTATAGGTAGCGAGAGTTGAACCATTAACACAATGAAAACATGAGACCTTTTTTAGTCTTCTTATCCGTGACCACTACAACGTACTTAGTGATGATATTTATCTGCTTAGAAAACCCTTTTAATAGTGAGATATGTCTGATTACAAGTAGTTGTGGAAATACGAATAGTATCAGTATTGCAGTTACAATTATCATATCCACACGCATTTAGGCACTCTTTTTATGGAGTTCAAAATTAGAATCCCTTTTATCTACATCACTTTCTCTCATATCTTGCATCTAGAGCTATGGTTTTTGATTGACTGAATAGAACTAATGATATAGATTCATCAGCAACTATTGAAAGGCAGATTCGTTTAAAATCCAGAATGGCCTCATAGACTACATCCATAGCCATCACTGTCTTGCATCGTGCGTGTTTTGTATATGTAACGGCATCCCTTATCACATTATCCAAAAAAAAAAAATCTTCATAACACCCTTGGTCTCCTCATAGATAAGGCCACCTCTGCTAGTCAGTTAACACCACTTCTCACAATTTCCAGTAAGGAGATTCGGTCAAAGAAATTGTTGTTTCAAAGTAGGTAGCCACTAATCTTTCTTCTACTAGCCCGCATCCTCTCAATGATTCCTTCCAGTGGTTAGACCCTCAACGGAGCTTGGATCCATGGGTGATCAATGATCATTGACTTTGTCTCTGCCACGAATTAAATTTTTGAGAGTGAGGTTCACGATTTACATGAAAAACCATACGTTTACTTCTTGAGAGGCGCGCTTGGAAGGCATTTTATTTACATCTGGTTGGCATGATTAACCTTTGGATGTGGTCTGCACTTTTATTCTTGGTGCTATTTGCATTTTTGCTTTTATTCTATGCACATGAATGACAATGGTAGCGGAATTCTTCACCCATTCCATTGACATTCCTAAGCACACTCACCATTCCTGAGCCCACTCATCTCTATCTGCCGCATATCTCACAAATCAGGTGGTAAGCTTCCACATTAATTGTCAGGCATCCTTTTTCTAGGTGTGCCTATACTGTTGACATTTGATATTGCAGGAGGCAGATATGGCATTAACGCTAGTTCAGATCACCGGTTCACTTACACAAATGGGACATGGTGCTGATCTCAAGTTGGGCAGTGAAGAATAAGCCACCACTGTATAAAGCTCTTTTGGTACAAGATAATTCATAAACCAATAGCCATCATACGAGCATGTATTACCTCTTTGTGGGGCACATCAAAGATCTCTAGCTGGGGCGTGATCCTTCTAGGGAAATGAGTACTGCAAAACCTGCATTGGTCTATTGTCCTTGCCCATTATAGACGCCTATGGTCATAGCTTATGCAGCAGACATATTATAAGTGATATTATCGTCCTTTCTGAGAATCTCTTTTTTGATCTGCATTTACATTAGTAACAATTAATGTGTAGCTTTAAATGATTGACCAAGAACTTCTTATCATGTTTTGGAGTGATATCCATCACTCAAATCATGTGGATTGGCTTTGTCGTGGCGCCTTGTCCATCTAAGTTTCCTGACCTATTGCATTTATTTAGTTTACCTTTTGGCATCAGATGGGATTTGAATGATTTACTCTGCCGCCTTTTGTCAATCTCTGTCAAAACTTTTAATTCCTTTAGGCCTCACAGCAAACGGTGCAAGTAAATTTGATTTGATGATTTACTAATTACCTGCGACTGATAAGACTTCACTTCGTCATTACATGAACATGAACATATATTTGTAAGCATTTGTCTCGATTCATTTACCTCCATTATTACATTCTGACAAAAGGGAGTAGAATTTGAATTTACACTGGCCGAATTGCATTTATTATCTTTACACTTACCAATTGCTTTGTCTTGGAAACCTTTCTAGCTGAGTTTGCTCCTGCCTATTGCATCTACTTACCATTACGCTTTGAGGGATGTCTATGCACAGTACATGGATAGGTGAAATTTAGTAGGGATGTCAATCAGCTGTAAAAGCATGATACAGCTACGATCATTAAGATAGTATTGGAAAGATAGCAACAGGTGAATGGAATAAAGTGGTCTGACAAAATGGTTAATGAGGATCTAAATTTGTGGAATCGATTATTGTGTTTGGTCTTTGATGAGACTTGTATCTACCTACCAGTGATGAGCACTCTAGGAGTCTGCTTGTGTTGATTTAGGCATGGCTTATTCAAAGACATCATCATGTTTGTCTTTCGCGGTGAAATTTTTTAGTGCAAAATGTATTTATTTTATTTGGTTGTCATGATCAAGTTCATAGAAGGTAGTTGGTTAGTTCCATCTCTACTTGAATGATAGTCATTTGCTACAATCCAAATTAATACAAATTTAACATTGAAATTTAAGGACAATTTTTAGTTCTCTTAACTAGCATGGTAGTGGATGAATTAATATTATTGTCCTACCTTTGAGTTTAGGCTAAAGGAGTGTATCTATGCTGATGTCTTGTCTATATTGCATTAAAAATCTCAGATTACAAGTGGCCCATGCTACTTTTTCTTGTCATAATTAGAATACATTCAAAATTGAAAATATCAACTCAAGCAATATAGTTTTTTCTAAATTAGGTGATTATTAATGCATGATTTAGACATCTTTTATAAGTTTTGGAGGAGGAATTATTGCATTAACGGATGTCATCGAATGCAATCATTTTATGATAAATTGTCATTAAATCTTATGAAATAAGACTCATTTCTAAGATTTTAATTGGTGATGTTTGACAGGTTAGCGTTGAAGATTGACTTTGGAATCAAGCAAAAACCAAGATGAACAAAGTAGAATTGGAGATTTTTTTTCAAGACTTGAAAAAAAAGAAGAAGCATTTTTTAATGCTTATTTAAAATCTTAGAGCTTCAATTCACTACCCTTTTTTTTATGTTTTAAATGAATTCACATTTATTTTTGGGTTTAAAATTAACCACTTGACTTGATCTTTTCAAAGTTGGCTAAAATTGAACCTTGGACACTTACTAGAATTTCAATTTGGTCTAAAATTGAATAATCAAATTCACACTTGGATTTTGGTGCTTAAAACAAACACATCATTGGTTTGAGGTTTAAAATGAACATGTGCATTCAATGCTTTGTAATCTTTTTCACAAAGTAATATCATCAAAAAGATGTATGCGCTTCTCTCGCGCCTCACGGCGATCTTGAGAATCAAAAGTCTTTTTATGATATTAAGTTGTCAAAAAGATTGCCTTCACATTTCATTTTGGGAAACTTAAAATTAACAAATCTTGCGAGTGTGAGTGGAGTGCATCGCGAGTGTTCTCTCTTTGTTTCTCAACAAAGATCGATTGAACTACGGATGTACTTACTTGCTATTGTTCACCTTTAGAGGGCCTTCCTTGGTTGGAAAAAGTACTCACCCCAAGGGAACGACCCAACCGGGAACACGCTAAAGCCAAGCGACTTCCACCCGGGATATAAGTGTGGATATTGGAACAAAGGCCAATATCATGAGGATTATTCTGACAAGATGGACAGCAATGGACTCTCGCCGACGTTGGATAATCCCCCATGAACGGAATGCCCGAATTAGAACCCCTTGTTTAGAAATTGGCCAAAACCTTGTCTATCTTATTGGTGCAAGAGGTCATGTCCTCTGAAGCCGTCCCACATAACATGCGGTCTTGTTGTGGAAATGGAAAGTATGCCATGGGAGATTCATGGGTACTAATGCTTGGCTGACCCGAATAAGTGAGTGCCGTGGAGGGGAGCCAGTGTGGTCAAGCATTTAGCCATTCACACAAGATATGTGCAGCTAGATTTATCCAAGTGGGAACCCAACAAGGTATTGTCTCATCAACCTAGGAGTGTGAAAGTGCTTGGAAAAAACACATTGCTTGATCTTGAAAACATTTGGAAAACAAACATACACAAGAGCCTCAAATTTCAAACACCTTGGAAGAAACAAATATCCTTTGACGAACTTGCCCACTCTTGCTTTCCCTAGGGATCACATTCCTAGAGGTTTCTAAGTGTGCAAATTCTACCATCATTTGTTTCCAATAAGGATAAACATAAGGAAATTTTGCCCTATTTTCCTCGATTTCCGCATAAAGGACCTTGTGGAATGAGAAAGAGAATGGGACATTAGACATATAGTTTGAAAACCTAAGCAAGCAAGTGTCTTGGATAAAAAGAACCTCATTTAACCAAGGTAAAAGACAAATTTGATTACACATGTGTTTTCTAACATGATCAAAATCCCAAAAATCGAAGTTCAAAAAGCTTAGTGTGAAAGCTAGTGAGAAGCGTCTTGAGATCCTGAATTGTCTGAAAGGTTTACTTTCCTCTCATAGGAAATATAGCGTGTTCTTCAACACTGAGGTCTTGTAAGCAAAAGTATCATCTAGGTCAAGTCTAGGATCAAATTTAATCACTTTCATCCATCTTTCAACCATCAAAATCAGTCAAATTTCCATCTCACCAATAGCTCTTGGAATCTTTGTCATTTGTTATGCTAAACTTCTAGGCGAAATCAAATCTCTTTGTTTGACTTAACACAGCTAGTCAAACCATCATCCTATACACAAGTTCTCTCTTGGATAATACAATTTCCTAGGGTTTATGAGTTCGTCTTGTTTGGCTTAACACACCTAGCCAAATTATCAAATCATCACCTCGTTTGACTTGACACACTTATTCAAACTACCATCTTGTAGGAGTTCACTCTTGGATAACACAACTTCCTAGAGTTTTACGATTACATTTATCACTCTTGTTTGACTTAACACATCTAGTCAAACCATCAATCCAACCACGATCAATCAAGTCCTAAAAGTCTAGCATTTCCTTCAAAGGTTCTTTAAGAGTTCCATTCATCCATATCGCTCATCTTTCGTTTATCTCATTCTCATCATCACTTTGATCCTTTAATTATCCTAGTTCTTCACTTCTTTGAACCTAAGGTTTAGACCGATCTAAAGGATTACAGGTTCATCTCTTACATTCTTGAAAATTTATCTTCATTTTATGGTTCAAACTCGATCTCAACACAAGAAGGACATGGAATATAAATTTGGTCCATCCATCATAAGCAACCCAAATCAACTAAACTATCCAAGCCTTGCAATACCATTTGATTATCAAATCTTGTACAATGCATACATGGGAGCATTATCTCATACAAACATCAATGGTACAACGAATGTGAGTATGCCCGATCCAAAGTTCGGAACACCTTTCCCAATGATAGATTTAAATCCAAGTCCAAATCTGCAAATCTATCAACCAAACGCTCAATGCATCAGTTTTCCAAACAACATTATCCCACCAAATCCATTCATACCAAGTGCAACTTTACCAAACATGACCATTTCAAATCCACACTTGGTAAACTTCGGGGTCGATATGCTTGCAAATCCCCCTAATGTTTTTCAAAATCCTAGCAATATGTTGACGACTCTAGGTATTGATCCAAGTCAAGGTAACACCATGCAAAATCAAAGTTACCTAAATCCAAGCAATATGATTCCCGACCACAACAATGTTCAAAGTCAACCTATAATGCCGAATCAAAACATCATACCAAATCATCCCATTTTTCCATTGATATCGCAACAGCAGATGGTAACTATCCAAGCAACCCCAATAATCAACACCATTCCCATTCCACCACCACCACCACCACCACTAAAACACAACATGACCAATTCATTCTCCATCATGTTGCAAGCCGCTCAAGAAGCTTCCCGCAATAAGGCACTCCAAGCCCAACAAGCTACACAGCTAGTTGCTCAGCAAGCACAAGCGGCTCAAGTAGCCCAACAAGCGCAAGCGCAAGCAGAATTCTACGCACTATTGCAATCAATCCAAGAAGAAGTAGCACAACAAAGAGCCCAACAAAAAGCTTTGTTGGCACAAAAACAACATGACGAACAACAAGTGTTGTTGGCTCAGCAGAAAACACGGGCCTTA
The DNA here is from genome assembly GCA_007115665.2 of Sequoiadendron giganteum. Lineage (NCBI taxonomy): Eukaryota > Viridiplantae > Streptophyta > Pinopsida > Cupressales > Cupressaceae > Sequoiadendron > Sequoiadendron giganteum. The sequence continues at coordinate 89,848,938 of CM021103.1, read as the reverse complement.
CTCCCACAACAAAGCTTGCAACAGATTCCCACCGCAATTGTTGAAAACAAAAATCAAGATCAATCTATCAATAAGCACTTGGAAGATGTTTCAACCTTGACCAAGGATCAAATCAACATACACCAAGAGCTACTTTTCAATCACGATCAAAACTCACTCACGATACTCAACAATGATCAAATTCAAGAAATACCAACATCACTTGATCATATGGTTGAGAACATTGACAATCCCTCCACCAAAATTATTGAAAACAATGATCAAAATCTTCCATCAAGGTCTAGCAATGGCCCTTCCAACAACATATTGACATCCTTTGACCTCATGGTTAAAGATATTGAAGGAATCCCTATCTCAACATTTGATCCAAATCCTCTCAAAGTTCAAGAAAATATTGAGCCACTTCCTAATGAAGATACCCAAGAAAGAAGTCCATCCTTTGAAATTGACCCATGTCAAGAACTTGATCAAAAGCATGGCGAAAGTAATTCCAGAATTAGTCAAAATCAAAAATTTGTATCTCCGAGATACTACAATGATCTAATGGGCACTCTTTTATCTATACAAGATGCTGCAAATGATGACCACATCCACATAGGACATACTCCTCCATCTACCAATGAGATGCTTTCTTTGGATGGACACACAGATGATCTTCATTCAAAACAAGAGTCTCATACTCTTGAAATCATTACTGGGAAACAAGAGTCTCCTACTCTTAAAATTTGTACACATGATCAAGATGTAGACAAATGCAGAGACATATCAGAAATGGATCATGAAGAAGGCTTGTACATAAGTCATGAATCAGAAACATCCTATGAAGTGAGTCATGAAGAAGACTTTTGTGTAGACAGCGAAGCATCAACACTTCTTGAAGAAGCACTACAATCTGATATGTCACAAGATCAAGTTGAAGATATCAATCAGGCATTCATCCCACTTATGGAAGATCCTATCACTTATAAACTTGGATCACTCACCTTTGTAAGGGAAAATCATCTTATCAATGAAAGAGCTATGACATTTGAAGATCCGCCACAGAGCAGAGAAGGAGCAACACCTTGTTTCCAAGGTAAATCATATCCTATGGCAAATAAATTATTTCAACAAATGAATTATCAAGGCAGAGGATTAGGCCTACAGGAATAGGGTATCCTAGAACCAGTGCAAATTTTTGGCAATCCTAAGCGTCAAGGCCTTGGTTACTCAACAATTAAGGGATCTCAACATATCAGTAATACTATCACCATACTAGGGGCAACTTCGTCTCGAGCAAACATCAACATGGGGAGCACGAAGAATCCTTATGATGAAACTGATGCCAATACTACAACCCGCCATGTCACGAACCTTCATCCACCCATCACCCCATCCATGAATTGGGACCAACATCAAAAGAAAGACTTGAATCGAAGCATGCAAAATAGTATCCAAGAAAAAAAAGCTAAGAAGCATATTGGAAAAATCAAATACGAATGGATACCAAAAAATACAAAGAAAAATTATCCCTATCAAACTCCATTAGTCGAAGAAACTATGGGGAAAAATAAAAATGGGGCAAGTATCCATCAAAGATTTCCACAAAGGAAAAAGCAAGCTTCTCAAGCAACGTACAAAGTGTATCAAGCAGTTGGTCCAAATTCCATGCACACTTCCATATCCACCCATTATTGCTCATCTCCCCAAGTTTGGAGAGTCAAAGGTTCCAAACCATCGACCAATCCATCTGTTACTCCTAAACACACTCCATCCACGCCTCCACGCATGATATCCAATTCTCACATTGACCATGTATTGGCGGTGACCCTTCATCATAAGGATTCAAAAGGCACTCTATCGTGATGTGCGCACAAAGACAGAGTTAACTCCGGTATCAGCAAAGCAGATCAAGAATCTCAAAAGTTGCATTCAAGTGCACGTAT